>OY726531.1:54289134-54752134 GCA_963383655.1 Bathymodiolus septemdierum
GACATTCTCTCATGTTCCTCTACTTTAACTTGTGTCTTAGTGTAATGTTGGACATTCTCTCATGTTCCTCTACTTTAACTTGTGTCTTAGTGTAATGTTGGATAGTCTCTCATGTTCCTTTACTTTCACTTGTGTCTTAGTGTAATGTTTGACATTCTCTCATGGTCGTTTGCTTTAACTTGTGTCTTAGTGTAATGTTGGACATTCTCTCATTTTCCTTTACTTTAACTTTTGTCTTAGTGTAATGTTGGACATTCTCTCATGTTTCTCTACTTTAACTTGTGTCTTAGTGTAATGTTGGATAGTCTCTCATCTTCCTTTACTTTAACTTGTGTCTTAGTGTAATGTTGGACATTTTTTCATGTTCGTTTACTTTAACTTGTGTCTTAGTGTAATGTTGGACATTCTCTCGTGTTCCTTTACTTTAAATTGTGTCTTAGTGTAATGTTGGACATTCTCTCATGTTCCTTTACTTTAACTTGTGTCTTAGTATAATGTTGGACATTCGCTCATTTTCTTCTAATTTAACTTGTGTCTTGGTGTAATGTTGGACATTCTCTCATGTTCCTTTACGTTAGCTTGTGTCTTAGTGTCATGTTAGACATTCTCTCATGTTCCTTTACTTTAACTTGTGTCTTAGTGTAATGTTGGACATTCTCTCATGTTCCTCTACTTTAACTTGTGTCTTAGTATAATCTTGGATATTCTCTCATGTTCCTTTACTTTAATTTGTGTCTTGGTGTAATGTTGGACATTCTCTCATGTTCCTTTACTGTAACTTGTGTCTTAGTGTAATGTTGGACATTCTCTCATGTTCCTTTACTTTAACTTGTGTCTTAGTGTAATGTTGGACATTCTCTCATGTTCCATTACGTTAACTTGTGTCCTAGTGTAATGTTGGATATTCTCTCATGTTCCTTTACTTTTACTTGTATCTTAGTGTAATGTTGGACATTCTCTCATGTTCCTTTACTTTAACTTGTGCCTTAGTGTAATGTTGGACATTCTCTCATGTTCATTTACTTTAACTTGTGTCTTATTGTAATGTTGGACATTCTCTCATGTTCCTTTTCTTTAACTTGTGTCTTAGTGTAATGTTGGATATTCTCTCATGTTCCTTTACTTTAACTATTGTCTTGGTGCAATGTTGGACATTCTCTCAGGTTCCTTTACTTTAACTTGTGTCTTAGTGTGATATTGGACATTCTCTCATGTTCCTTTACTTTAACTTGTGTTTTAGTGTAATATTGGACATTCTCTCATGTTCCTTTACTTTAACTTGTGTCTTAATGTAATGTTGGACATTCTCTCATGTTCCTTTACTTTAACTTGTGTCTTAATGTAATGTTGGACATTCTCTCATGTTCCTTTACTTTAACTTGTGTCTTAGCTTAATGTTGGATATTCTCTCAGGTTCCTTTACTATAACTTGTGTATTAGTGTGATGTTGGACATTCTCTCATGTTCCTTTACTTTAACTTGTGTCTTAGTGTAATGTTGGATATTCTCACAGGTTCCTTTACTTTTACTTGTGTTTTAGTGTAATGTTGGACATTCTCTCATGTTCCTTTACTTTATCTTGTGTCTTAGTCTGATTTTGGACATTCTCTCATGTTCCTTTACTTTAACTTGTGTCTTATTGTAATGTTGGACATTCTCTCATGTTCCTTTACTTTAACTTGTGTTTTAGTGTCATGTTGGACATTCTCTCATGTTCCTTTACTTTAACTTGTGTCTTGGTGTAATGTTGGACATTCTCTCATGTTCCTTTACTTTAACTTGTGTCTTAGTGTAATGTTGAACATTCTCTAATGTTCCTTTACTTTAACTTGTGTCTTAGTGTCATATTGGATAGTGTCTCATGTTCCTCTACTTTAACGTGTGTCTTGGTGTATTGTTGGATAGTCTCTCATGTTCCTTTACTTTAACTTGTGTCTTAGTGTAATGTTGGACATTCTCTCGTGTTCCTTTACTTTAACTTGTGTCTTAGTGTAATGTTGGACATTCTCTCATGTTCCTTTACTTTAACTTGTGTCTTAGTGTAATGTTGGACATTTTCTCTTGTTCCTTTACTTTAACTTGTGTCTTATTGTAATGTTGGACATTCTCTCATGTTCGTTTACTTTAACTTGTGTCTTAGTGTGATGTTGGACATTCTCTCATTTTCCTTTACTTTAACTTTTGTCTTAGTGTAATGTTTGACATTCTCTCATGTTCGTTTACTTTAACTTGTGTCTTAGTGTAATGTTGGACATTCTCTCATTTTCCTTTACTTTAACTTTTGTCTTAGTGTAATGTTGGACATTCTCTCATGTTCCTTTACTTTAACTTGTGTCTTAGTGTAATGTTGGATAGTCTCTCATGTTCCTTTACTTTAACTTGTGTCTTAGTGTAATGTTGGACATTCTCTCATGTTCCTCTACTTTAACTTGTGTTTTAGTGTAATATTGCACATTCTCTCATGTTCCTTTACTTTAACTTGTGTCTTAATGTAATGTTGGACATTCTCTCATGTTCCTTTACTTTAACTTGTGTCTTAGCGTAATGTTGGATATTCTCTCAGGTTCCTTTACTATAACTTGTGTATTAGTGTGATGTTGGACATTCTCTCATGTTCCTTTACTTTAACTTGTGTCTTAGTGTAATGTTGGATATTCTCACAGGTTCCTTTACTTTTACTTGTGTTTTAGTGTAATGTTGGACATTCTCTCATGTTCCTTTACTTTATCTTGTGTTTTAGTCTGATTTTGGACATTCTCTCATGTTCCTTTACTTTAACTTGTGTCTTATTGTAATGTTGGACATTCTCTCATGTTCCTTTACTTTAACTTGTGTCGTCGTGTAATGTTGGACATTCTCTCACGTTCCTTCACTTTAACTTGTGTTTTAGTGTCATGTTGGACATTCTCTCATGTTCCTTTACTTTAACTTGTGTCTTGGTGTAATGTTGGACATTCTCTCATGTTCCTTTACTTTAACTTGTGTCTTAGTGTAATGTTGAACATTCTCTCATGTTCCTTTACTTTAACTTGTGTCTTAGTGTCATATTGGATAGTGTCTCATGTTCCTCTACTTTAACGTGTGTCTTGGTGTATTGTTGGATAGTCTCTCATGTTCCTTTACTTTAACTTGTGTCTTAGTGTAATGTTGGACATTCTCTCGTGTTCCTTTACTTTAACTTGTGTCTTAGTGTAATGTTGGACATTCTCTCATGTTCCTTTACTTTAACTTGTGTCTTAGTGTAATGTTGGACATTTTCTCATGTTCCTTTACTTTAACTTGTGTCTTATTGTAATGTTGGACATTCTCTCATGTTCGTTTACTTTAACTTGTGTCTTAGTGTGATGTTGGACATTCTCTCATTTTCCTTTACTTTAACTTTTGTCTTAGTGTAATGTTTGACATTCTCTCATGTTCGTTTACTTTAACTTGTGTCTTAGTGTAATGTTGGACATTCTCTCATTTTCCTTTACTTTAACTTTTGTCTTAGTGTAATGTTGGACATTCTCTCATGTTCCTCTACTTTAACTTGTGTCTTAGTGTAATGTTGGATAGTCTCTCATGTTCCTTTACTTTAACTTGTGTCTTAGTGTAATGTTGAACATTCTCTCATGTTCCTTTACTTTAACGTGTGTCTTAGTGTAATGTTTGACATTCTCTCATGGTCGTTTACTTTAACTTGTGTCTTAGTGTGATGTTGAACATTCTCTCATGTTCCTTTACTTTAACTTGTGTCTTAGTGTAATGTTGAACATTCTCTCATGTTCCTTTACTTTAACGTGTGTCTTGGTGTAATGTTGGATAGTCTCTCATGTTCCTTTACTTTAACTTGTGTCTTAGTGTAATGTTGGACATTCGCTCATTTTCTTCTAATTTAACTATTGTCTTGGTGTAATGTTGGACATTCTCTCAGGTTCCTTTACTTTAACTTGTGTCTTAGTGTGATATTGGACATTCTCTCATGTTCCTTTACTTTAACTTGTGTTTTAGTGTAATATTGGACATTCTCTCATGTTCCTTTACTTTAACTTGTGTCTAAGTGTAATGTTGGACATTTTCTCATGTTCCTTTACTTTAACTTGTGTCTTAGTGTAATGTTGGACATTCGCTCATTTTCTTCTAATTTAACTTGTGTCTTCGTGTAATGTTGGACATTCTCTCATGTTCCTTTACGTTAGCTTGTGTCTTAGTGTCATGTTAGACATTCTCTCATGTTCCTTTACTTTAACTTGTTTCTTAGTGTAATGTTGGACATTCTCTCATGTTCCTTTACTTTATCTTGTGTAATGTTGGACATTCTCTCGTGTTCCTTTACTTTAACTTGTGTCTTAGTGTAATGTTGGACATTCTCTCATGTTCCTTTTCTTTAACTTGTGTCTTAGTGTAATGTTGGACATTCCCTCATTTTCTTCTAATTTAACTATTGTCTTGGTGTAATGTTGGACATTCTCTCAGGTTCCTTTACTTTAACTTGTGTCTTAGTGTGATATTGGACATTCTCTCATGTTCCTTTACTTTAACTTGTGTTTTAGTGTAATATTGGACATTCTCTCATGTTCCTTTACTTTAACTTGTGTCTTAGTGTAATGTTGGACATTCTCTCATGTTCCTTTACTTTAACTTGTGTCTTAGCGAAATGTTGGACATTTTTTCATGTTCGTTTACTTTAACTTGTGTCTTAGTGTAATGTTGGACATTCTCTCGTGTTCCTTTACTTTAACTTGTGTCTTAGTGTAATGTTGGACATTCTCTCATGTTCCTTTACTTTAACTTGTGTCTAAGTGTAATGTTGGACATTTTCTCATGTTCCTTTACTTTAACTTGTGTCTTAGTATAATGTTGGACATTCTCTCATTTTCTTCTAATTTAACTTGTGTCTTGGTGTAATGTTGGACATTCTCTCATGTTCCTTTACGTTAGCTTGTGTCTTAGTGTCATGTTAGACATTCTCTCATGTTCCTCTACTTTAACTTGTGTCTTAGTGTAATGTTGGACATTCTCTCATGTTCCTCTACTTTAACTTGTGTCTTAGTATAATCTTGGATATTCTCTCATGTTCCTTTACTTTAACTTGTGTCTTGGTGTAATGTTGGACATTCTCTCATGTTCCTTTACTGTAACATGTGTCTTAGTGTAATGTTGGACATTCTCTCATGTTCCTTTACTTTAACTTGTGTCTTAGTGTAATGTTGGACATTCTCTCATGTTCCATTACGTTAACTTGTGTCCTAGTGTAATGTTGGATATTCTCTCATGTTCCTTTACTTTTACTTGTGTCTTAGTGTAATGTTGGACATTCTCTCATGTTCCTTTACTTTAACTTGTGCCATAGTGTAATGTTGGACATTCTCTCATGTTCATTTACTTTAACTTGTGTCTTAGTGTAATGTTGGACATTCTCTCATGTTCCTTTTCTTTAACTTGTGTCTTAGTGTAATGTTGGATATTCTCTCATGTTCCTTTACTTTAACTATTGTCTTGGTGCAATGTTGGACATTCTCTCAGGTTCCTTTACTTTAACTTGTGTCTTAGTGTGATATTGGACATTCTCTCATGTTCCTTTACTTTAACTTGTGTTTTAGTGTAATATTGGACATTCTCTCATGTTCCTTTACTTTAACTTGTGTCTTAATGTAATGTTGGACATTCTCTCATGTTCCTTTACTTTAACTTGTGTCTTAGCGTAATGTTGGATATTCTCTCAGGTTCCTTTACTATAACTTGTGTATTAGTGTGATGTTGGACATTCTCTCATGTTCCTTTACTTTAACTTGTGTCTTAGTGTAATGTTGCATATTCTCACAGGTTCCTTTACTTTTACTTGTGTTTTAGTGTAATGTTGGACATTCTCTCATGTTCCTTTACTTTATCTTGTGTCTTAGTCTGATTTTGGACATTCTCTCATGTTCCTTTACTTTAACTTGTGTCTTAGTGTAATGTTGGACATTCTCTCGTGTTCCTTTACTTTAACTTGTGTCTTAGTGTAATGTTGGACATTCTCTCATGTTCCTTTACTTTAACTTGTGTCTAAGTGTAATGTTGGACATTTTCTGATGTTCCTTTACTTTAACTTGTGTCTTATTGTAATGTTGGACATTCTCTCATGTTCGTTTACTTTAACTTGTGTCTTAGTGTGATGTTGGACATTCTCTCATTTTCCTTTACTTTAACTTTTGTCTTAGTGTAATGTTTGACATTCTCTCATGTTCGTTTACTTTAACTTGTGTCTTAGTGTAATGTTGGACATTCTCTCATTTTCCTTTACTTTAACTTTTGTCTTAGTGTAATGTTGGACATTCTCTCATGTTCCTCTACTTTAACTTGTGTCTTAGTGTAATGTTGGATAGTCTCTCATGTTCCTTTACTTTAACTTGTGTCTTAGTGTAATGTTGGACATTCTCTCATGTTCCTCTAATTTAACTTGTGTCTTAGTGTAATGTTGGACATTCTCTCATGTTCCTCTACTTTAACTTGTGTCTTAGTGTAATGTTGGATAGTCTCTCATGTTCCTTTACTTTCACTTGTGTCTTAGTGTAATGTTTGACATTCTCTCATGGTCGTTTGCTTTAACTTGTGTCTTAGTGTAATGTTGGACATTCTCTCATTTTCCTTTACTTTAACTTTTGTCTTAGTGTAATGTTGGACATTCTCTCATGTTTCTCTACTTTAACTTGTGTCTTAGTGTAATGTTGGATAGTCTCTCATCTTCCTTTACTTTAACTTGTGTCTTAGTGTAATGTTGAACATTCTCTCATGTTCCTTTACATTAACGTGTGTCTTGATGTAATGCTGGATAGTCTCTCGTGTTCCTTTACTTTAACTTGTGTCTTAGTGTAATGTTGGACATTCTCTCATGTTCCTTTACTTTAACTTGTGTCTTAGTGTAATGTTGAACATTCTCTCATGTTCCTTTACTTTAACGTGTGTCTTGGTGTAATGTTGGATAGTCTCTCATGTTCCTTTACTTTAACGTGTGTCTTGGTGTAATGTTGGATAATCTCTCATGTTCCTTTACTTTAACTTGTGTCTTAGTGTAATGTTGGACATTCTCTCGTGTTCCTTTACTTTAACTTGTGTCTTAGTGTAATGTTGGACATTCTCTCATGTTCCTTTACTTTAACTTGTGTCTAAGTGTAATGTTGGACATTTTCTCATGTTCCTTTACTTTAACTTGTGTCTTAGTGTAATGTTGGACATTCGCTCATTTTCTTCTAATTTAACTTGTGTCTTGGTGTAATGTTGGACATTCTCTCATGTTCCTTTACGTTAGCTTGTGTCTTAGTGTCATGTTAGACATTCTCTCATGTTCCTTTACTTTAACTTGTGTCTTAGTGTAATGTTGGAGATTCTCTCATGTTCCTCTACTTTAACTTGTGTCTTAGTATAATCTTGGATATTCTCTCATGTTCCTTTACTTTAACTTGTGTCTTGGTGTAATGTTGGACATTCTCTCATGTTCCTTTACTGTAACTTGTGTCTTAGTGTAATGTTGAACATTCTCTCATATTCCTTTACTTTAACTTGTGTCTTGGTGTAATGTTGGACATTCTCTCATGTTCATTTACTTTAACTTGTGTCATAGTGTAATGTTGGACATTCTCTCATCTTCCTTTTCTTTAACTTGTGTCTTAGTGTAATGTTGGATATTCTCTCATGTTCCTTTACTTTAACTATTGTCTTGGTGTAATGTTGGACATTCTCTCATGTTCCTTTACTTTAACTTGTGTCTTAGTGTGATATTGGACATTCTCTCATGTTCCTTTACTTTAACTTGTGTTTTAGTGTAATATTGGACATTCTCGCATGTTCCTTTACTTTAACTTGTGTCTTAATGAAATGTTGGACATTCTCTCATGTTCCTTTACTTTAACTTGTGTCTTAGCGTAATGTTGGATATTCTCTCAGGTTCCTTTACTATAACTTGTGTATTAGTGTGATGTTGGACATTCTCTCATGTTCCTTTACTTTGACTTGTGTCTTAGTGTAATGTTGGATATTCTCTCAGGTTCCTTTACTTTTACTTGTGTTTTAGTGTAATGTTGGACATTCTCTCATGTTCCTTTACTTTAACTTGTGTCTTAGTGTAATGTAGGACATTCTCTCATGTTCCTTTACTTTAACTTGTGTCTTAGTGTGATGTTGCACATTCTCTCAGGTTCCTTTACTTTAACTTGTGTCTTATTGTAATGTTGGACATTCTCTCATCTTCCTTTACTTTAACTTGTGTCGTCGTGTAATGTTGGACATTCTCTCACGTTCCTTCACTTTAACTTGTGTTTTAGTGTCATGTTGGACATTCTCTCATGTTCCTTTACTTTAACTTGTGTCTTGCTGTAATGTTGGACATTCTCTCATGTTCCTTTACTTTAACTTGTGTCTTAGTGTAATGTTGAACATTCTCTCATGTTCCTTTACTTTAACTTGTGTCTTAGTGTCATGTTGGATAGTGTCTCATGTTCCTTTACTTTAACTTGTGTCATAGTGTAATGTTGGACATTCTCTCATATTCCTCTACTTTAACGTGTGTCTTGGTGTATTGTTGGATAGTCTCTCATGTTCGTTTACTTTAACTTGTGTCTTAGTGTGATGTTGGACATTCTCTCATTTTCCTTTACTTTAACTTTTGTCTTAGTGTAATGTTGGATAGTCTCTCATGTTCCTTTACTTTAACTTGTGTCTTAGTGTAATGTTGAACATTCTCTCATGTTCCTTTACTTTAACGTGTGTCTTCATATAATGCTGGATAGTCTCTCGTGTTCCTTTACTTTAACTTGTGTCTTAGTGTAATGTTGAACATTCTCTCATGTTCCTTTACTTTAACTTGTGTCTTAGTGTAATGTTGAACATTCTCTCATGTTCCTTTACTTTAACGTGTGTCTTGGTGTAATGTTGGATAGTCTCTCATGTTCCTTTACTTTAACGTGTGTCTTGGTGTAATGTTGGACATTCTCTCATGTTCCTTTACTTTAACTTGTGTCTTAGTGTAATGTTGGACATTCTCTCATGTTCCTTTACTTTAACTTGTGTCTAAGTGTAATGTTGGACATTTTCTCATGTTCCTTTACTTTAACTTGTGTCTTAGTGTAATGTTGGTCATTCTCTCATTTTCCTTTACTTTAACCTTTGTCTTAGTGTAATTTTGGACATTCTCTCATGTTCCTTTACTTTAACACTTGTCTTGGTGTAATGTTGGACATTCTCTCATTTTCCTTTACGTTAACTTGTGTCTTAGTGTAATGTTGGAAATTCTCTCATGTTCCTTTACTTTAATTTGTGTCTTGGTGTAATGTTGGACATTCTCTCATGTGTCCTTTACTTAGTTTGTGTCTTAGTGTTATGTTGGACATTCTCTCATGTTCCTTTACTTTAACTTGTGCCATAGTGTAATGTTGGACATTCTCTCATGTTCATTTACTTTAACTTGTGTCTTAGTGTAATGTTGGACATTCTCTCATGTTCCTTTTCTTTAACTTGTGTCTTAGTGTAATGTTGGATATTCTCTCATGTTCCTTTACTTTAACTATTGTCTTGGTGCAATGTTGGACATTCTCTCAGGTTCCTTTACTTTAACTTGTGTCTTAGTGTGATATTGGACATTCTCTCATGTTCCTTTACTTTAACTTGTGTTTTAGTGTAATATTGGACATTCTCTCATGTTCCTTTACTTTAACTTGTGTCTTAATGTAATGTTGGACATTCTCTCATGTTCCTTTACTTTAACTTGTGTCTTAGCGTAATGTTGGATATTCTCTCAGGTTCCTTTACTATAACTTGTGTATTAGTGTGATGTTGGACATTCTCTCATGTTCCTTTACTTTAACTTGTGTCTTAGTGTAATGTTGCATATTCTCACAGGTTCCTTTACTTTTACTTGTGTCTTAGTGTAATGTTGGACATTCTCTCATGTTCCTTTACTTTATCTTGTGTCTTAGTCTGATTTTGGACATTCTCTCATGTTCCTTTACTTTAACTTGTGTCTTAGTGTAATGTTGGACATTCTCTCGTGTTCCTTTACTTTAACTTGTGTCTTAGTGTAATGTTGGACATTCTCTCATGTTCCTTTACTTTAACTTGTGTCTAAGTGTAATGTTGGACATTTTCTGATGTTCCTTTACTTTAACTTGTGTCTTATTGTAATGTTGGACATTCTCTCATGTTCGTTTACTTTAACTTGTGTCTTAGTGTGATGTTGGACATTCTCTCATTTTCCTTTACTTTAACTTTTGTCTTAGTGTAATGTTTGACATTCTCTCATGTTCGTTTACTTTAACTTGTGTCTTAGTGTAATGTTGGACATTCTCTCATTTTCCTTTACTTTAACTTTTGTCTTAGTGTAATGTTGGACATTCTCTCATGTTCCTCTACTTTAACTTGTGTCTTAGTGTAATGTTGGATAGTCTCTCATGTTCCTTTACTTTAACTTGTGTCTTAGTGTAATGTTGGACATTCTCTCATGTTCCTCTACTTTAACTTGTGTCTTAGTGTAATGTTGGACATTCTCTCATGTTCCTCTACTTTAACTTGTGTCTTAGTGTAATGTTGGATAGTCTCTCATGTTCCTTTACTTTCACTTGTGTCTTAGTGTAATGTTTGACATTCTCTCATGGTCGTTTGCTTTAACTTGTGTCTTAGTGTAATGTTGGACATTCTCTCATTTTCCTTTACTTTAACTTTTGTCTTAGTGTAATGTTGGACATTCTCTCATGTTTCTCTACTTTAACTTGTGTCTTAGTGTAATGTTGGATAGTCTCTCATCTTCCTTTACTTTAACTTGTGTCTTAGTGTAATGTTGAACATTCTCTCATGTTCCTTTACATTAACGTGTGTCTTGATGTAATGCTGGATAGTCTCTCGTGTTCCTTTACTTTAACTTGTGTCTTAGTGTAATGTTGGACATTCTCTCATGTTCCTTTACTTTAACTTGTGTCTTAGTGTAATGTTGAACATTCTCTCATGTTCCTTTACTTTAACGTGTGTCTTGGTGTAATGTTGGATAGTCTCTCATGTTCCTTTACTTTAACGTGTGTCTTGGTGTAATGTTGGATAATCTCTCATGTTCCTTTACTTTAACTTGTGTCTTAGTGTAATGTTGGACATTCTCTCGTGTTCCTTTACTTTAACTTGTGTCTTAGTGTAATGTTGGACATTCTCTCATGTTCCTTTACTTTAACTTGTGTCTAAGTGTAATGTTGGACATTTTCTCATGTTCCTTTACTTTAACTTGTGTCTTAGTGTAATGTTGGACATTCGCTCATTTTCTTCTAATTTAACTTGTGTCTTGGTGTAATGTTGGACATTCTCTCATGTTCCTTTACGTTAGCTTGTGTCTTAGTGTCATGTTAGACATTCTCTCATGTTCCTTTACTTTAACTTGTGTCTTAGTGTAATGTTGGAGATTCTCTCATGTTCCTCTACTTTAACTTGTGTCTTAGTATAATCTTGGATATTCTCTCATGTTCCTTTACTTTAACTTTTGTCTTGGTGTAATGTTGGACATTCTCTCATGTTCCTTTACTGTAACGTGTGTCTTAGTGTAATGTTGAACATTCTCTCATATTCCTTTACTTTAACTTGTGTCTTGGTGTAATGTTGGACATTCTCTCATGTTCATTTACTTTAACTTGTGTCTTAGTGTAATGTTGGACATTCTCTCATGTTCCTTTTCTTTAACTTGTGTCTTAGTGTAATGTTGGATATTCTCTCATGTTCCTTTACTTTAACTATTGTCTTGGTGTAATGTTGGACATTCTCTCATGTTCCTTTACTTTAACTTGTGTCTTAGTGTGATATTGGACATTCTCTCATGTTCCTTTACTTTAACTTGTGTTTTAGTGTAATATTGGACATTCTCGCATGTTCCTTTACTTTAACTTGTGTCTTAATGAAATGTTGGACATTCTCTCATGTTCCTTTACTTTAACTTGTGTCTTAGCGTAATGTTGGATATTCTCTCAGGTTCCTTTACTATAACTTGTGTATTAGTGTGATGTTGGACATTCTCTCATGTTCCTTTACTTTGACTTGTGTCTTAGTGTAATGTTGGATATTCTCTCAGGTTCCTTTACTTTTACTTGTGTTTTAGTGTAATGTTGGACATTCTCTCATGTTCCTTTACTTTAACTTGTGTCTTAGTGTAATGTAGGACATTCTCTCATGTTCCTTTACTTTAACTTGTGTCTTAGTGTGATGTTGCACATTCTCTCAGGTTCCTTTACTTTAACTTGTGTCTTATTGTAATGTTGGACATTCTCTCATCTTCCTTTACTTTAACTTGTGTCGTCGTGTAATGTTGGACATTCTCTCACGTTCCTTCACTTTAACTTGTGTTTTAGTGTCATGTTGGACATTCTCTCATGTTCCTTTACTTTAACTTGTGTCTTGCTGTAATGTTGGACATTCTCTCATGTTCCTTTACTTTAACTTGTGTCTTAGTGTAATGTTGAACATTCTCTCATGTTCCTTTACTTTAACTTGTGTCTTAGTGTCATGTTGCATAGTGTCTCATGTTCCTTTACTTTAACTTGTGTCATAGTGTAAGGTTGGACATTCTCTCATATTCCTCTACTTTAACGTGTGTCTTGGTGTATTGTTGGATAGTCTCTCATGTTCGTTTACTTTAACTTGTGTCTTAGTGTGATGTTGGACATTCTCTCATTTTCCTTTACTTTAACTTTTGTCTTAGTGTAATGTTGGATAGTCTCTCATGTTCCTTTACTTTAACTTGTGTCTTAGTGTAATGTTGAACATTCTCTCATGTTCCTTTACTTTAACGTGTGTCTTCATGTAATGCTGGATAGTCTCTCGTGTTCCTTTACTTTAACTTGTGTCTTAGTGTAATGTTGAACATTCTCTCATGTTCCTTTACTTTAACTTGTGTCTTAGTGTAATGTTGAACATTCTCTCATGTTCCTTTACTTTAACGTGTGTCTTGGTGTAATGTTGGATAGTCTCTCATGTTCCTTTACTTTAACGTGTGTCTTGGTGTAATGTTGGACATTCTCTCATGTTCCTTTACTTTAACTTGTGTCTTAGTGTAATGTTGGACATTCTCTCATGTTCCTTTACTTTAACTTGTGTCTAAGTGTAATGTTGGACATTTTCTCATGTTCCTTTACTTTAACTTGTGTCTTAGTGTAATGTTGGTCATTCTCTCATTTTCCTTTACTTTAACCTTTGTCTTAGTGTAATTTTGGACATTCTCTCATGTTCCTTTACTTTAACACTTGTCTTGGTGTAATGTTGGACATTCTCTCATTTTCCTTTACGTTAACTTGTGTCTTAGTGTAATGTTGGAAATTCTCTCATGTTCCTTTACTTTAATTTGTGTCTTGGTGTAATGTTGGACATTCTCTCATGTGTCCTTTACTTAGTTTGTGTCTTAGTGTTATGTTGGACATTCTCTCATGTTCCGTTACTTTAACTTGTGTCTTAGTGTAATGTTGGACATTCTCTCATGTTCCTCTACTTAACTTGTGTCTTAGTGTAATGTTGGATAGTCTCTCATGTTCCTTTTCTTTAACTTTTGTCTTAGTGTAATGTTGGACAATCTCTCATGTTCCTTTACTTTAACTTGTGTCTTTGTGTAATGTTGGACATTCTCTCATGTTCCTTTACTTTAACTTGTGTCTTGGTGTAATGTTGGATAGTCTCTCATGTTCCTTTACTTTAAATGGTGTCTTAGTGTAATGTTGGACATTCTCTCGTGTTCCTTTACTTTAACTTGTGTCTAAGTGTAATGTTGGACATTTTCTCATGTTCCTTTACTTTAACTTGTGTCTTAGTGTAATGTTGGACATTCGCTCATTTTCTTCTAATTTAACTTGTGTCTTGGTGTAATGTTGGACATTCTCTCATGTTCCTTTACGTTAGCTTGTGTCTTAGTGTCATGTTAGACATTCTCTCATGTTCCTTTACTTTAACTTGTGTCTTAGTGTAATGTTGGACATTCTCTCATGTTCCTTAACTTTAACTTGTGTAATGTTGGATAGTCTCTCATGTTCCTTTACTTTAACTTGTGCCTTAGTGTAATGTTGGACATTCTCTCATGTTCCTTTACTTTAGCTTGTGTCTTATTCTGATGTTGGACATTCTCTCATGTTCCTTTACTTTAACTTGTGTCTTAGTGTAAAGTTGGACATTCTCTCATCTTCCTTTACTTTAACTTGTGTCGTCGTGTAATGTTGGACATTCTCTCACGTTCCTTCACTTTAACTTGTGTTTTAGTGTAATGTTGGACATTCTCTCATGTTCCTTTACTTTAACTTGTGTCTTAGTGTAATGTTGGACATTCTCTCATGTTCCTTTTCTTTAACTTGTGTCTTGGTGTAATGTTGGATATTCTCTCATGTTCCTTTACTTTAACTATTGTCTTGGTGTAATGTTGGACATTCTCTCAGGTTCCTTTACTTTAACTTGTGTCTTAGTGTGATATTGGACATTCTCTCATGTTCCTTTACTTTAACTTGTGTTTTAGTGTAATATTGGACATTCTCTCAGGTTCCTTTACTTTTACTTGTGTTTTAGTGTAATGTTGGACATTCTCTCATGTTCCTTTACTTTAACTTGTGTCTTAGTGTAATGTAGGACATTCTCTCATGTTCCTTTACTTTAACTTGTGTCTTAGTGTAATGTTGGACATTCTCTCATCTTCCTTTACTTTAACTTGTGTCGTCGTGTAATGTTGGACATTCTCTCACGTTCCTTCACTTTAACTTGTGTTTTAGTGTCATGTTGGACATTCTCTCATGTTCCTTTACTTTAACTTGTGTCTTGCTGTAATGTTGGACATTCTCTCATGTTCCTTTACTTTAACTTGTGTCTTAGTGTAATGTTGAACATTCTCTCATGTTCCTTTACTTTAACTTGTGTCTTAGTGTCATGTTGGATAGTGTCTCATGTTCCTTTACTTTAACTTGTGTCATAGTGTAATGTTGGACATTCTCTCATATTCCTCTACTTTAACGTGTGTCTTGGTGTATTGTTGGATAGTCTCTCATGTTCCTTTACTTTAACTTGTGTCTTAGTGTAATGTTGGACATTCTCTCGTGTTCCTTTACTTTAACTTGTGTCTTGGTGTAATGTTTGACATTCTCTCATGTTCCTTTACTTTAACTTGTGTCTTAGTGTAATGTTGGACATTCTCTCATGTTCCTTTACTTTAACTTGTGTCTTATTGTAATGTTGGACATTCTCTCATGTTCGTTTACTTTAACTTGTGTCTTAGTGTGATGTTGGACATTCTCTCATTTTCCTTTACTTTAACTTTTGTCTTAGTGTAATGTTGGATAGTCTCTCATGTTCCTTTACTTTAACTTGTGTCTTAGTGTAATGTTGAACATTCTCTCATGTTCCTTTACTTTAACGTGTGTCTTCATGTAATGCTGGATAGTCTCTCGTGTTCCTTTACTTTAACTTGTGTCTTAGTGTAATGTTGAACATTCTCTCATGTTCCTTTACTTTAACTTGTGTCTTAGTGTAATGTTGAACATTCTCTCATGTTCCTTTACTTTAACGTGTGTCTTGGTGTAATGTTGGATAGTCTCTCATGTTCCTTTACTTTAACGTGTGTCTTGGTGTAATGTTGGACATTCTCTCATGTTCCTTTACTTTAACTTGTGTCTTAGTGTAATGTTGGACATTCTTTCATGTTCCTTTACTTTAACTTGTGTCTAAGTGTAATGTGGGACATTTTCTCATGTTCCTTTACTTTAACTTGTGTCTTAGTGTAATGTTGGTCATTCTCTCATTTTCCTTTACTTTAACCTTTGTCTTAGTGTAATTTTGGACATTCTCTCATGTTCCTTTACTTTAACACTTGTCTTGGTGTAATGTTGGACATTCTCTCATGTTCCTTTACTTTAATTTGTGTCTTGGTGTAATGTTGGACATTGTCTCATGTGTCCTTTACTTAGTTTGTGTCTTAGTGTTATGTTGGACATTCTCTCATGTTCCGTTACTTTAACTTGTGTCTTAGTGTAATGTTGGACATTCTCTCATGTTCCTCTACTTAACTTGTGTCTTAGTGTAATGTTGGATAGTCTCTCATGTTCCTTTTCTTTAACTTTTGTCTTAGTGTAATGTTGGACAATCTCTCATGTTCCTTTACTTTAACTTGTGTCTTTGTGTAATGTTGGACATTCTCTCATGTTCCTTTACTTTAATTTGTGTCTTGGTGTAATGTTGGATAGTCTCTCATGTTCCTTTACTTTAAATGGTGTCTTAGTGTAATGTTGGACATTCTCTCGTGTTCCTTTACTTTAACTTGTGTCTAAGTGTAATGTTGGACATTTTCTCATGTTCCTTTACTTTAACTTGTGTCTTAGTGTAATGTTGGACATTCGCTCATTTTCTTCTAATTTAACTTGTGTCTTGGTGTAATGTTGGACATTCTCTCATGTTCCTTTACGTTAGCTTGTGTCTTAGTGTCATGTTAGACATTCTCTCATGTTCCTTTACTTTAACTTGTGTCTTAGTGTAATGTTGGACATTCTCTCATGTTCCTTTACTTTAACTTGTGTAATGTTGGATAGTCTCTCATGTTCCTTTACTTTAACTTGTGCCTTAGTGTAATGTTGGACATTCTCTCATGTTCCTTTACTTTAGCTTGTGTCTTAGTCTGATGTTGGACATTCTCTCATGTTCCTTTACTTTAACTTGTGTCTTAGTGTAAAGTTGGACATTCTCTCATCTTCCTTTACTTTAACTTGTGTCGTCGTGTAATGTTGGACATTCTCTCACGTTCCTTCACTTTAACTTGTGTTTTAGTGTAATGTTGGACATTCTCTCATGTTCCTTTACTTTAACTTGTGTCTTAGTGTAATGTTGGACATTCTCTCATGTTCCTTTTCTTTAACTTGTGTCTTGGTGTAATGTTGGATATTCTCTCATGTTCCTTTACTTTAACTATTGTCTTGGTGTAATGTTGGACATTCTCTCAGGTTCCTTTACTTTAACTTGTGTCTTAGTGTGATATTGGACATTCTCTCATGTTCCTTTACTTTAACTTGTGTTTTAGTGTAATATTGGACATTCTCTCATGTTCCTTTACTTTAACTTGTATCTTAGTGTAGTGTTGAACATTCTCTCATGTTCCTTTACTTTAACGTATGTCTTGGTGTAATGTTGGATAGTCTCTCATTTTCCTTTACTTTAAATGGTGTCTTAGTGTAATGTTGGACATTCTCTCGTGTTCCTTTACTTTAACTTGTGTCTTAGTGTAATGTTGGACATTCTCTCATGTTCCTTTACTTTAACTTGTGTCTAAGTGTAATGTTAGACATTCTCTCATGTTCCTCTACTTTAACTTGTGTCTTAGTGTAATGTTGGATAGTCTCTCATGTTCCTTTACTTTAACTTGTGTCTTAGTGTAATGTTGGACATTCTCTCATGTTCCTTTACTTTAACTTTTGTCTTAGTGTAATGTTTGACATTCTCTCATGGTCGTTTGCTTTAACTTGTGTCTTAGTGTAATGTTGGACATTCTCTCATTTTCCTTTACTTTAACTTTTGTCTTAGTGTAATGTTGGACATTTTCTCATGTTCCTCTACTTTAACTTGTGTCTTAGTGTAATGTTGGATAGTCTCTCATGTTCCTTTACTTTAACTTGTGTCTTAGTGTAATGTTGAACATTCTCTCATGTTCCTTTACTTTAACGTGTGTCTTGATGTAATGCTGGAGAGTCTCTCGTGTTCCTTTACTTTAACTTGTGTCTTAGTGTAATGTTGGACATTCTCTCATGTTCCTTTACTTTAACTTGTGTCTTAGTGTAATGTTGATCATTCTCTCATGTTCCTTTACTTTAACGTGTGTCTTGGTGTAATGTTGGATAGTCTCTCATGTTCCTTTACTTTAACGTGTGTCTTGGTGTAATGTTGGATAGTCTCTCATGTTCCTTTACTTTAACTTGTGTCTTAGTGTAATGTTGGACATTCGCTCATTTTCTTCTAATTTAACTATTGTCTTGGTGTAATGTTGGACATTCTCTCAGGTTCCTTTACTTTAACTTGTGTCTTAGTGTGATATTGGACATTCTCTCATGTTCCTTTACTTTAACTTGTGTTTTAGTGTAATATTGGACATTCTCTCATGTTCCTTTACTTTAACTTGTGTCTAAGTGTAATGTTGGACATTTTCTCATGTTCCTTTACTTTAACTTGTGTCTTAGTGTAATGTTGGACATTCGCTCATTTTCTTCTAATTTAACTTGTGTCTTCGTGTAATGTTGGACATTCTCTCATGTTCCTTTACGTTAGCTTGTGTCTTAGTGTCATGTTAGACATTCTCTCATGTTCCTTTACTTTAACTTGTGTCTTAGTGTAATGTTGGACATTCTCTCATGTTCCTTTACTTTAACTTGTGTAATGTTGGACATTCTCTCGTGTTCCTTTACTTTAACTTGTGTCTTAGTGTAATGTTGGACATTCTCTCATGTTCCTTTTCTTTAACTTGTGTCTTAGTGTAATGTTGGAAATTCCCTCATTTTCTTCTAATTTAACTATTGTCTTGGTGTAATGTTGGACATTCTCTCAGGTTCCTTTACTTTAACTTGTGTCTTAGTGTGATATTGGACATTCTCTCATGTTCCTTTACTTTAACTTGTGTTTTAGTGTAATATTGGACATTCTCACATGTTCCTTTACTTTAACTTGTGTCTTAGTGTAATGTTGGACATTCTCTCATGTTCCTTTACTTTAACTTGTGTCTTAGCGTAATGTTGGACATTTTTTCATGTTCGTTTACTTTAACTTGTGTCTTAGTGTAATGTTGGACATTCTCTCGTGTTCCTTTACTTTAATTTGTGTCTTAGTGTAATGTTGGACATTTTCTCATGTTCCTTTACTTTAACTTGTGTCTAAGTGTAATGTTGGAAATTTTCTCATGTTCCTTTACTTTAACTTGTGTCTTAGTGTAATGTTGGACATTCGCTCATTTTCTTCTAATTTAACTTGTGTCTTCGTGTAATGTTGGACATTCTCTCATGTTCCTTTACGTTAGCTTGTGTCTTAGTGTCATGTTAGACATTCTCTCATGTTCCTTTACTTTAACTTGTGTCTTAGTATAATCTTGGATATTCTCTCATGTTCCTTTACTTTAACTTGTGTCTTGGTGTAATGTTGGACATTCTCTCATGTTCCTTTACTGTAACTTGTGTCTTAGTGTAATGTTGGACATTCTCTCATGTTCCTTTACTTTAACTTGTGTCTTAGTGTAATGTTGGACATTCTCTCATGTTCCATTACGTTAACTTGTGTCCTAGTGTAATGTTGGATATTCTCTCATGTTCCTTTACTTTTACTTGTGTCTTAGTGTAATGTTGGACATTCTCTCATGTTCCTTTACTTTAACTTGTGTCTTGGTGTAATGTTGGACATTCTCTCATGTTCCTTTACTGTAACTTTTGTCTTAGTGTAATGTTGGACATTCGCTCATTTTCTTCTAATTTAACTTGTGTCTTCGTGTAATGTTGGACATTCTCTCATGTTCCTTTACGTTAGCTTGTGTCTTAGTGTCATGTTAGACATTCTCTCATGTTCCTTTACTTTAACTTGTGTCTTAGTGTAATGTTGGACATTCTCTCATGTTCCATTACTTTAACTTGTGTATTGTTGGACATTCTCTAGTGTTTCTTTACTTTAACTTGTGTCTTAGTGTAATGTTGGACATTCTCTCATGTTCCTTTTCTTTTACTTGTGTCTTAGTGTAATGTTGGACATTCCCTCATTTTCTTCTAATTTAACTATTGTCTTGGTGTAATGTTGGACATTCTCTCAGGTTCCTTTACTTTAACTTGTGTCTTAGTGTGATATTGGACATTCTCTCATGTTCCTTTACTTTAACTTGTGTTTTAGTGTAATATTGGACATTCTCTCATGTTCCTTTGCTTTAACTTGTGTCTTAGTGTAATGTTGGACATTCTCTCATGTTCCTTTACTTTAACTTGTGTCTTAGCGTAATGTTGGACATTTTTTCATGTTCGTTTACTTTAACTTGTGTCTTAGTGTAATGTTGGACATTCTCTCGTGTTCCTTTACTTTAACTTGTGTCTTAGTGTAATGTTGGACATTCTCTCATGTTCCTTTACTTTAACTTGTGTCTAAGTGTAATGTTGGACATTTTCTCATGTTCCTTTACTTTAACTTGTGTCTTAGTATAATGTTGGACATTCGCTCATTTTCTTCTAATTTAACTTGTGTCTTGGTGTAATGTTGGACATTCTCTCATCTTCCTTTACGTTAGCTTGTGTCTTAGTGTCATGTTAGACATTCTCTCATGTTCCTTTACTTTAACTTGTGTCTTAGTGTAATGTTGGACATTCTCTCATGTTCCTCTACTTTAACTTGTGTCTTAGTATAATCTTGGATATTCTCTCATGTTCCTTTACTTTAACTTGTGTCTTGGTGTAATGTTGGACATTCTCTCATGTTCCTTTACTGTAACTTGTGTCTTAGTGTAACGTTGGATATTCTCTCATGTTCCTTTACTTTAACTTGTGTCTTAGTGTAATGTTGGACATTCTCTCATGTTCCTTTACTTTAACCTGTGCCTTAGTGTAATGTTGGACATTCTCTCATGTTCATTTACTTTAACTTGTGTCTTAGTGTAATGTTGGACATTCTCTCATGTTTCTTTTCTTTAACTTGTGTCTTAGTGTAATGTTGGATATTCTCTCATGTTCCTTTACTTTAACTATTGTCTTGGTGCAATGTTGGACATTCTCTCAGGTTCCTTTACTTTAACTTGTGTCTTAGTGTGATATTGGACATTCTCTCATGTTCCTTTACTTTAACTTGTGTTTTAGTGTAATATTGGACATTCTCTCATGTTCCTTTACTTTAACTTGTGTCTTAATGTAATGTTGTACATTCTCTCATGTTCCTTTACTTTAACTTGTGTCTTAGCGTAATGTTGGATATTCTCTCAGGTTCCTTTATTTTAACTTGTGTATTAGTGTGATGTTGGACATTCTCTCATGTTCCTTTACTTTAACTTGTGTCTTAGTGTAATGTTGGATATTCTCACAGGTTCCTTTACTTTTACTTGTGTTTTAGTGTAATGTTGGACATTCTCTCATGTTCCTTTACTTTAGCTTGTGTCTTAGTCTGATGTTGGACATTCTCTCATGTTCCTTTACTTTAACTTGTGTCTTATTGTAATGTTGGACATTCTCTCATGTTCCTTTACTTTAACTTGTGTCGTCGTGTAATGTTGGACATTCTCTCACGTTCCTTCACTTTAACTTGTGTTTTAGTGTCATGTTGGACATTCTCTCATGTTCCTTTACTTTAACTTGTGTCTTGGTGTAATGTTGGACATTCTCTCATGTTCCTTTACTTTAACTTGTGTCTTAGTGTAATGTTGGACATTCTCTCATGTTCCTTTACTTTAACTTGTGTCTTAGTGTCATATTGGATAGTGTCTCATGTTCCTTTACTTTAACTTGTGTCTTAGTGTAATGTTGGACATTCTCTCATTTTCCTTTACTTTAACTTTTGTCTTAGTGTAATGTTGGACATTCTCTCATGTTCCTCTACTTTAACTTGTGTCTTAGTGTATTGTTGGATAGTCTCTCATCTTCCTTTACTTTAACTTGTGTCTTAGTGTAATGTTGAACATTCTCTCATGTTCCTTTACATTAACGTGTGTCTTGATGTAATGCTGGATAGTCTCTCATGTTCCTTTACTTTAACTTGTGTCTTAGTGTAATGTTGGACATTCTCTCGTGTTCCTTTACTTTAACTTGTGTCTTAGTGTAATGTTGGACATTCTCTCATGTTCCTTTACTTTAACTTGTGTCTTAGTGTAATGTTGGACATTTTCTCATGTTGCTTTACTTTAACTTGTGTCTTATTGTAATGTTGGACATTCTCTCATGTTCGTTTACTTTAACTTGTGTCTTAGTGTGATGTTGGACATTCTCTCATTTTCCTTTACTTTAACTTGTGTCTTAGTGTAATGTTGGACATTCTCTCATTTTCCTATACTTTAACTTGTGTCTTAGTGTAATGTTGGACATTCTCTCATGTTCCTTTACTTTAACTTGTGTCTTAGTGTAATGTTGAACATTCTCTCATGTTCCTTTACTTTAACGTGTGTCTTGGTGTAATGTTGGATAGTCTCTCATGTTCCTTTACTTTAACGTGTGTCTTGGTGTAATGTTGGATAGTCTCTCATGTTCCTTTACTTTAACTTGTGTCTTAGTGTAATGTTGGACATTTTCTCGTGTTCCTTTACTTTAACTTGTGTCTTAGTGTAATGTTGGACATTCTCTCATGTTCCTTTACTTTAACTTGTGTATAAGTGTAATGTTGGACATTTTCTCATGTTCCTTTACTTTAACTTGTGTCTTAGTGTAATGTTGGACATTCGCTCATTTTCTTCTAATTTAACTTGTGTCTTGGTGTAATGTTGGACATTCTCTCATGTTCCTTTACGTTAGCTTGTGTCTTAGTGTCATGTTAGACATTCTCTCATGTTCCTTTACTTTAACTTGTGTCTTAGTGTAATGTTGGACATTCTCTCATGTTCCTCTACTTTAACTTGTGTCTTAGTATAATCTTGGATATTCTCTCATGTTCCTTTACTTTAACTTGTGTCTTGGTGTAATGTTGGACATTCTCTCATGTTCCTTTACTGTAACTTGTGTCTTAGTGTAATGTTGAACATTCTCTCATATTCCTTTACTTTAACTTGTGTCTTAGTGTAATGTTGGACATTCTCTCATGTTCCTTTACTTTAACTTGTGTTTTAGTGTAATGTTGGACATTCTCTCATGTTCATTTACTTTAACTTGTGTCTTAGTGTAATGTTGGACATTCTCTCATGTTCCTTTTCTTTAACTTGTGTCTTAGTGTAATGTTGGATATTCTCTCATGTTCCTTTACTTTAACTATTGTCTTGGTGTAATGTTGGACATTCTCTCAGGTTCCTTTACTTTAACTTGTGTCTTAGTGTAATATTGGACATTCTCTCATGTTCCTTTACTTTAACTTGTGTTTTAGTGTAATATTGGACATTCTCTCATGTTCCTTTACTTTAACTTGTGTCTTAATGTAATGTTGGACATTCTCTCATGTTCCTTTACTTTAACTTGTGTCTTAGCGTAATGTTGGATATTCTCTCAGGTTCCTTTACTATAACTTGTGTATTAGTGTGATGTTGGACATTCTCTCATGTTCCTTTACTTTAACTTGTGTCTTAGTGTAATGTTGGATATTCTCTCAGGTTCCTTTACTTTTACTTGTGTTTTAGTGTAATGTTGGACATTCTCTCATGTTTCTTTACTTTAACTTGTGTCTTAGTGTAATGTAGGACATTCTCTCATGTTCCTTTACTTTAGCTTGTTTCTTAGTCTGATGTTGGACATTCTCTCAGGTTAATTTACTTTAACTTGTGTCTTATTGTAATGTTGGACATTCTCTCATCTTCCTTTACTTTAACTTGTGTCGTCGTGTAATGTTGGACATTCTCTCACGTTCATTCACTTTAACTTGTGTTTTAGTGTCATGTTGGACATTCTCTCATGTTCCTTTACTTTAACTTGTGTCTTGCTGTAATGTTGGATATTCTCTCATGTTCCTTTACTTTAACTTGTGTCTTAGTGTAATGTTGAACATTCTCTCATGTTCCTTTACTTTAACTTGTGTCTTAGTGTCATGTTGGATAGTGTCTCATGTTCCTTTACTTTAACTTGTGTCTTAGTGTAATATTGGACATTCTCTCATATTCCTCTACTTTAACGTGTGTCTTGGTGTATTGTTGGATAGTCTCTCATGCTCCTTTACTTTAACTTGTGTCTTAGTGTAATGTTGGACATTCTCTCGTGTTCCTTTACTTTAACTTGTGTCTTAGTGTTATGTTGGACATTCTCTGATGTTCCTTTACTTTAACTGGTGTCTTAGTGTAATGTTGGACATTCTCTCATGTTCCTTTACTTTAACTTGTGTCTTATTGTAATGTTGAACATTCTCTCATGTTCGTTTACTTTAACTTGTGTCTTAGTGTGATGTTGGACATTCTCTCATTTTCCTTTACTTTAACTTTTGTCTTAGTGTAATATTGGACATTCTCTCATTTTCCTTTACTTTAACTTTTGTCTTAGTGTAATATTGGACATTCTCTCATGTTCCTCTACTTTAACTTGTGTCTTAGTGTAATGTTGGATAGTCTCTCATGTTCCTTTACTTTAACTTGTGTCTTAGTGTAATGTTGAACATTCTCTCATGTTCCTTTACTTTAACGTGTGTCTTCATGTAATGCTGGATAGTCTCTCGTGTTCCTTTACTTTTACTTGTGTCTTAGTGTAATGTTGGACATTCTCTCATGTTCCTTTACTTTAACTTGTGTCTTAGTGTAATGTTGAACATTCTCTCATGTTCCTTTACTTTAACTTGTGTCTTAGTGTAATGTTGAACATTCTCTCATGTTCCTTTACTTTAACGTGTGTCTTGGTGTAATGTTGGATAGTCTCTCATGTTCCTTTACTTTAACGTGTGTCTTGGTGTAATGTTGGACATTCTCTCATGTTCCTTTACTTTAACTTGTGTCTTAGTGTAATGTTGGACATTCTCTCATGTTCCTTTACTTTAACTTGTGTCTAAGTGTAATGTTGGTCATTCTCTCATTTTCCTTTACTTTAACCTTTGTCTTAGTGTAATTTTGGACATTCTCTCATGTTCCTTTACTTTAATTTGTGTCTTGGTGTAATGTTGGACATTCTCTCATGTTCCTTTACTTAGTTTGTGTCTTAGTGTTATGTTGGACATTCTCTCATGTTCCGTTACTTTAACTTGTGTCTTAGTGTAATGTTGGACATTCTCTCATGTTCCTCTACTTTAACTTGTGTCTTAGTGTAATGTTGGATAGTCTCTCATGTTCCTTTTCTTTAACTTTTGTCTTAGTGTAATGTTGGACATTCTCTCATGTTCCTTTACTTTAACTTGTGTCTTTGTGTAATGTTGGACATTCTCTCATGTTCCTTTACTTTAACTTGTGTCTTAGTGTAGTGTTGAACATTCTCTCATGTTCCTTTACTTTAACTTGTGTCTTGGTGTAATGTTGGATAGTCTCTCATGTTCCTTTACTTTAAATGGTGTCTTAGTGTAATGTTGGACATTCTCTCGTGTTCCTTTACTTTAACTTGTGTCTAAGTGTAATGTTGGACATTTTCTCATGTTCCTTTACTTTAACTTGTGTCTTAGTGTAATGTTGAACATTCTCTCATGTTCCTTTACTTTAACTTGTGTCTAAGTGTAATGTTGGACATTTTCTCATGTTCCTTTACTTTAACTTGTGTCTTAGTGTAATGTTGGACATTCGCTCATTTTCTTCTAATTTAACTTGTGTCTTGGTGTAATGTTGGACATTCTCTCATGTTCCTTTACGTTAGCTTGTGTCTTAGTGTCATGTTAGACATTCTCTCATGTTCCTTTACTTTAACTTGTGTCTTAGTGTAATGTTGGACATTCTCTCATGTTCCTTTACTTTAACTTGTGTAATGTTGGATAGTCTCTCATGTTCCTTTACTTTAACTTGTGCCTTAGTGTAATGTTGGACATTCTCTCATGTTCCTTTACTTTAGCTTGTGTCTTAGTTTGATGTTGGACATTCTCTCATGTTCCTTTACTTTAACTTGTGTCTTAGTGTAATGTTGGACATTCTCTCATCTTCCTTTACTTTAACTTGTGTCGTCGTGTAATGTTGGACATTCTCTCACGTTCCTTCACTTTAACTTGTGTTTTAGTGTAATGTTGGACATTCTCTCATGTTCCTTTACGTTAGCTTGTGTCTTAGTGTCATGTTAGACATTCTCTCATGTTCCTTTACTTTAACATGTGTCTTAGTGTAATGTTGGACATTCTCTCATGTTCCTTTACTTTAACTTGTGTAATGTTGGATAGTCTCTCATGTTTCTTTACTTTAACTTGTGCCTTAGTGTAATGTTGGACATTCTCTCATGTTCCTTTACTTTAATTTGTGTCTTAGTGTAATGTTGGACATTCTCTCATGTTCCTTTTCTTTTACTTGTGTCTTGGTGTAATGTTGGATATTCTCTCATGTTCCTTTACTTTAACTATTGTCTTGGTGTAATGTTGGACATTCTCTCAGGTTCCTTTACTTTAACTTGTGTCTTAGTGTGATATTGGACATTCTCTCATGTTCCTTTACTTTAACTTGTGTTTTAGTGTAATATTGGACATTCTCTCATGTTCCTTTACTTTAACTTGTGTCTTAGTGTAGTGTTGAACATTCTCTCATGTTCCTTTACTTTAAAGTGTGTCTTGGTGTAATGTTGGATAGTCTCTCATTTTCCTTTACTTTAAATGGTGTCTTAGTGTAATGTTGGACATTCTCTCGTGTTCCTTTACTTTAACTTGTGTCTTAGTGTAATGTTGGACATTCTCTCATGTTCCTTTACTTTAATTTGTGTCTAAGTGTAATGTTGGACATTCTCTCATGTTCCTCTACTTTAACTTGTGTCTTAGTGTAATGTTGGATAGTCTCTCATGTTCCTTTACTTTAACTTGTGTCTTAGTGTAATGTTTGACATTCTCTCATGGTCCTTTGCTTTAACTTGTGTCTTAGTGTAATGTTGGACATTCTCTCATTTTCCTTTACTTTAACTTTTGTCTTAGTGTAATGTTGGACATTCTCTCATTTTCCTTTACTTTAACTTTTGTCTTAGTGTAATGTTGGACATTCTCTCATTTTCCTTTACTTTAACTTTTGTCTTAGTGTAATGTTGGACATTCTCTCATGTTCCTCTACTTTAACTTGTGTCTTAGTGTAATGTTGGATAGTCTCTCATGTACCTTTACTTTAACTTGTGTCTTAGTGTAATGTTGAACATTCTCTCATGTTCCTTTACTTTAACTTGTGTCTTAGTGTAATGTTGGACATTCTCTCATTTTCCTTTACTTTAACTTTTGTCTTAGTGTAATGTTGGACATTCTCTCATGTTCCTCTACTTTAACTTGTGTCTTAGTGTAATGTTGGATAGTCTCTCATGTTCCTTTACTTTAACTTGTGTCTTAGTGTAATGTTGAACATTCTCTCATGTTCCTTTACTTTAACGTGTGTCTTGATGTAATGCTGGATAGTCTCTCGTGTTCCTTTACTTTAACTTGTGTCTTAGTGTAATGTTGGACATTCTCTCATGTTCCTTTACTTTAACTTGTGTCTTAGTGTAATGTTGAACATTCTCTCATGTTCCTTTACTTTAACGTGTGTCTTGGTGTAATGTTGGATAGTCTCTCATGTTCCTTTACTTTAACGTGTGTCTTGGTGTAATGTTGGATAGTCTCTCATATTCCTTTACTTTAACTTGTGTCTTAGTGTAATGTTGGACATTCTCTCGTGTTTCTTTACTTTAACTTGTGTCTTAGTGTAATGTTGGACATTCTCTCATGTTCCTTTACTTTAACTTGTGTCTAAGTGTAATGTTGGACATTTTCTCATGTTCCTTTACTTTAACTTGTGTCTTAATGTAATGTTGGACATTCGCTCATTTTCTTCTAATTTAACTTGTGTCTTGGTCTAATGTTAGACATTCTCTCATGTTCCTTTACTTTAACTTGTGTCTTGGTGTAATGTTGGACATTCTCTCATGTTCCTTTACTGTAACTTGTGTCTTAGTGTAATGTTGGACATTCTCTCATATTCCTTTACTTTAACTTGTGTCTTAGTGTAATGTTGGACATTCTCTCATGTTCCTTTACTTTAACTTGTGCCTTAGTGTAATGTTGGACATTCTCTCATGTTCATTTACTTTAACTTGTGTCTTAGTGTAATGTTGGACATTCTCTCATGTTCCTTTTCTTTAACTTGTGTCTTAGTGTAATGTTGGATATTCTCTCATGTTACTTTACTTTAACTATTGTCTTGGTGTAATGTTGGACATTCTCTCAGGTTCCTTTACTTTAACTTGTGTCTAAGTGTGATATTGGACATTCTCTCATGTTCCTTTACTTTAACATGTGTTTTAGTGTAATATTGGACATTCTCTCATGTTCCTTTACTTTAACTTGTGTCTTAATGTAATGTTGGACATTCTCTCATGTTCCTTTACTTTAACTTGTGTCTTAGCGTAATGTTGGATATTCTCTCAGGTTCCTTTACTATAACTTGTGTATTAGTGTGATGTTGGACATTCTCTCATGTTCCTTTACTTTAACTTGTGTCTTAGTGTAATGTTGGATATTCTCTCAGGTTCCTTTACTTTTACTTGTGTTTTAGTGTAATGTTGGACATTCTCTCATGTTCCTTTACTTTAACTTGTGTCTTAGTGTAATGTAGGACATTCTCTCATTATCCTTTACTTTAGCTTGTGTCTTAGTCTGATGTTGGACATTCTCTCATGTTCCTTTACTTTAACTTGTGTCTTATTGTAATGTTGGACATTCTCTCATCTTCCTTTACTTTAACTTGTGTCGTCGTGTAATGTTGGACATTCTCTCACGTTCCTTCACTTTAACTTGTGTTTTAGTGTCATGTTGGACATTCTCTCATGTTCCTTTACTTTAACTTGTGTCTTGGTGTAATGTTGGACATTCTCTCATGTTCCTTTACTTTAACTTGTGTCTTAGTGTAATGTTGAACATTCTCTCATGTTCCTTTACTTTAACTTATGTCTTAGTGTCATGTTGGATAGTGTCTCATGTTCCTTTACTTTAACTTGTGTCTTAGTGTAATGTTGGACATTCTCTCATGTTCCTCTACTTTAACATGTGTCTTGGTGTATTGTTGGATAGTCTCTCATGTTCCTTTACTTTAACTTGTGTCTTAGTGTAATGTTGGACATTCTCTCGTTTTCCTTTACTTTAACTTGTGTCTTAGTGTAATGTTGGACATTCTCTCATGTTCCTTTACTTTAACTTGTGTCTTAGTGTAATGTTGGACATTCTCTCATGTTCCTTTACTTTAAGGTGTGTCTTAGTGTCATGTTGGATAGTGTCTCATGTTCCTTTACTTTAACTTGTGTCTTAGTGTAATGTTGGACATTCTCTCATGTTCCTCTACTTTAACGTGTGTCTTGGTGTATTGTTGGATAGTCTCTCATGTTCCTTTGCTTTAACTTGTGTCTTAGTGTAATGTTGGACATTCTCTCGTGTTCCTTTCCTTTAACTTGTGTCTTAGTGTAATGTTGGACATTCTCTCATGTTCGTTTACTTTAACTTGTGTCTTAGTGTGATGTTGGACATTCTCTCATTTTCCTTTACTTTAACTTTTGTCTTAGTGTAATGTTTGACATTCTCTCATGTTCGTTTACTTTAACTTGTGTCTTAGTGTAATGTTGGACATTCTCTCATTTTCCTTTACTTTAACTTTTGTCTTAGTGTAATGTTGGACATTCTCTCATGTTCCTCTACTTTAACTTGTGTCTTAGTGTAATGTTGGATAGTCTCTCATGTTCCTTTACTTTAACTTGTGTCTTAGTGTAATGTTGGACATTCTCTCATGTTCCTTTACTTTAACTTGTGTCTTAGTGTAATGTTGAACATTCTCTCATGTTCCTTTACTTTAACGTGTGTCTTGGTGTAATGTTGGATAGTCTCTCATGTTCTTTTACTTTAACGTGTGTCTTGGTGTAATGTTGGATAGTCTCTCATGTTCCTTTACTTTAACTTGTATCTTAGTGTTATGTTGGACATTCTCTCGTGTTCCTTTACTTTAACTTGTGTCTTAGTGTAATGTTGGACATTCTCTCATGTTCCTTTACTTTAACTTGTGTAATGTTGGATAGTCTCTCATGTTTCTTTACTTTAACTTGTGCCTTAGTGTAATGTTGGACATTCTCTCATGTTCCTTTACTTTAATTTGTGTCTTAGTGTAATGTTGGACATTCTCTCATGTTCCTTTTCTTTAACTTGTGTCTTGGTGTAATGTTGGATATTCTCTCATGTTCCTTTACTTTAACTATTGTCTTGGTGTAATGTTGGACATTCTCTCAGGTTCCTTTACTTTAACTTGTGTCTTAGTGTGATATTGGACATTCTCTCATGTTCCTTTACTTTAACTTGTGTTTTAGTGTAATATTGGACATTCTCTCATGTTCCTTTACTTTAACTTGTGACTTAGTGTAGTGTTGAACATTCTCTCATGTTCCTTTACTTTAACGTGTGTCTTGGTGTAATGTTGGATAGTCTCTCATTTTCCTTTACTTTAAATGGTGTCTTAGTGTAATGTTGGACATTCTCTCGTGTTCCTTTACTTTAACTTGTGTCTTAGTGTAATGTTGGACATTCTCTCATGTTCCTTTACTTTAATTTGTGTCTAAGTGTAATGTTGGACATCCTCTCATGTTCCTCTACTTTAACTTGTGTCTTAGTGTAATGTTGGATAGTCTCTCATGTTCCTTTACTTTAACTTGTGTCTTAGTGTAATGTTTGACATTCTCTCATGGTCGTTTGCTTTAACTTGTGTCTTAGTGTAATGTTGGACATTCTCTCATTTTCCTTTACTTTAACTTTTGTCTTAGTGTAATGTTGGACATTCTCTCATTTTCCTTTACTTTAACTTTTGTCTTAGTGTAATGTTGGACATTCTCTCATTTTCCTTTACTTTAACTTTTGTCTTAGTGTAATGTTGGACATTCTCTCATGTTCCTCTACTTTAACGTGTGTCTTGATGTAATGCTGGATAGTCTCTCGTGTTCCTTTACTTTAACTTGTGTCTTAGTGTAATGTTGGACATTCTCTCATGTTCCTTTACTTTAACTTGTGTCTTAGTGTAATGTTGAACATTCTCTCATGTTCCTTTACTTTAACGTGTGTCTTGGTGTAATGTTGGATAGTCTCTCATATTCCTTTACTTTAACTTGTGTCTTAGTGTAATGTTGGACATTCTCTCGTGTTTCTTTACTTTAACTTGTGTCTTAGTGTAATGTTGGACATTCTCTCATGTTCCTTTACTTTAACTTGTGTCTAAGTGTAATGTTGGACATTTTCTCATGTTCCTTTACTTTAACTTGTGTCTTAGTGTAATGTTGGACATTCGCTCATTTTCTTCTAATTTAACTTGTGTCTTGGTCTAATGTTAGACATTCTCTCATGTTCCTTTACTTTAACTTGTGTCTTGGTGTAATGTTGGACATTCTCTCATGTTCCTTTACTGTAACTTGTGTCTTAGTGTAATGTTGGACATTCTCTCATATTCCTTTACTTTAACTTGTGTCTTAGTGTAATGTTGGACATTCTCTCATGTTCCTTTACTTTAACTTGTGCCTTAGTGTAATGTTGGACATTCTCTCATGTTCATTTACTTTAACTTGTGTCTTAGTGTAATGTTGGACATTCTCTCATGTTCCTTTTCTTTAACTTGTGTCTTAGTGTAATGTTGGATATTCTCTCATGTTCCTTTACTTTAACTATTGTCTTGGTGTAATGTTGGACATTCTCTCAGGTTCCTTTACTTTAACTTGTGTCTTAGTGTGATATTGGACATTCTCTCATGTTCCTTTACTTTAACATGTGTTTTAGTGTAATATTGGACATTCTCTCATGTTCCTTTACTTTAACTTGTGTCTTAATGTAATGTTGGACATTCTCTCATGTTCCTTTACTTTAACTTGTGTCTTAGCGTAATGTTGGATATTCTCTCAGGTTCCTTTACTATAACTTGTGTATTAGTGTGATGTTGGACATTCTCTCATGTTCCTTTACTTTAACTTGTGTCTTAGTGTAATGTTGGATATTCTCTCATGTTCCTTTACTTTAATTTGTGTCTTAGTGTAATGTTGGACATTCTCTCATGTTCCTTTTCTTTAACTTGTGTCTTGGTGTAATGTTGGATATTCTCTCATGTTCCTTTACTTTAACTATTGTCTTGGTGTAATGTTGGACATTCTCTCAGGTTCCTTTACTTTAACTTGTGTCTTAGTGTGATATTGGACATTCTCTCATGTTCCTTTACTTTAACTTGTGTTTTAGTGTAATATTGGACATTCTCTCATGTTCCTTTACTTTAACTTGTGACTTAGTGTAGTGTTGAACATTCTCTCATGTTCCTTTACTTTAACGTGTGTCTTGGTGTAATGTTGGATAGTCTCTCATTTTCCTTTACTTTAAATGGTGTCTTAGTGTAATGTTGGACATTCTCTCGTGTTCCTTTACTTTAACTTGTGTCTTAGTGTAATGTTGGACATTCTCTCATGTTCCTTTACTTTAATTTGTGTCTAAGTGTAATGTTGGACATCCTCTCATGTTCCTCTACTTTAACTTGTGTCTTAGTGTAATGTTGGATAGTCTCTCATGTTCCTTTACTTTAACTTGTGTCTTAGTGTAATGTTTGACATTCTCTCATGGTCGTTTGCTTTAACTTGTGTCTTAGTGTAATGTTGGACATTCTCTCATTTTCCTTTACTTTAACTTTTGTCTTAGTGTAATGTTGGACATTCTCTCATTTTCCTTTACTTTAACTTTTGTCTTAGTGTAATGTTGGACATTCTCTCATTTTCCTTTACTTTAACTTTTGTCTTAGTGTAATGTTGGACATTCTCTCATGTTCCTCTACTTTAACTTGTGTCTTAGTGTAATGTTGGATAGTCTCTCATGTACCTTTACTTTAACTTGTGTCTTAGTGTAATGTTGAACATTCTCTCATGTTCCTTTACTTTAACTTGTGTCTTAGTGTAATGTTGGACATTCTCTCATTTTCCTTTTCTTTAACTTTTGTCTTAGTGTAATGTTGGACATTCTCTCATGTTCCTCTACTTTAACTTGTGTCTTAGTGTAATGTTGGATAGTCTCTCATGTTCCTTTACTTTAACTTGTGTCTTAGTGTAATGTTGAACATTCTCTCATGTTCCTTTACTTTAACGTGTGTCTTGATGTAATGCTGGATAGTCTCTCGTGTTCCTTTACTTTAACTTGTGTCTTAGTGTAATGTTGGACATTCTCTCATGTTCCTTTACTTTAACTTGTGTCTTAGTGTAATGTTGAACATTCTCTCATGTTCCTTTACTTTAACGTGTGTCTTGGTGTAATGTTGGATAGTCTCTCATGTTCCTTTACTTTAACGTGTGTCTTGGTGTAATGTTGGATAGTCTCTCATATTCCTTTACTTTAACTTGTGTCTTAGTGTAATGTTGGACATTCTCTCGTGTTTCTTTACTTTAACTTGTGTCTTAGTGTAATGTTGGACATTCTCTCATGTTCCTTTACTTTAACTTGTGTCTAAGTGTAATGTTGGACATTTTCTCATGTTCCTTTACTTTAACTTGTGTCTTAGTGTAATGTTGGACATTCGCTCATTTTCTTCTAATTTAACTTGTGTCTTGGTCTAATGTTAGACATTCTCTCATGTTCCTTTACTTTAACTTGTGTCTTGGTGTAATGTTGGACATTCTCTCATGTTCCTTTACTGTAACTTGTGTCTTAGTGTAATGTTGGACATTCTCTCATATTCCTTTACTTTAACTTGTGTCTTAGTGTAATGTTGGACATTCTCTCATGTTCCTTTACTTTAACTTGTGCCTTAGTGTAATGTTGGACATTCTCTCATGTTCATTTACTTTAACTTGTGTCTTAGTGTAATGTTGGACATTCTCTCATGTTCCTTTTCTTTAACTTGTGTCTTAGTGTAATGTTGGATATTCTCTCATGTTCCTTTACTTTAACTATTGTCTTGGAGTAATGTTGGACATTCTCTCAGGTTCCTTTACTTTAACTTGTGTCTTAGTGTGATATTGGACATTCTCTCATGTTCCTTTACTTTAACATGTGTTTTAGTGTAATATTGGACATTCTCTCATGTTCCTTTACTTTAACTTGTGTCTTAATGTAATGTTGGACATTCTCTCATGTTCCTTTACTTTAACTTGTGTCTTAGCGTAATGTTGGATATTCTCTCAGGTTCCTTTACTATAACTTGTGTATTAGTGTGATGTTGGACATTCTCTCATGTTCCTTTACTTTAACTTGTGTCTAAGTGTAATGTTGGATATTCTCTCAGGTTCCTTTAGTTTTACTTGTGTTTTAGTGTAATGTTGGACATTCTCTCATGTTCCTTTACTTTAACTTGTGTCGTCGTGTAATGTAGGACATTCTCTCATTATCCTTTACTTTAGCTTGTGTCTTAGTCTGATGTTGGACATTCTCTCATGTTCCTTTACTTTAACTTGTGTCTTATTGTAATGTTGGACATTCTCTCATCTTCTTTTACTTTAACTTGTGTCGTCGTGTAATGTTGGACATTCTTTCACGTTCCTTCACTTTAACTTGTGTTTTAGTGTCATGTTGGACATTCTCTCATGTTCCTTTACTTTAACTTGTGTCTTGGTGTAATGTTGGACATTCTCTCATGTTCCTTTACTTTAACTTGTGTCTTAGTGTAATGTTGAACATTCTCTCATGTTCCTTTACTTTAACTTATGTCTTAGTGTCATGTTGGATAGTGTCTCATGTTCCTTTACTTTAACTTGTGTCTTAGTGTAATGTTGGACATTCTCTCATGTTCCTCTACTTTAACATGTGTCTTGGTGTATTGTTGGATAGTCTCTCATGTTCCTTTACTTTAACTTGTGTCTTAGTGTAATGTTGGACATTCTCTCGTGTTCCTTTACTTTAACTTGTGTCTTAGTGTAATGTTGGACATTCTCTCATGTTCCTTTACTTTAACTTGTGTCTTAGTGTAATGTTGGACATTCTCTCATGTTCCTTTACTTTAAGTTGTGTCTTAGTGTCATGTTGGATAGTGTCTCATGTTCCTTTACTTTAACTTGTGTCTTAGTGTAATGTTGGACATTCTCTCATGTTCCTCTACTTTAACGTGTGTCTTGGTGTATTGTTGGATAGTCTCTCATGTTCCTTTGCTTTAACTTGTGTCTTAGTGTAATGTTGGACATTCTCTCGTGTTCCTTTCCTTTAACTTGTGTCTTAGTGTAATGTTGGACATTCTCTCATGTTCGTTTACTTTAACTTGTGTCTTAGTGTGATGTTGGACATTCTCTCATTTTCCTTTACTTTAACTTTTGTCTTAGTGTAATGTTTGACATTCTCTCATGTTCGTTTACTTTAACTTGTGTCTTAGTGTAATGTTGGACATTCTCTCATTTTCCTTTACTTTAACTTTTGTCTTAGTGTAATGTTGGACATTCTCTCATGTTCCTCTACTTTAACTTGTGTCTTAGTGTAATGTTGGATAGTCTCTCATGTTCCTTTACTTTAACTTGTGTCTTAGTGTAATGTTGAACATTCTCTCATGTTCCTTTACTTTAACGTGTGTCTTGATGTCATGCTGGATAGTCTCTCGTGTTCCTTTACTTTAACTTGTGTCTTAGTGTAATGTTGGACATTCTCTCATGTTCCTTTACTTTAACTTGTGTCTTAGTGTAATGTTGAACATTCTCTCATGTTCCTTTACTTTAACGTGTGTCTTGGTGTAATGTTGGATAGTCTCTCATGTTCTTTTACTTTAACGTGTGTCTTGGTGTAATGTTGGATAGTCTCTCATGTTCCTTTACTTTAACTTGTATCTTAGTGTTATGTTGGACATTCTCTCGTGTTCCTTTACTTTAACTTGTGTCTTAGTGTAATGTTGGACATTCTCTCATGTTCCTTTACTTTAACTTGTGTCTAAGTGTAATGTTGGACATTTTCTCATGTTACTTTACTTTAACTTGTGTCTTGGTGTAATGTTGGACATTCTCTCATGTTCCTTTACTTTAACTTGTGTCTTAGTGTAATGTTGAACATTCTCTCATGTTCCTTTACTTTAACTTGTGTCTTAGTGTCATGTTGGATAGTGTCTCATGTTCCTTTACTTTAACTTGTGTCTTGGTGTAATGTTGGACATTCTCTCATGTTCCTTTACTTTAACTTGTGTCTTAGTGTAATGTTGAACATTCTCTCATGTTCCTTTACTTTAACTTATGTCTTAGTGTCATGTTGGATAGTGTCTCATGTTCCTTTACTTTAACTTGTGTCTTAGTGTAATGTTGGACATTCTCTCATGTTCCTCTACTTTAACATGTGTCTTGGTGTATTGTTGGATAGTCTCTCATGTTCCTTTACTTAGTTTGTGTCTTAGTGTAATGTTGGACATTCTCTCATTTTCCTTTACTTTAACTTTTGTCTTAGTGTAATGTTGGACATTCTCTCATGTTCCTCTACTTTAACTTGTGTCTTAGTGTAATGTTGGATAGTCTCTCATGTTCCTTTACTTTAACTTGTGTCTTAGTGTAATGTTGAACATTCTCTCATGTTCCTTTACTTTAACTTGTGTCTTAGTGTAATGTTGGACATTCTCTCATTTTCCTTTACTTTAACTTTTGTCTTAGTGTAATGTTGGACATTCTCTCATGTTCCTCTACTTTAACTTGTGTCTTAGTGTAATGTTGGATAGTCTCTCATGTTCCTTTACTTTAACTTGTGTCTTAGTGTAATGTTGAACATTCTCTCATGTTCCTTTACTTTAACGTGTGTCTTGATGTAATGCTGGATAGTCTCTCGTGTTCCTTTACTTTAACTTGTGTCTTAGTGTAATGTTGGACATTCTCTCATGTTCCTTTACTTTAACTTGTGTCTTAGTGTAATGTTGAACATTCTCTCATGTTCCTTTACTTTAACGTGTGTCTTGGTGTAATGTTGGATAGTCTCTCATGTTCCTTTACTTTAACGTGTGTCTTGGTGTAATGTTGGATAGTCTCTCATATTCCTTTACTTTAACTTGTGTCTTAGTGTAATGTTGGACATTCTCTCGTGTTTCTTTACTTTAACTTGTGTCTTAGTGTAATGTTGGACATTCTCTCGTGTTCCTTTACTTTAACTTGTGTCTAAGTGTAATGTTGGACATTTTCTCATGTTCCTTTACTTTAACTTGTGTCTTAGTGTAATGTTGGACATTCGCTCATTTTCTTCTAATTTAACTTGTGTCTTGGTGTAATGTTAGACATTCTCTCATGTTCCTTTACTTTAACTTGTGTCTTGGTGTAATGTTGGACATTCTCTCATGTTCCTTTACTGTAACTTGTGTCTTAGTGTAATGTTGGACATTCTCTCATATTCCTTTACTTTAACTTGTGTCTTAGTGTAATGTTGGACATTCTCTCATGTTCCTTTACTTTAACTTGTGCCTTAGTGTAATGTTGGACATTCTCTCATGTTCATTTACTTTAACTTGTGTCTTAGTGTAATGTTGGACATTCTCTCATGTTCCTTTTCTTTAACTTGTGTCTTAGTGTAATGTTGGATATTCTCTCATGTTCCTTTACTTTAACTATTGTCTTGGTGTAATGTTGGACATTCTCTCAGGTTCCTTTACTTTAACTTGTGTCTTAGTGTGATATTGGACATTCTCTCATGTTCCTTTACTTTAACATGTGTTTTAGTGTAATATTGGACATTCTCTCATGTTCCTTTACTTTAACTTGTGTCTTAATGTAATGTTGGACATTCTCTCATGTTCCTTTACTTTAACTTGTGTCTTAGTGTAATGTTGGATATTCTCTCAGGTTCCTTTACTATAACTTGTGTATTAGTGTGATGTTGGACATTCTCTCATGTTCCTTTACTTTAACTTGTGTCTTAGTGTAATGTTGGATATTCTCTCAGGTTCCTTTACTTTTACTTGTGTTTTAGTGTAATGTTGGACATTCTCTCATGTTCCTTTACTTTAACTTGTGTCTTAGTGTAATGTAGGACATTCTCTCATTATCCTTTACTTTAGCTTGTGTCTTAGTCTGATGTTGGACATTCTCTCATGTTCCTTTACTTTAACTTGTGTCTTAGTCTAATGTTGGACATTCTCTCATCTTCCTTTACTTTAACTTGTGTCGTCGTGTAATGTTGGACATTCTCTCACGTTCCTTCACTTTAACTTGTGTTTTAGTGTCATGTTGGACATTCTCTCATGTTCCTTTACTTTAACTTGTGTCTTGGTGTAATGTTGGACATTCTCTCATGTTCCTTTACTTTAACTTGTGTCTTAGTGTAATGTTGAACATTCTCTCATGTTCCTTTACTTTAACTTATGTCTTAGTGTCATGTTGGATAGTGTCTCATGTTCCTTTACTTTAACTTGTGTCTTAGTGTAATGTTGGACATTCTCTCATGTTCCTCTACTTTAACATGTGTCTTGGTGTATTGTTGGATAGTCTCTCATGTTCCTTTACTTTAACTTGTGTCTTAGTGTAATGTTGGACATTCTCTCGTGTTCCTTTACTTTAACTTGTGTCTTAGTGTAATGTTGGACATTCTCTCATGTTCCTTTACTTTAACTTGTGTCTTAGTGTAATGTTGGACATTCTCTCATGTTCCTTTACTTTAAGTTGTGTCTTAGTGTCATGTTGGATAGTGTCTCATGTTCCTTTACTTTAACTTGTGTCTTAGTGTAATGTTGGACATTCTCTCATGTTCCTCTACTTTAACGTGTGTCTTGGTGTATTGTTGGATAGTCTCTCATGTTCCTTTGCTTTAACTTGTGTCTTAGTGTAATGTTGGACATTCTCTCGTGTTCCTTTACTTTAACTTGTGTCTTAGTGTAATGTTGGACATTCTCTCATGTTCGTTTACTTTAACTTGTGTCTTAGTGTGATGTTGGACATTCTCTCATTTTCCTTTACTTTAACTTTTGTCTTAGTGTAATGTTTGACATTCTCTCATGTTCGTTTACTTTAACTTGTGTCTTAGTGTAATGTTGGACATTCTCTCATTTTCCTTTACTTTAACTTTGGTCTTAGTGTAATGTTGGACATTCTCTCATGTTCCTCTACTTTAACTTGTGTCTTAGTGTAATGTTGGATAGTCTCTCATGTTCCTTTACTTTAACTTGTGTCTTAGTGTAATGTTGAACATTCTCTCATGTTCCTTTACCTTAACGTGTGTCTTGATGTCATGCTGGATAGTCTCTCGTGTTCCTTTACTTTAACTTGTGTCTTAGTGTAATGTTGGACATTCTCTCATGTTCCTTTACTTTAACTTGTGTCTTAGTGTAATGTTGAACATTCTCTCATGTTCCTTTACTTTAACGTGTGTCTTGGTGTAATGTTGGATAGTCTCTCATGTTCTTTTACTTTAACGTGTGTCTTGGTGTAATGTTGGATAGTCTCTCATGTTCCTTTACTTTAACTTGTATCTTAGTGTTATGTTGGACATTCTCTCGTGTTCCTTTACTTTAACTTGTGTCTTAGTGTAATGTTGGACATTCTCTCATGTTCCTTTACTTTAACTTGTGTCTAAGTGTAATGTTGGACATTTTCTCATGTTCCTTTACTTTAACTTGTGTCTTGGTGTAATGTTGGACATTCTCTCATGTTCCTTTACTTTAACTTGTGTCTTAGTGTAATGTTGAACATTCTCTCATGTTCCTTTACTTTAACTTGTGTCTTAGTGTCATGTTGGATAGTGTCTCATGTTCTTTTACTTTAACTTGTGTCTTAGTGTAATGTTGGACATTCTCTCAGGTTCCTCTACTTTAACGTGTGTCTTGGTGTATTGTTGGATAGTCTCTCATGTTCCTTTACTTTAACTTGTGTCTTAGTGTAATGTTGGACATTCTCTCGTGTTCCTTTACTTTAACTTGTGTCTTAGTGTCATGTTGGACATTCTCTCATGTTCCTTTACTTTAACTTGTGTCTTAGTGTAATGTTGGACATTCTCTCATGTTCCTTTACTTTAACTTGTGTCTTAGTGTAATGTTGGACATTCTCTCATGTTCCTTTACTTTAACTTGTGTCTTATTGTAATGTTGGACATTCTCTCATGTTCGTTTACTTTAACTTGTGTCTTAGTGTAATGTTGGACATTCTCTCATTTTCCTTTACTTTAACTTTTGTCTTAGTGTAATGTTTGACATTCTCTCATGGTCGTTTCCTTTATATTGTGTCTTAGTGTAATGTTGGACATTCTCTCATGTTCCTTTACTTTAACTTGTGTCTTAGTGTAATGTTGGACAATCTCACATGTTCCTTTACTTTAACTTGTGTCTTAGTGTGATGTTGGATAGTCTCTCATGTTCCTTTACTTTAACTTGTGTCTTAGTCTAATGTTGGACATTCTCTCATATTCCTTTACTTTAACTTGTGTCTTAGTGTAATGTTGGACATTCTCTCATGTTCCTTTACTTTAACTTGTGTCTTAGTCTAATGTTGGACATTCTCTCATGTTCCTTTACTTTAACTTGTGTCTTAGTGCAATGTTGGACATTCTCTCATATTCCTTTACTTTAGCTTGTGTCTTAGTGTAATGTTGGACATTCTCTCATGTTCCTTTACTTTAACTTGTGTCTTAGTGTGATGTTGGACATTCTCTCATGTTCCTTTACTTTAACTTGTGTCTTAGTCTAATGTTGGACATTCTCTCATGTTCCTTTACTTTAACTTGTGTCTTAGTGTAATGTTGGACAATCTCACATGTTCCGTTACTTTAACTTGTGTCTTAGTGTGATGTTGGATAGTCTCTCATGTTCCTTTACTTTATCTTGTGTCTTAGTCTAATATTGGACATTCTCTCATGTTCCTTTACCTTAACTTGTGTCTTAGTCTAATGTTGGATATTCTCTCATGTTCCTTTACTTTAACTTGTGTCTTAGTGTAATGTTGGACAATCTCACATGTTCCTTTACTTTAACTTGTGTCTTAGTGTGATGTTGGATAGTCTCTCATGTTCCTTTACTTTTACTTGTGTCTTAGTCTAATGTTGGACATTCTCTCATATTCCTTTACTTTAACTTGTGTCTTAGTGTAATGTTGGACATTCTCTCATGTTCCTTTACTTTAACTTGTGTCTTAGTCTAATGTTGGACATTCTCTCATGTTCCTTTACTTTAACTTGTGTCTTAGTGCAATCTTGGACATTCTCTCATATTCCTTTACTTTAGCTTGTGTCTTAGTGTAATGTTGGACATTCTCTCATGTTCCTTTACTTTAACTTGTGTCTTAGTGTGATGTTGGACATTCTCTCATGTTCCTTTACTTTAACTTGTGTCTTAATCTAATGTTGGACATTCTCTCATGTTCCTTTACTTTAACTTGTGTCTTAGTGTAATGTTGGACAATCTCACATGTTCCTTTACTTTAACTTGTGTCTTAGTGTGATGTTGGATAGTCTCTCATGTTCCTATACTTTAACTTGTGTCTTAGTCTAATGTTGGACATTCTCTCATATTCCTTTACTTTAACTTGTGTCTTAGTGTAATGTTGGACATTCTCTCATGTTCATTTACTTTAACTTGTGTCTTAGTCTAATGTTGGACATTCTCTCATGTTCCATTACTTTAACTTGTGTCTTAGTGCAATGTTGGACATTCTCTCCTATTCCTTTACTTTAGCTTGTGTCTTAGTGTAATGTTGGACATTCTCTCATGTTCCTTTACTTTGACTTGTGTCTTAGTGTGATGTTGGACATTCTCTCATGTTCCTTTACTTTAACTTGTGTCTTAGTCTAATGTTGGACATTCTCTCATATTCCTTTACTTTAACTTGTGTCTTAGTGTAATGTTGGACATTCTCTCATGTTCCTTTACTTTAACTTGTGTCTTAGTCTAATGTTGGACATTCTCTCATGTTCCTTTACTTTAACTTGTGTCTTAGTGCAATGTTGGACATTCTCTCATATTCCTTTACTTTAGCTTGTGTCTTAGTGTAATGTTGGACATTCTCTCATGTTCCTTTACTTTAACTTGTGTCTTCGTGTGATGTTGGACATTCTCTCATGTTCCTTTACTTTAACTTGTGTCTTAGTGTAATGTTGGATATTCTCTCATGTTCCTTTACTTTAACTTGTGTCTTAGTGTAATGTTGGACATTCTCTCATGTTCCTTTATTTTAACTTGTGAATTAGTCTTATGTTGGACATTCTCTCATGTTCCTTTACTTTAACTTGTGTCTTAGTGCAATGTTGGACATTCTCTCATATTCCTTTACTTTAGCTTGTGTCTTAGTGTAATGTTGGACATTCTCTCATGTTCCTTTACTTTAACTTGTGTCTTAGTGTGATGTTGGACATTCTCTCATGTTCCTTTACTTTAACTTGTGTCTTAGTGTAATGTTGGACATTCTCTCATGTTCCTTTACTTTAACTTGTGTCTTAGTGTAATGTTGGACATTCTCTCATGTTCCTTTATTTTAACTTGTGAATTAGTCTGATGTTGGACATTCTCTCATGTTCCTTTACTTTAACTTGTGTCTTAGTGTAATGTTGGACATTCTCTCATGTTCCTTTACTTTAACTTGTGTCTTATTATGATGTTGGACATTCTCTCATGTTCCTTTACTTTAACTTGTGTCTTAGTGTGATGTTGGACATTCTCTCATATTCCATTACTTTAACTTGTGTCTTAGTCTGATGTTGGACATTCTTTCATGTTCCTTTACTTTAACTGGTGTTTTAGTGTCATGTTGGACATTCTCTTATGTTCCTTTACTTTAACGTCTTTCTTAGTCTGATGTTGGACATTCTCTCATGTTCCTTTACTTTAACTTGTGTCTTAGTGTAATGTTGGATAGTCTCTCATGTTCCTTTACTTTAACTTGCGTAATGTTGGACATTCTGTTATGTTCCTTTACTTTAACTTGTGTCTTAGTCTGATGTTGGACATTCTCTCATGTTCCTTTACTATAACTTGTGTCTTTGTGTAATGTTGGACATTCTCTCATGTTCCTTTACTTTAACTTGTGTCTTAGTGTAATGTTGGACATTCTCTCATATTCCTTTACTTTAACTTGCGTCTTAGTGTAATGTTGGATATTCTCTCATGTTCCTTTACTTTAACTTGTGTCTTAGTCTAATGTTGGACATTCTCTCATGTTCCTTTACTTTAACTTGTGTCTTCGTGTAATATTGGACATTCTCTCATGTTCCTTTACTTTAACTTGTGTCTTAATGTAATGTTGGACATTCTCTCATGTTCCTTTACTTTAACTTGTGTCTTAGTCTAATGTTGGACATTCTCTCATATTCCTTTACTTTAACTTGTGTCTTGGTGTAATGTTGGACATTCTCTCATGTTCCTTTACTTTAACTTGTGTCTTGGTGTAATGTTGAACATTCTCTCATGTTCCTTTACTTTATCTTGTGTCTTAGTGTAATGTTGGACATTCTCTCATGTTCCTTTACTTTAACTTGTGTCTTAGTCTAATGTTGAACATTCTCTCATATTCCTTTACTTTAAATTGTGTCTTAGTGTAATGTTGGACATTCTCTCATGTTCCTTTACTTTAACTTGTGTCTTAGTCTAATGTTGGACATTCTCTCATGTTCCTTTACTTTAACTTGTGTCTTAGTGCAATGTTGGACATTCTCTCATGTTCCTTTACTTTAACTTGTGTCTTAGTGTAATGTTGGACATTCTCTCATGTTCCTTTACTTTAACTTGTGTCTTAGTGTAATGTTGGACATTCTCTCATGTTCCTTTATTTTAACTTGTGAATTAGTCTGATGTTGGACATTCTCTCATGTTCCTTTACTTTAACTTGTGTCTTAGTGTAATGTTGGACATTCTCTCATGTTCCTTTACTTTAACTTGTGTCTTATTATGATGTTGGACATTCTCTCATGTTCCTTTACTTTAACTTGTGTCTTATTATGATGTTGGACATTCTCTCATGTTCGTTTACTTTAACTTGTGTCTTAGTGTGATGTTGGACATTCTCTCATATTCCATTACTTTAACTTGTGTCTTAGTCTGATGTTGGACATTCTTTCATGTTCCTTTACTTTAACTGGTGTTTTAGTGTCATGTTGGACATTCTCTTATGTTCCTTTACTTTAACGTCTTTCTTAGTCTGATGTTGGACATTCTCTCATGTTCCTTTACTTTAACTTGTGTCTTAGTGTAATGTTGGATAGTCTCTCATGTTCCTTTACTTTAACTTGCGTAATGTTGGACATTCTGTTATGTTCCTTTACTTTAACTTGTGTCTTAGTCTGATGTTGGACATTCTCTCATGTTCCTTTACTATAACTTGTGTCTTTGTGTAATGTTGGACATTCTCTCATGTTCCTTTACTTTAACTTGTGTCTTAGTGTAATGTTGGACATTCTCTCATATTCCTTTACTTTAACTTGCGTCTTAGTGTAATGTTGGATATTCTCTCATGTTCCTTTACTTTAACTTGTGTCTTAGTCTAATGTTGGACATTCTCTCATGTTCCTTTACTTTAACTTGTGTCTTCGTGTAATATTGGACATTCTCTCATGTTCCTTTACTTTAACTTGTGTCTTGGTGTAATGTTGGACATTCTCTCATTTTCCTTTACTTTAACTTGTGTCTTAGTGTAATGTTGGACATTCTCTCATATTCCTTTACTTTAACTTGTGTCTTAGTCTAATGTTGGACATTCTCTCATGTTCCTTTACGTTAACTTGTGTCTTAGTGTAATGTTGGACATTCTCTCATGTTCCTTTACTTTAACTTGTGTCTTAGTCTAATGTTGGACATTCTCTCATGTTCCTTTACTTTAACTTGTGTCTTAGTGCAATGTTGGACATTCTCTCATATTCCTTTACTTTAGCTTGTGTCTTAGTGTAATGTTGGACATTCTCTCATGTTCCTTTACTTTAACTTGTGTCTTAGTGTGATGTTGGACATTCTCTCATGTTCCTTTACTTTAACTTGTGTCTTAGTGTAATGTTGGACATTCTCTCATGTTCCTTTACTTTAACTTGTGTCTTAGTGTAATGTTGGACATTCTCTCATGTTCCTTTATTTTAACTTGTGAATTAGTCTTATGTTGGACATTCTCTCATGTTCCTTTACTTTAACTTGTGTCTTAGTGCAATGTTGGACATTCTCTCATATTCCTTTACTTTAGCTTGTGTCTTAGTGTAATGTTGGACATTCTCTCATGTTCCTTTACTTTAACTTGTGTCTTAGTGTGATGTTGGACATTCTCTCATGTTCCTTTTCTTTAACTTGTGTCTTAGTGTAATGTTGGACATTCTCTCATGTTCCTTTACTTTAACTTGTGTCTTAGTGTAATGTTGGACATTCTCTCATGTTCCTTTATTTTAACTTGTGAATTAGTCTGATGTTGGACATTCTCTCATGTTCCTTTACTTTAACTTGTGTCTTAGTGTAATGTTGGACATTCTCTCATGTTCCTTTACTTTAACTTGTGTCTTATTATGATGTTGGACATTCTCTCATGTTCCTTTACTTTAACTTGTGTCTTATTATGATGTTGGACATTCTCTCATGTTCCTTTACTTTAACTTGTGTCTTAGTGTGATGTTGGACATTCTCTCATATTCCATTACTTTAACTTGTGTCTTAGTCTGATGTTGGACATTCTTTCATGTTCCTTTACTTTAACTGGTGTTTTAGTGTCATGTTGGACATTCTCTTATGTTCCTTTACTTTAACGTCTTTCTTAGTCTGATGTTGGACATTCTCTCATGTTCCTTTACTTTAACTTGTGTCTTAGTGTAATGTTGGATAGTCTCTCATGTTCCTTTACTTTAACTTGCGTAATGTTGGACATTCTGTTATGTTCCTTTACTTTAACTTGTTTCTTAGTCTGATGTTGGACATTCTCTCATGTTCCTTTACTATAACTTGTGTCTTTGTGTAATGTTGGACATTCTCTCATGTTCCTTTACTTTAACTTGTGTCTTAGTGTAATGTTGGACATTCTCTCATATTCCTTTACTTTAACTTGTGTCTTAGTCTAATGTTGGACATTCTCTCATGTTCCTTTACTTTAACTTGTGTCTTCGTGTAATATTGGACATTCTCTCATGTTCCTTTACTTTAACTTGTGTCTTGGTGTAATGTTGGACATTCTCTCATTTTCCTTTACTTTAACTTGTGTCTTAGTGTAATGTTGGACATTCTCTCATATTCCTTTACTTTAACTTGTGTCTTAGTCTAATGTTGGACATTCTCTCATGTTCCTTTACGTTAACTTGTGTCTTAGTGTAATGTTGGACATTCTCTCATGTTCCTTTACTTTAACTTGTGTCTTAGTGTAATGTTGGACATTCTCTCATGTTCCTTTACGTTAATTTGTGTCTTAGTGTAATGTTGGACATTCTCTCATGTTCCTTTACTTTAACTTGTGTCTTAGTGTAATGTTGGACATTCACTCATGTGCCTTTACTTTAACATGTGTCTTGGTGTAATGTTGGACATTCTCTCATGTTCCTTTACTTTAACTTGTTTCTTAGTCTAATGTTGGAAATTCTCTCATGTTCCTTTACTTTAACTTGCGTAATGTTGGACATTCTCTCATGTTTCTTTACTTTAACTTGTTTCTTAGTGTAATGTTGGACATTCTCTCATGTTCCTTTACTTTAGTGTGTTTCTTGGTGTAATGTTGGATAGTCTCTCATGTTCCTTTACTTTAACGTGTGTCTTAGTGTAATGTTTGACATTCTCTCGTGTTCCTTTACTTTAACTTGTGTCTTAGTGTAATGTTGGACATTCTCTCATGTTCCTTTACTTTAACTTGTGTCTTAGTGTAATGTTGGACATTCTCTCATATTCCTTTTCTTTAGCCTGTGTCTTTGTGTAATGTTGGACATTCTCTCATGTTCCTTTACTTTAACTTGTGTCTTAGTGTAATGTTGGACATTCTCTCATGTTCCTTTACTTTAACTTGTGTTTTAGTGTAATGTTGGACATTCTCTCATGTTCCTTTACTTTAACTTGTGTCTTAGTGTAATGTTGGACATTCTCTCATGTTTCTTTACTTTAACTTGTGTCTTAGTGTGATGTTGGACATTCTCTCATGTTCCTTTACTTTAACTTGTGTCTTAGTCTGATGTTGGACATTCTCTCATGTTCCTTTACTTTAACTTGTGTCTTAGTGTCATGTTGGACATTTTATCATATTCCTTTACTTTAACTTGTGTCTTAGTGTAATGTTCGACATTCTCTCATGTTCCTTTACTTTAACTTGTGTCAGTCTAATGTTGGACATTCTCTCATGTTCCTTTACTTTAACTTGTGTCTTCGTGTAATGTTGGACATTCTCTCATCTTCCTTTACTTTAACTTGTGTCTTAGTGTAATGTTGGACATTCTCTCATGTTCCTTTACTTTAACGTGTGTCTTAGTGTAATGTTGGACATTCTCTCATATTCCTTTACTTTAACTTGTGTCTTAGTGTAATGTTGGATATTCTCTCATGTTCCTTTACTTTAACTTGTGTCTTAGTCTAATGTTGGACATTCTCTCATGTTCCTTTACTTTAACTTGTGTCTTATTATGATGTTGGACATTCTCTCATGTTCCTTTACTTTAACTTGTGTCTGATTATGATGTTGGACATTCTCTCATGTTCCTTTACTTTAACTTGTGTCTTAGTGTGATGTTGGACATTCTCTCATATTCCATTACTTTAACTTGTGTCTTAGTCTGATGTTGGACATTCTTTCATGTTCCTTTACTTTAACTGGTGTTTTAGTGTCATGTTGGACATTCTCTTATGTTCCTTTACTTTAACGTCTTTCTTAGTCTGATGTTGGACATTCTCTCATGTTCCTTTACTTTAACTTGTGTCTTAGTGTAATGTTGGATAGTCTCTCATGTTCCTTTACTTTAACTTGCGTAATGTTGGACATTCTGTTATGTTCCTTTACTTTAACTTGTGTCTTAGTCTGATGTTGGACATTCTCTCATGTTCCTTTACTATAACTTGTGTCTTTGTGTAATGTTGGACATTCTCTCATGTTCCTTTACTTTAACTTGTGTCTTAGTGTAATGTTGGACATTCTCTCATATTCCTTTACTTTAACTTGCGTCTTAGTGTAATGTTGGATATTCTCTCATGTTCCTTTACTTTAACTTGTGTCTTAGTCTAATGTTGGACATTCTCTCATGTTCCTTTACTTTAACTTGTGTCTTCGTGTAATATTGGACATTCTCTCATGTTCCTTTACTTTAACTTGTGTCTTGGTGTAATGTTGGACATTCTCTCATTTTCCTTTACTTTAACTTGTGTCTTAGTGTAATGTTGGACATTCTCTCATATTCCTTTACTTTAACTTGTGTCTTAGTCTAATGTTGGACATTCTCTCATGTTCCTTTACGTTAACTTGTGTCTTAGTGTAATGTTGGACATTCTCTCATGTTCCTTTACTTTAACTTGTGTCTTAGTGTAATGTTGGACATTCTCTCATGTTCCTTTACGTTAATTTGTGTCTTAGTGTAATGTTGGACATTTTCTCATGTTCCTTTACTATAACTTGTGTCTTTGTGTAATGTTGGACATTCTCTCATGTTCCTTTACTTTAACTTGTGTCTTAGTGTAATGTTGGACATTCTCTCATATTCCTTTACTTTAACTTGCGTCTTAGTGTAATGTTGGATATTCTCTCATGTTCCTTTACTTTAACTTGTGTCTTAGTCTAATGTTGGACATTCTCTCATGTTCCTTTACTTTAACTTGTTTCTTCGTGTAATATTGGACATTCTCTCATGTTCCTTTACTTTAACTTGTGTCTTGGTGTAATGTTGGACATTCTCTCATTTTCCTTTACTTTAACTTGTGTCTTAGTGTAATGTTGGACATTCTCTCATATTCCTTTACTTTAACTTGTGTCTTAGTCTAATGTTGGACATTCTCTCATGTTCCTTTACGTTAACTTGTGTCTTAGTGTAATGTTGGACATTCTCTCATGTTCCTTTACTTTAACTTGTGTCTTAGTGTAATGTTGGACATTCTCTCATGTTCCTTTACGTTAATTTGTGTCTTAGTGTAATGTTGGACATTCTCTCATGTTCCTTTACTTTAACTTGTGTCTTAGTGTAATGTTGGACATTCACTCATGTGCCTTTACTTTAACATGTGTCTTGGTGTAATGTTGGACATTCTCTCATGTTCCTTTACTTTAACTTGTTTCTTAGTCTAATGTTGGAAATTCTCTCATGTTCCTTTACTTTTACTTGTGTCTTAGTCTAATGTTGGACATTCTCTCATGTTCCTTTACTTTAACTTGCGTAATGTTGGACATTCTCTCATGTTTCTTTACTTTAACTTGTTTCTTAGTGTAATGTTGGACATTCTCTCATGTTCCTTTACTTTAGTGTGTTTCTTGGTGTAATGTTGGATAGTCTCTCATGTTCCTTTACTTTAACGTGTGTCTTAGTGTAATGTTGGACATTCTCTCGTGTTCCTTTACTTTAACTTGTGTCTTAGTGTAATGTTGGACATTCTCTCATGTTCCTTTACTTTAACTTGTGTCTTAGTGTAATGTTGGACATTCTCTCATATTCCTTTACTTTAGCCTGTGTCTTTGTGTAATGTTGGACATTCTCTCATGTTCCTTTACTTTAACTTGTGTCTTAGTGTAATGTTGGACATTCTCTCATGTTCCTTTACTTTAACTTGTGTTTTAGTGTAATGTTGGACATTCTCTCATGTTCCTTTACTTTAACTTGTGTCTTAGTGTAATGTTGGACATTCTCTCATGTTTCTTTACTTTAACTTGTGTCTTAGTGTGATGTTGGACATTCTCTCATGTTCCTTTACTTTAACTTGTGTCTTAGTCTGATGTTGGACATTCTCTCATGTTCCTTTACTTTAACTTGTGTCTTAGTGTCATGTTGGACATTTTATCATATTCCTTTACTTTAACTTGTGTCTTAGTGTAATGTTCGACATTCTCTCATGTTCCTTTACTTTAACTTGTGTCAGTCTAATGTTGGACATTCTCTCATGTTCCTTTACTTTAACTTGTGTCTTCGTGTAATGTTGGACATTCTCTCATCTTCCTTTACTTTAACTTGTGTCTTAGTGTAATGTTGGACATTCTCTCATGTTCCTTTACTTTAAAGTGTGTCTTAGTGTAATGTTGGACATTCTCTCATATTCCTTTACTTTAACTTGTGTCTTAGTGTAATGTTGGATATTCTCTCATGTTCCTTTACTTTAACTTGTGTCTTAGTCTAATGTTGGACATTCTCTCATGTTCCTTTACTTTAACTTGTGTCTTATTATGATGTTGGACATTCTCTCATGTTCCTTTACTTTAACTTGTGTCTTATTATGATGTTGGACATTCTCTCATGTTCCTTTACTTTAACTTGTGTCTTAGTGTGATGTTGGACATTCTCTCATATTCCATTACTTTAACTTGTGTCTTAGTCTGATGTTGGACATTCTTTCATGTTCCTTTACTTTAACTGGTGTTTTAGTGTCATGTTGGACATTCTCTTATGTTCCTTTACTTTAACGTCTTTCTTAGTCTGATGTTGGACATTCTCTCATGTTCCTTTACTTTAACTTGTGTCTTAGTGTAATGTTGGATGGTCTCTCATGTTCCTTTACTTTAACTTGCGTAATGTTGGACATTCTGTTATGTTCCTTTACTTTAACTTGTGTCTTAGTCTGATGTTGGACATTCTCTCATGTTCCTTTACTATAACTTGTGTCTTTGTGTAATGTTGGACATTCTCTCATGTTCCTTTACTTTAACTTGTGTCTTAGTGTAATGTTGGACATTCTCTCATATTCCTTTACTTTAACTTGCGTCTTAGTGTAATGTTGGATATTCTCTCATGTTCCTTTACTTTAACTTGTGTCTTAGTCTAATGTTGGACATTCTCTCATGTTCCTTTACTTTAACTTGTGTCTTCGTGTAATATTGGACATTCTCTCATGTTCCTTTACTTTAACTTGTGTCTTGGTGTAATGTTGGACATTCTCTCATTTTCCTTTACTTTAACTTGTGTCTTAGTGTAATGTTGGACATTCTCTCATATTCCTTTACTTTAACTTGTGTCTTAGTCTAATGTTGGACATTCTCTCATGTTCCTTTACGTTAACTTGTGTCTTAGTGTAATGTTGGACATTCTCTCATGTTCCTTTACTTTAACTTGTGTCTTAGTGTAATGTTGGACATTCTCTCATGTTCCTTTACGTTAATTTGTGTCTTAGTGTAATGTTGGACATTCTCTCATGTTCCTTTACTTTAACTTGTGTCTTAGTGTAATGTTGGACATTCACTCATGTGCCTTTACTTTAACATGTGTCTTGGTGTAATGTTGGACATTCTCTCATGTTCCTTTACTTTAACTTGTTTCTTAGTCTAATGTTGGAAATTCTCTTATGTTCCTTTACTTTTACTTGTGTCTTAGTCTAATGTTGGACATTCTCTCATGTTCCTTTACTTTAACTTGCGTAATGTTGGACATTCTCTCATGTTTCTTTACTTTAACTTGTTTCTTAGTGTAATGTTGGACATTCTCTCATGTTCCTTTACTTTAGTGTGTTTCTTGGTGTAATGTTGGATAGTCTCTCATGTTCCTTTACTTTAACGTGTGTCTTAGTGTAATGTTGGACATTCTCTCGTGTTCCTTTACTTTAACTTGTGTCTTAGTGTAATGTTGGACATTCTCTCATGTTCCTTTACTTTAACTTGTGTCTTAGTGTAATGTTGGACATTCTCTCATATTCCTTTACTTTAGCCTGTGTCTTTGTGTAATGTTGGACATTCTCTCATGTTCCTTTACTTTAACTTGTGTCTTAGTGTAATGTTGGACATTCTCTCATGTTCCTTTACTTTAACTTGTGTTTTAGTGTAATGTTGGACATTCTCTCATGTTCCTTTACTTTAACTTGTGTCTTAGTGTAATGTTGGACATTCTCTCATGTTTCTTTACTTTAACTTGTGTCTTAGTGTGATGTTGGACATTCTCTCATGTTCCTTTACTTTAACTTGTGTCTTAGTCTGATGTTGGACATTCTCTCATGTTCCTTTACTTTAACTTGTGTCTTAGTGTCATGTTGGACATTTTATCATATTCCTTTACTTTAACTTGTGTCTTAGTGTAATGTTCGACATTCTCTCATGTTCCTTTACTTTAACTTGTGTCAGTCTAATGTTGGACATTCTCTCATGTTCCTTTACTTTAACTTGTGTCTTAGTGTCATGTTGGACATTTTATCATATTCCTTTACTTTAACTTGTGTCTTAGTGTAATGTTGGATATTCTCTCATGTTCCTTTACTTTAACTTGTGTCTTAGTCTAATGTTGGACATTCTCTCATGTTCCTTTACTTTAACTTGTGTCTTATTATGATGTTGGACATTCTCTCATGTTCCTTTACTTTAACTTGTGTCTTATTATGATGTTGGACATTCTCTCATGTTCCTTTACTTTAACTTGTGTCTTAGTGTGATGTTGGACATTCTCTCATATTCCATTACTTTAACTTGTGTCTTAGTCTGATGTTGGACATTCTTTCATGTTCCTTTACTTTAACTGGTGTTTTAGTGTCATGTTGGACATTCTCTTATGTTCCTTTACTTTAACGTCTTTCTTAGTCTGATGTTGGACATTCTCTCATGTTCCTTTACTTTAACTTGTGTCTTAGTGTAATGTTGGATGGTCTCTCATGTTCCTTTACTTTAACTTGCGTAATGTTGGACATTCTGTTATGTTCCTTTACTTTAACTTGTGTCTTAGTCTGATGTTGGACATTCTCTCATGTTCCTTTACTATAACTTGTGTCTTTGTGTAATGTTGGACATTCTCTCATGTTCCTTTACTTTAACTTGTGTCTTAGTGTAATGTTGGACATTCTCTCATATTCCTTTACTTTAACTTGCGTCTTAGTGTAATGTTGGATATTCTCTCATGTTCCTTTACTTTAACTTGTGTCTTAGTCTAATGTTGGACATTCTCTCATGTTCCTTTACTTTAACTTGTGTCTTCGTGTAATATTGGACATTCTCTCATGTTCCTTTACTTTAACTTGTGTCTTGGTGTAATGTTGGACATTCTCTCATTTTCCTTTACTTTAACTTGTGTCTTAGTGTAATGTTGGACATTCTCTCATATTCCTTTACTTTAACTTGTGTCTTAGTCTAATGTTGGACATTCTCTCATGTTCCTTTACGTTAACTTGTGTCTTAGTGTAATGTTGGACATTCTCTCATGTTCCTTTACTTTAACTTGTGTCTTAGTGTAATGTTGGACATTCTCTCATGTTCCTTTACGTTAATTTGTGTCTTAGTGTAATGTTGGACATTCTCTCATGTTCCTTTACTTTAACTTGTGTCTTAGTGTAATGTTGGACATTCACTCATGTGCCTTTACTTTAACATGTGTCTTGGTGTAATGTTGGACATTCTCTCATGTTCCTTTACTTTAACTTGTTTCTTAGTCTAATGTTGGAAATTCTCTTATGTTCCTTTACTTTTACTTGTGTCTTAGTCTAATGTTGGACATTCTCTCATGTTCCTTTACTTTAACTTGCGTAATGTTGGACATTCTCTCATGTTTCTTTACTTTAACTTGTTTCTTAGTGTAATGTTGGACATTCTCTCATGTTCCTTTACTTTAGTGTGTTTCTTGGTGTAATGTTGGATAGTCTCTCATGTTCCTTTACTTTAACGTGTGTCTTAGTGTAATGTTGGACATTCTCTCGTGTTCCTTTACTTTAACTTGTGTCTTAGTGTAATGTTGGACATTCTCTCATGTTCCTTTACTTTAACTTGTGTCTTAGTGTAATGTTGGACATTCTCTCATATTCCTTTACTTTAGCCTGTGTCTTTGTGTAATGTTGGACATTCTCTCATGTTCCTTTACTTTAACTTGTGTCTTAGTGTAATGTTGGACATTCTCTCATGTTCCTTTACTTTAACTTGTGTTTTAGTGTAATGTTGGACATTCTCTCATGTTCCTTTACTTTAACTTGTGTCTTAGTGTAATGTTGGACATTCTCTCATGTTTCTTTACTTTAACTTGTGTCTTAGTGTGATGTTGGACATTCTCTCATGTTCCTTTACTTTAACTTGTGTCTTAGTCTGATGTTGGACATTCTCTCATGTTCCTTTACTTTAACTTGTGTCTTAGTGTCATGTTGGACATTTTATCATATTCCTTTACTTTAACTTGTGTCTTAGTGTAATGTTCGACATTCTCTCATGTTCCTTTACTTTAACTTGTGTCAGTCTAATGTTGGACATTCTCTCATGTTCCTTTACTTTAACTTGTGTCTTCGTGTAATGTTGGACATTCTCTCATCTTCCTTTACTTTAACTTGTGTCTTAGTGTAATGTTGGACATTCTCTCATGTTCCTTTACTTTAACGTGTGTCTTAGTGTAATGTTGGACATTCTCTCATATTCCTTTACTTTAACTTGTGTCTTAGTGTAATGTTGGATATTCTCTCATGTTCCTTTACTTTAACTTGTGTCTTAGTCTAATGTTGGACATTCTCTCATGTTCCTTTACTTTAACTTGTGTCTTATTATGATGTTGGACATTCTCTCATGTTCCTTTACTTTAACTTGTGTCTTATTATGATGTTGGACATTCTCTCATGTTCCTTTACTTTAACTTGTGTCTTAGTGTGATGTTGGACATTCTCTCATATTCCATTACTTTAACTTGTGTCTTAGTCTGATGTTGGACATTCTTTCATGTTCCTTTACTTTAACTGGTGTTTTAGTGTCATGTTGGACATTCTCTTATGTTCCTTTACTTTAACGTCTTTCTTTGTCTGATGTTGGACATTCTCTCATGTTCCTTTACTTTAACTTGTGTCTTAGTGTAATGTTGGATGGTCTCTCATGTTCCTTTACTTTAACTTGCGTAATGTTGGACATTCTGTTATGTTCCTTTACTTTAACTTGTGTCTTAGTCTGATGTTGGACATTCTCTCATGTTCCTTTACTATAACTTGTGTCTTTGTGTAATGTTGGACATTCTCTCATGTTCCTTTACTTTAACTTGTGTCTTAGTGTAATGTTGGACATTCTCTCATATTCCTTTACTTTAACTTGCGTCTTAGTGTAATGTTGGATATTCTCTTATGTTCCTTTACTTTAACTTGTGTCTTAGTCTAATGTTGGACATTCTCTCATGTTCCTTTACTTTAACTTGTGTCTTCGTGTAATATTGGACATTCTCTCATGTTCCTTTACTTTAACTTGTGTCTTGGTGTAATGTTGGACATTCTCTCATTTTCCTTTACTTTAACTTGTGTCTTAGTGTAATGTTGGACATTCTCTCATATTCCTTTACTTTAACTTGTGTCTTAGTCTAATGTTGGACATTCTCTCATGTTCCTTTACGTTAACTTGTGTCTTAGTGTAATGTTGGACATTCTCTCATGTTCCTTTACTTTAACTTGTGTCTTAGTGTAATGTTGGACATTCTCTCATGTTCCTTTACGTTAATTTGTGTCTTAGTGTAATGTTGGACATTCTCTCATGTTCCTTTACTTTAACTTGTGTCTTAGTGTAATGTTGGACATTCACTCATGTGCCTTTACTTTAACATGTGTCTTGGTGTAATGTTGGACATTCTCTCATGTTCCTTTACTTTAACTTGTTTCTTAGTCTAATGTTGGAAATTCTCTCATGTTCCTTTACTTTTACTTGTGTCTTAGTCTAATGTTGGACATTCTCTCATGTTCCTTTACTTTAACTTGCGTAATGTTGGACATTCTCTCATGTTTCTTTACTTTAACTTGTTTCTTAGTGTAATGTTGGACATTCTCTCATGTTCCTTTACTTTAGCGTGTTTCTTGGTGTAATGTTGGATAGTCTCTCATGTTCCTTTACTTTAACGTGTGTCTTAGTGTAATGTTGGACATTCTCTCGTGTTCCTTTACTTTAACTTGTGTCTTAGTGTAATGTTGGACATTCTCTCATGTTCCTTTACTTTAACTTGTGTCTTAGTGTAATGTTGGACATTCTCTCATATTCCTTTACTTTAGCCTGTGTCTTTGTGTAATGTTGGACATTCTCTCATGTTCCTTTACTTTAACTTGTGTCTTAGTGTAATGTTGGACATTCTCTCATGTTCCTTTACTTTAACTTGTGTTTTAGTGTAATGTTGGACATTCTCTCATGTTCCTTTACTTTAACTTGTGTCTTAGTGTGATGTTGGACATTCTCTCATGTTCCTTTACTTTAACTTGTGTCTTAGTCTGATGTTGGACATTCTCTCATGTTCCTTTACTTTAACTTGTGTCTTAGTGTCATGTTGGACATTTTATCATATTCCTTTACTTTAACTTGTGTCTTAGTGTAATGTTCGACATTCTCTCATGTTCCTTTACTTTAACTTGTGTCAGTCTAATGTTGGACATTCTCTCATGTTCCTTTACTTTAACTTGTGTCTTCGTGTAATGTTGGACATTCTCTCATCTTCCTTTACTTTAACTTGTGTCTTAGTGTAATGTTGGACATTCTCTCATGTTCCTTTACTTTAACGTGTGTCTTAGTGTAATGTTGGACATTCTCTCATATTCCTTTACCTTAACTTGTGTCTTAGTGTAATGTTGGATATTCTCTCATGTTCCTTTACTTTAACTTGTGTCTTAGTCTAATGTTGGACATTCTCTAATGTTCCTTTACGTTAACTTGTGTCTTAGTGTGATGTTGGACATTCTCTCATGTTCCTTTACTTTAACTTGTATCTTAGTGTAATGTTGGACATTCTCTCATGTTCCTTTACTTTAACTTGTGTCTTGGTGTAATGTTGGACATTCTCTCATGTTCCTTTACTTTAACTTGTTTCTTAGTCTAATGTTGGAAATTCTCTCATGTTCCTTTACTTTAACTTGTGTCTTAGTCTAATGTTGGACATTCTCTCATGTTCCTTTACTTTAACTTGTGTTTTAGTCTAATGTTGGACATTCTCTCATGTTCCTTTACTTTAACTTGTGTCTTAGTGTAATGTTGGACATTCTCTCATTTTCCTTTACTTTAACTTGTGTCTTAGTGTAACGTTGGACATTCTCTCATGTTCCTTTATTTTAACTTGTGAATTAGTCTTATGTTGGACATTCTCTCATGATCCTTTACTTTAACTTGTGTCTTAGTGCAATGTCGGACATTTTCTCATATTCCTTTACTTTAGCTTGTGTCTTAGTGTAATATTGGACATTCTCTCATGTTCCTTTACTTTAACTTGTGTCTTAGTGTGATGTTGGACATTCTCTCATGTTCCTTTACTTTAACTTGTGTCTTAGTGTAATGTTGGACATTCTCTCATGTTCCTTTACCTTAACTTGTGTCTTAGTGTAATGTTGGACATTCTCTCATGTTCCTTTATTTTAACTTGTGAATTCGTCTTATGTTGGACATTCTCTCATGTTCCTTTACTTTAACTTGTGTCTTAGTGTAATGTTGGACATTCTCTCATGTTCCTTTACTTTAACTTGTGTCTTATTATGATGTTGGACATTCTCTCATGTTCCCTTACTTTAACTTGTGTCTTAGTGTGATGTTGGACATTCTCTCATATTCCATTACTTTAACTTGTGTCTTAGTCTGATGTTGGACATTCTTTCATGTTCCTTTACTTTAACTGCTGTTTTAGTGTCATGTTGGACATTCTCTTAAATTCCTTTACTTTAACGTGTTTCTTAGTCTGATGTTGGACATTCTCTCATGTTCCTTTACTTTAACTTGTGTCTTAGTGTAATGTTGGATAGTCTCTCATGTTCCTTTACTTTAACTTGCGTAATGTTGGACATTCTCTTATGTTTCCTTACTTTAACTTGTGTCTTAGTCTGATGTTGGAAATTCTCTCATGTTCCTTTACTATAACTTGTGTCTTTGTGTAATGTTGGACATTCTCTCATGTTCCTTTACTTTAACTTGTGTCTTAGTCTAATGTTGGACATTCTCTCATGTTCCTTTATTTTAACTTGTGAATTAGTCTTATTTGCACATTCTCTCATGTTCCTTTACTTTAACTTGTGTCTTAGTGCAATGTTGGACATTCTCTCATATTCCTTTACTTTAGCTTGTGTCTTAGTGTAATGTTGGACATTCTCTCATGTTCCTTTACTTTAACTTGTGTCTTAGTGTGATGTTGGACATTCTCTCATGTTCCTTTACTTTAACTTGTGTCTTAGTGTAATGTTAGACATTCTCTCATGTTCCTTTACTTTAACTTGTGTCTTAGTATAATGTTGGACATTCTCTCATGTTCCTTTATTTTAACTTGTGAATTAGTCTGATGTTGGACATTCTTTCATGTTCCTTTACTTTAACTGGTGTTTTAGTGTCATGTTGGACATTCTCTTATGTTCCTTTACTTTAACGTGTTTCTTAGTCTGATGTTGGACATTCTCTCATGTTCCTTTACTTTAACTTGTGTCTTACTGTAATGTTGGATAGTCTCTCATGTTCCTTTACTTTAACTTGCGTAATGTTGGACATTCTCTTATGTTCCTTTACTTTAACTTGTGTCTTAGTCTGATGGTGGACATTCTCTCATGTTCCTTTTCTATAACTTGTGTCTTAGTGTAATGTTGGATATTCTCTCATGTTCCTTTACTTTTACTTGTGTCTTAGTCTAATGTTGGACATTCTCTCATGTTCCTTTACTTTAACTTCTGTCTTCGTGTAATATTGGACATTCTCTCATGTTCCTTTACTTTAACTTGTGTCTTGGTGTAATGTTGGACATTCTCTCATATTCCTTTACTTTAACTTGTGTCTTAGTGTAATGTTGGACATTCTCTCATGTTCCTTTACTTTAACTTGTGTCTTAGTCTAATGTTGGACATTCTCTCATGTTCCTTTACGTTAACTTGTGTCTTAGTGTAATGTTGGACATTCTCTCATGTTCCTTTACTTTAACTTGTGTCTTAGTGTAATGTTGGACATTCTCTCATGTTCCTTTACTTTAACTTGTGTCTTAGTGTAATGTTGGACATTTTCTCGTGTTCCTTTACTTTAACTTGCGTCTTAGTCTAATGTTGGACATTCTCTCATGTTCCTTTACTTTAACTTGTGTCTTAGTCTAATGTTGGACATTCTCTCATGTTCCTTTACTTTAACTTGTGTCTTAGTGTAATGTTGGACAATCTCACATGTTCCTTTACTTTAACTTATGTCTTAGTGTGATGTTGGATAGTCTCTCATGTTCCTTTACTTTAACTTGTGTCTTAGTCTAATGTTGGACATTCTCTCATGTTCCTTTACTTTAACTTGTGTCTTAGTGCAATGTTGGACATTCTCTCATATTCCTTTACTTTAGCTTGTGTCTTAGTGTAATGTTGGACATTCTCTCATGTTCCTTTACTTTAACTTGTGTCTTAATGTGATGTTGGACATTCTCTCATGTTTCTTTACTTTAACTTGTGTCTTAATGTAATGTTGGACATTCTCTCATGTTCCTTTACTTTAACTTGTGTCTTAGTGTAATGTTGGACATTCTCTCATGTTCCTTTACTTTAACTTGTGTCTTATTATGATGTTGGACATTCTCTCATGTTCTTTTACTTTAACTTGTGTCTTAGTGTGATGTTGGACATTCTCTCATATTCCATTACTTTAACTTCTGTCTTAGTCTGATGTTGGACATTCTTTCATGTTCTTTACTTTAACTGGTGTTTTAGTGTCATGTTGGACATTCTCTTATGTTCCTTTACTTTAACGTGTTTCTTAGTCTGATGTTGGACATTCTCTCATGTTCCTTTACTTTAACTTGTGTCTTAGTGTGATGTTGGATAGTCTCTCATGTTCCTTTACTTTAACTTGCGTAATGTTGGACATTCTCATATGTTCCTTTACTTTAACTTGTGTCTTAGTCTGATGTTGGGCATTCTCTCATGTTCCTTTACTATAACTTGTGTCGTTGTGTAATGTTGGACATTCTCTCATGTTCCTTTACTTTAACTTGTGTCTTAGTGTAATGTTGGACATTCTCTCATATTCCTTTACTTTAACTTGTGTCTTAGTGTAATGTTGGACATTCTCTTATGTTCCTTTATTTTAACTTGTGAATTAGTCTTATGTTGGACATTCTCTCATGTTCCTTTACTTTAACTTGTGTCTTAGTGCAATGTTGGACAATCTCTCATATTCCTTTACTTTAGCTTGTGTCTTAGTCTATTGTTGGACATTCTCTCATATTCCTTTACTTTAACTTGTGTCTTAGTGTAATGTTGGACATTCTCTTATGTTCCTTTATTTTAACTTGTGAATTAGTCTTATGTTGGACATTCTCTCATGTTCCTTTACTTTAACTTGTGTCTTAGTGTGATGTTGGACATTCTCTCATGTTCCTTTACTTTAACTTGTGTCTTAGTCTATTGTTGGACATTCTCTCATGTTCCTTTACTTTAACTTGTGTCTTCGTGTAATATTGGACATTCTCTCATGTTCCTCTACTTTAACTTGTGTCTTCGTGTAATGTTGGACATTCTCTCATGTTCCTTTACTTTAACTTGTGTCTTAGTGTAATGTTGGATATTCTCTCATGTTCCTTTACTTTAACTTGTGTCTTAGTCTAATGTTGAACATTCTCTCATGTTCCTTTACGTTAACTTGTGTCTTAGTGTAATGTTGGACATTCTGTCATGTTCCTTTACTTTAACTTGTGTCTTAGTGTAAAGTTGGACATTCTCTCATGTTCCTTTACTTTAACTTGTGTGTTGGTGTAATGTTGGACATTCTCTCATGTTCCTTTACTTTAACTTGCGTCTTAGTCTAATGTTGGACATTCTCTCATGTTCCTTTGCTTTAACTTGTGTCTTAGTCTAATGTTAGACATTCTCTCATGTTCCTTTACTTTAACTTGTGTCTTAGTGTAATGTTGGACAATCTCTCATGTTCCTTTACTTTAACTTGTGTCTTAGTGTGATGTTGGATAGTCTCTCATATTCCTTTACTTTAACTGTGTTTTAGTCTAATGTTGGACATTCTCTCATATTCCTTTACTTTAACTTGTGTCTTAGTTTAATGTTGGACATTCTCTCATGTTCCTTTACTTTAACTTGTGTCTTAGTCTAATGTTGGACATTCTCTCATGTTCCTTTTCTTTAACTTGTCTCTTAGTGTAATGTTGGACATTCTCTCATATTCCTTTACTTTAACTTGTGTCTTAGTGTAAAGTTGGACATTCTCTCATATTCCTTTACTTTAACTTGTGTCTTAGTGTTATTTTGGACATTCTCTCATGTTCCTTTACTTTAACTTGTGTCATAGTCTGATGTTGGACATTCTCTCATGTTCCTTTACTTTAACTTGTGTCTTGCTCTAATGTTGGACATTCTCTCATGTTCCTTTACTTTAACTTGTGTGTTAGTGTAATGTTGGACATTCTCACATGTTCCTTTACTTTGACTTGTGTCTTAGTGTGATGTTGGACATTCTCTCATTTTCCTTTACTTTAACTTGTGTCTTAGTGTAATGTTGGACATTCTCTCATGTTCATTTACTTTAACTTGTGTCTTAGTGTAATGTTGGACATTCTCTCATATTCCTTTACTTTAACTTGTGTTTTAGTGTAAAGTTGGACATTCTGTCATATTCCTTTACTTTAACTTGTTTTTTAGTGCCATGTTGGACATTCTCTCATGTTCCTTTCCTTTAACTTGTGTCTTAGTGTAATGTTGGACATTCTCTCATATTCCTTTACTTTAACTTGTGTCTTAGTGTAATGTTGGACATTCTCTCATGTTCCTTTACTTTAACATGTGTCTTATTCTAATGTTGGACATTCTCTCATGTTCTTTTACTTTAACTTGTGTCTTCGTGTAATGTTGGACATTCTCTCATATTCCTTTACTTTAGCTTGTGTCTTAGTGTAATGTTGGACATTCTCTCATGTTCCTTTACTTTAACATGTGTCTTGGTGTAATGTTGGACATTCTCATATGTTCCTTTTCTTTAACTTGTGTCTTAGTGTCATGTTGGACATTCTCTCATGTTCCTTTAGGTTAACTTATGTCTTAGTGTAATGTTGGACATTCTCTCATTTTCCTTTACTTTAACTTGTGTCTTGGTGTAATGTTGAACATTCTCTCATGTTCCTTTTCGTTAACTTGTGTCTTAGTGTAATGTTGGACATTCTCTCATGTTCCTTTAGGTTAACTTATGTCTTAGTGTAATGTTGGACATTCTCTCATGTTCCTTTACTTTAACTTGTGTCTTAGTGTAATGTTGGATATTCACTCATGTTCCTTTACTTTAAGTTGTGTCTTAGTGTAATGTTGGACATTCTCTCCTGTTCCTTTACTTTAACTTGTGTCTTGGTGTAATGTTGGATAGTCTCTCATGTTCCTTTACTTTAACTTGTGTAATGTTGGACATTCTCTCATGTTCCTTTTGCTTTAACTTGTGTCTTAGTGTAATGTTGGACATTCTCTCATGTTCCTTTACTTTTACATGTGTCTTAGTCTAATGTTGGACATTCTCTCATGTTCTTTTACTTTAACTTGTGTCTTCGTGTAATGTTGGACATTCTCTCATATTCCTTTACTTTAACTTGTGTCTTAGTGTAATTTTGGATATTCTCTCGTGTTCCTTTACTTTAACTTGTGTCTTAGTGTAATGTTGGACATTCTCTCATGTTCCTTTACTTTAACTTGTGTCTTAGTGTAATGTTGGACATTCTCATATGTTCCTTTTCTTTAACTTGTGTCTTAGTGTCATGTTGGACATTCTCTCATTTTCCTTTACTTTAACTTGTGTCTTAGTGTAATGTTGGGCATTTTCTCATGTTCCTTTACTTTAACTTGTGTCTTAGTGTAATGTTGGACATTCTCTCATATTCCTTTACTTTAACTTGTGTCTTAGTGTAATGTTGGACATTCTCTCATGTTCCTTTACTTTAACATGTTTCTTATTCTAATGTTGGACATTCTCTCATGTTCTTTTACTTTAACTTGTGTCTTCGTGTAATGTTGGACATTCTCTCATATTCCTTTACTTTAGCTTGTGTCTTAGTGTAATGTTGGACATTCTCTCATGTTCCTTTACTTTAACATGTGTCTTATTCTAATGTTGGACATTCTCTCATGTTCTTTTACTTTAACTTGTGTCTTCGTGTAATGTTGGACATTCTCTCATATTCCTTTACTTTAACTTGTGTCTTAGTGTAATGTTGGACATTCTGTCATATTCCTTTACTTTAACTTGTTTTTTAGTGCCATGTTGGACATTCTCTCATGTTCCTTTCCTTTAACTTGTGTCTTAGTGTAATGTTGGACATTCTCTCATGTTCCTTTACTTTAACTGGTGTCTTAGTGTAATGTTGGACAATCTCTCATGTTCCTTTACTTTAACTTGTGTTTTAGTGTGATGTTGGACATTCTCTCATGTTCTTTACTTTAACTTGTGTCTTAGTCTAATGTTGGACATTCTGTCATGTTCCTTTACTTTGACTTGTTTCTTAGTGTGATGTTGGACATTCTCTCATGTTCCTCTAATTTAACTTGTGTCTTAGTGTCATGTTGGACATTCTCTCATGTTCATTTACTTTTACTTGTGTCTTAGTGTAATGTTGGACATTCTCTCATATTCTTTTACTTTAACTTGTGTCTTGGTGTAATGTTGAACATTCTCTCATGTTCCTTTTCGTTAACTTGTGTCTTAGTGTAATGTTGGATATTCACTCATGTTCCTTTACTTTAACTTGTGTCTTAGTGTAATGTTGGACATTCTCTCATGTTCCTTTACTTTAACTTGTGTCTTGGTGTAATGTTGGATAGTCTCTCATGTTCCTTTACTTTAACTTGTGTAATGTTGGACATTCTCTCATGTTCCTTTACTTTAACTTGTGTCTTAGTGTAATGTTGGACATTCTCTCATGTTCCTTTACTTTAACATGTGTCTTAGTCTAATGTTGGACATTCTCTCATGTTCTTTTACTTTAACTTGTGTCTTCGTGTAATGTTGGACATTCTCTCATATTCCTTTACTTTAACTTGTGTCTTAGTGTAATGTTGGATATTCTCTCGTGTTCCTTTACTTTAACTTGTGTCTTAGTGTAATGTTGGACATTCTCTCAGGTTCCTTTACTTTAACTTGTGTCTTAGTGTAATGTTGGACATTCTCATATGTTCCTTTTCTTTATCTTGTGTCTTAGTGTCATGTTGGACATTTTCTCATTTTCCTTTACTTTAACTTGTGTCTTAGTGTAATGTTGGGCATTCTCTCATGTTCCTTTACTTTAACTTGTGTCTTAGTGTAATGTTGGACATTCTCTCATATTCCTTTACTTTAACTTGTGTCTTAGTGTAATGTTGGACATTCTCTCATATTCCTTTACTTTAACATGTGTTTTATTCTAATGTTGGACATTCTCTCATGTTCTTTTACTTTAACTTGTGTCTTCGTGTAATGTTGGACATTCTCTCATATTCCTTTACTTTAACTTGTGTCTTAGTGTGATGTTGGACATTCTCTCATGTTCCTTTACTTTAACTTGTGTCTTAGTGTAATGTTTGACATTCTCTCATGTTCCTTTACTTTAACTTGTGTCTTATTCTGATATTGGACATTCTCTCATGTTCCTTTACTTTAACGTGTTTCTTGGTGTAATGTTGGATAGTCTCTCATGTTCCTTTACTTTAACTTGTGTCTTAGTGTAATGTTGGACATTTTCTCCTGTTCCTTTACTTTAACCTGTGTCTTAGTGTAATGTTGGGCATTCTCTCATGTTCCTTTACTTTAACTTGTGTCTTAGTATGATGTTGGACATTCTCTCATGTTCCTTTACTTTAGCTTGTGTCTTATTCTGATATTGGACATTCTCTCATGTTCCTTTACTTTAACGTGTTTCTTGGTGTAATGTTGGATAGTCTCTCATGTTCCTTTACTTTAACTTGTGTCTTAGTGTAATGTTGGACATTTTCTCGTGTTCCTTTACTTTAACTTGTGTCTTAGTGTAATGTTGGACATTCTCTCATGTTCCTTTACTTTAACTTGTGTCTTAGTGCAATGTTGGACATTCTGTCATATTCCTTTACTTTAGCTTGTGTCTTAGTGTAATGTTGGACATTCTCTCATGTTAGTTTACTTTAACTTTTGTCTTAGTGTGATGTTGGACATTCTCTCATATTCCATTACTCTAACTTGTGTCTTAGTCTGATGTTGGATATTCTTTCATGTTCCTTTACTTTAACTGGTGTTTTAGTGTCATGTTGGACATTCTCTTATGTTCCTTTACTTTAATTTGTTTCTTAGTCTGATGTTGGACATTCTCTCATGTTCCTTTACTTTAACTTGTGTCTTAGTGTAATGTTGGACATTCTCTCATATTCCTTTACTTTAACTTGTGTCTTAGTGTAATGTTGGATATTCTCTCATGTTCCTTTACTTTAACTTGTGTCTTAGTCTAATGTTGCACATTCTCTCATGTTCCTTTACTTTAACTTGTGTCTTCGTGTAATATTGGACATTCTCTCATGTTCCTTTACTTTAACTTGTGTCCTGGTGTAATGTTGGACATTCTCTCATGTTCCTTTACTTTAACTTGTGTCTTCGTGTAATATTGGACATTCTCTCATGTTCCTTTACTTTAACTTGTGTCTTAGTGTAATGTTGGACATTCTCTCATATTCCTTTACTTTAACTTGTGTCTTAGTGTAATGTTGGATATTCTCTCATGTTCCTTTACTTTAACTTGTGTCTTAGTCTAATGTTGCACATTCTCTCATGTTCCTTTACTTTAACGTGTTTCTTAGTCTGATGTTGGACATTCTCTCATGTTCCTTTACTTTAACTTGTGTCTTAGTGTAATGTTGGATAGTCTCTCATGTTCCTTTACTTTAACTTGCGTAATGTTGGACATTCTCTTATGTTTCTTTACTTTAACTTGTGTCTTAGTCTGATGTTGGACATTCTCTCATGTTCCTTTACTATAACTTGTGTCTTTGTGTAATGTTGGACATTCTCTCATGTTCCTTTACTTTAACTTGTGTCTTAGTCTAATGTTGGACATTCTCTCATGTTCCTTTATTTTAACTTGTGAATTAGTCTTATTTGCACATTCTCTCATGTTCCTTTACTTTAACTTGTGTCTTAGTGCAATGTTGGACATTCTCTCATATTCCTTTACTTTAGCTTGTGTCTTAGTGTAATGTTGGACATTCTCTCATGTTCCTTTACTTTAACTTGTGTCTTAGTGTGATGTTGGACATTCTCTCATGTTCCTTTACTTTAACTTGTGTCTTAGTGTAATGTTAGACATTCTCTCATGTTCCTTTACTTTAACTTGTGTCTTAGTATAATGTTGGACATTCTCTCATGTTCCTTTATTTTAACTTGTGAATTAGTCTGATGTTGGACATTCTTTCATGTTCCTTTACTTTAACTGGTGTTTTAGTGTCATGTTGGACATTCTCTTATGTTCCTTTACTTTAACGTGTTTCTTAGTCTGATGTTGGACATTCTCTCATGTTCCTTTACTTTAACTTGTGTCTTAGTGTAATGTTGGATAGTCTCTCATGTTCCTTTACTTTAACTTGCGTAATGTTGGACATTCTCTTATGTTCCTTTACTTTAACTTGTGTCTTAGTCTGATGGTGGACATTCTCTCATGTTCCTTTTCTATAACTTGTGTCTTAGTGTAATGTTGGATATTCTCTCATGTTCCTTTACTTTTACTTGTGTCTTAGTCTAATGTTGGACATTCTCTCATGTTCCTTTACTTTAACTTCTGTCTTCGTGTAATATTGGACATTCTCTCATGTTCCTTTACTTTAACTTGTGTCTTGGTGTAATGTTGGACATTCTCTCATATTCCTTTACTTTAACTTGTGTCTTAGTGTAATGTTGAACATTCTCTCATGTTCCTTTACTTTAACTTGTGTCTTAGTCTAATGTTGGACATTCTCTCATGTTCCTTTACGTTAACTTGTGTCTTAGTGTAATGTTGGACATTCTCTCATGTTCCTTTACTTTAACTTGTGTCTTAGTGTAATGTTGGACATTCTCTCATGTTCCTTTACTTTAACTTGTGTCTTAATGTAATGTTGGACATTTTCTCGTGTTCCTTTACTTTAACTTGCGTCTTAGTCTAATGTTGGACATTCTCTCATGTTCCTTTACTTTAACTTGCGTCTTAGTCTAATGTTGGACATTCTCTCATGTTCCTTTACTTTAACATGTGTCTTATTCTAATGTTGGACATTCTCATATGTTCCTTTTCTTTAACTTGTGTCTTAGTGTCATGTTCGACATTCTCTCATTTTCCTTTACTTTAACTTGTGTCTTGGTGTAATGTTGAACATTCTCTCATGTTCCTTTTCGTTAACTTGTGTCTTAGTGTAATGTTGGACATTCTCTCATGTTCCTTTAGGTTAACTTATGTCTTCGTGTAATGTTGGACATTCTCTCATGTTCCTTTACTTTAACTTGTGTCTTAGTGTAATGTTGGATATTCACTCATGTTCCTTTACTTTAAGTTGTGTCTTAGTGTAATGTTGGACATTCTCTCCTGTTCCTTTACTTTAACTTGTGTCTTGGTGTAATGTTGGATAGTCTCTCATGTTCCTTTACTTTAACTTGTGTAATGTTGGACATTCTCTCATGTTCCTTTACTTTAACTTGTGTCTTAGTGTAATGTTGGACATTCTCTCATGTTCCTTTACTTTTACATGTGTCTTAGTCTAATGTTGGACATTCTCTCATGTTCTTTTACTTTAACTTGTGTCTTCGTGTAATGTTGGACATTCTCTCATATTCCTTTACTTTAACTTGTGTCTTAGTGTAATGTTGGATATTCTCTCGTGTTCCTTTACTTTAACTTGTGTCTTAGTGTAATGTTGGACATTCTCTCATGTTCCTTTACTTTAACTTGTGTCTTAGTGTAATGTTGGACATTCTCATATGTTCCTTTTCTTTAACTTGTGTCTTAGTGTCATGTTGGACATTCTCTCATTTTCCTTTACTTTAACTTGTGTCTTAGTGTAATGTTGGGCATTTTCTCATGTTCCTTTACTTTAACTTGTGTCTTAGTGTAATGTTGGACATTCTCTCATATTCCTTTACTTTAACTTGTGTCTTAGTGTAATGTTGGACATTCTCTCATGTTCCTTTACTTTAACATGTGTCTTATTCTAATGTTGGACATTCTCTCATGTTCTTTTACTTTAACTTGTGTCTTCGTGTAATGTTGGACATTCTCTCATATTCCTTTACTTTAGCTTGTGTCTTAGTGTAATGTTGGACATTCTCTCATGTTCCTTTACTTTAACATGTGTCTTATTCTAATGTTGGACATTCTCTCATGTTCTTTTACTTTAACTTGTGTCTTCGTGTAATGTTGGACATTCTCTCATATTCCTTTACTTTAACTTGTGTCTTAGTGTAATGTTGGACATTCTGTCATATTCCTTTACTTTAACTTGTTTTTTAGTGCCATGTTGGACATTCTCTCATGTTCCTTTCCTTTAACTTGTGTCTTAGTGTAATGTTGGACATTCTCTCATGTTCCTTTACTTTAACTGGTGTCTTAGTGTAATGTTGGACAATCTCTCATGTTCCTTTACTTTAACTTGTGTTTTAGTGTGATGTTGGACATTCTCTCATGTTCTTTACTTTAACTTGTGTCTTAGTCTAATGTTGGACATTCTGTCATGTTCCTTTACTTTGACTTGTTTCTTAGTGTCATGTTGGACATTCTCTCATGTTCATTTACTTTTACTTGTGTCTTAGTGTAATGTTGGACATTCTCTCATATTCTTTTACTTTAACTTGTGTCTTGGTGTAATGTTGAACATTCTCTCATGTTCCTTTTCGTTAACTTGTGTCTTAGTGTAATATTGGACATTCTCTCATGTTCCTCTACGTTAACTTATGTCTTAGTGTAATGTTGGACATTCCCTCATGTTCCTTTACTTTAACTTGTGTCTTAGTGTAATGTTGGATATTCACTCATGTTCCTTTACTTTACATTGTGTCTTAGTGTAATGTTGGACATTCTCTCATGTTCCTTTACTTTAACTTGTGTCTTGGTGTAATGTTGGATAGTCTCTCATGTTCCTTTACTTTAACTTGTGTAATGTTGGACATTCTCTCATGTTCCTTTTCGTTAACTTGTGTCTAAGTGTAATGTTGGACATTCTCATATGTTCCTTTTCTTTATCTTGTGTCTTAGTGTCATGTTGGACATTTTCTCATTTTCCTTTACTTTAACTTGTGTCTTAGTGTAATGTTGGGCATTCTCTCATGTTCCTTTACTTTAACTTGTGTCTTAGTGTAATGTTGGACATTCTCTCATATTCCTTTACTTTAACTTGTGTCTTAGTGTAATGTTGGACATTCTCTCATGTTCCTTTACTTTAACATGTGTCTTATTCTAATGTTGGACATTCTCTCATGTTCTTTTACTTTAACTTGTGTCTTCGTGTAATGTTGGACATTCTCTCATATTCCTTTACTTTAACTTGTGTCTTAGTGTGATGTTGGACATTCTCTCATGTTCCTTTACTTTAGCTTGTGTCTTAGTGTAATGTTTGACATTCTCTCATGTTCCTTTACTTTAACTTGTGTCTTATTCTGATATTGGACATTCTCTCATGTTCCTTTACTTTAACGTGTTTCTTGGTGTAATGTTGGATAGTCTCTCATGTTCCTTTACTTTAACTTGTGTCTTAGTGTAATGTTGTACATTTTCTCCTGTTCCTTTACTTTAACCTGTGTCTTAGTGTAATGTTGGGCATTCTCTCATGTTCCTTTACTTTAACTTGTGTCTTAGTGTGATGTTGGACATTCTCTCATGTTCCTTTACTTTAACTTGTGTCTTATTCTGATATTGGACATTCTCTCATGTTCCTTTACTTTAACGTGTTTCTTGGTGTAATGTTGGATAGTCTCTCATGTTCCTTTACTTTAACTTGTGTCTTAGTGTAATGTTGGACATTTTCTCGTGTTCCTTTACTTTAACTTGTGTCTTAGTGTAATGTTGGACATTCTCTCATGTTCCTTTACTTTAACTTGTGTCTTAGTGTAATGTTGGACATTCTCTCATGTTCCTTTACTTTAACTTGTGTCTTAGTGCAATGTTGGACATTCTGTCATATTCCTTTACTTTAGCTTGTGTCTTAGTGTAATGTTGGACATTCTCTCATGTTAGTTTACTTTAACTTTTGTCTTAGTGTGATGTTGGACATTCTCTCATATTCCATTACTCTAACTTGTGTCTTAGTCTGATGTTGGATATTCTTTCATGTTCCTTTACTTTAACTGGTGTTTTAGTGTCATGTTGGACATTCTCTTATGTTCCTTTACTTTAATTTGTTTCTTAGTCTGATGTTGGACATTCTCTCATGTTCCTTTACTTTAACTTGTGTCTTAGTGTAATGTTGGACATTCTCTCATATTCCTTTACTTTAACTTGTGTGTTAGTGTAATGTTGGATATTCTCTCATGTTCCTTTACTTTAACTTGTGTCTTAGTCTAATGTTGCACATTCTCTCATGTTCCTTTACTTTAACGTGTTTCTTAGTCTGATGTTGGACATTCTCTCATGTTCCTTTACTTTAACTTGTGTCTTAGTGTAATGTTGGACATTCTCTCATATTCCTTTACTTTAACTTGTGTCTTAGTGTAATGTTGGACATTCTCTCATGTTCCTTTACTTTAACATGTTTCTTATTCTAATGTTGGACATTCTCTCATGTTCTTTTACTTTAACTTGTGTCTTCGTGTAATGTTGGACATTCTCTCATATTCCTTTACTTTAGCTTGTGTCTTAGTGTAATGTTGGACATTCTCTCATGTTCCTTTACTTTAACATGTGTCTTATTCTAATGTTGGACATTCTCTCATGTTCTTTTACTTTAACTTGTGTCTTCGTGTAATGTTGGACATTCTCTCATATTCCTTTACTTTAACTTGTGTCTTAGTGTAATGTTGGACATTCTGTCATATTCCTTTACTTTAACTTGTTTTTTAGTGCCATGTTGGACATTCTCTCATGTTCCTTTCCTTTAACTTGTGTCTTAGTGTAATGTTGGACATTCTCTCATGTTCCTTTACTTTAACTGGTGTCTTAGTGTAATGTTGGACAATCTCTCATGTTCCTTTACTTTAACTTGTGTTTTAGTGTGATGTTGGACATTCTCTCATGTTCTTTACTTTAACTTGTGTCTTAGTCTAATGTTGGACATTCTGTCATGTTCCTTTACTTTGACTTGTTTCTTAGTGTGATGTTGGACATTCTCTCATGTTCCTCTAATTTAACTTGTGTCTTAGTGTCATGTTGGACATTCTCTCATGTTCATTTACTTTTACTTGTGTCTTAGTGTAATGTTGGACATTCTCTCATATTCTTTTACTTTAACTTGTGTCTTGGTGTAATGTTGAACATTCTCTCATGTTCCTTTTCGTTAACTTGTGTCTTAGTGTAATGTTGGATATTCACTCATGTTCCTTTACTTTAACTTGTGTCTTAGTGTAATGTTGGACATTCTCTCATGTTCCTTTACTTTAACTTGTGTCTTGGTGTAATGTTGGATAGTCTCTCATGTTCCTTTACTTTAACTTGTGTAATGTTGGACATTCTCTCATGTTCCTTTACTTTAACTTGTGTCTTAGTGTAATGTTGGACATTCTCTCATGTTCCTTTACTTTAACATGTGTCTTAGTCTAATGTTGGACATTCTCTCATGTTCTTTTACTTTAACTTGTGTCTTCGTGTAATGTTGGACATTCTCTCATATTCCTTTACTTTAACTTGTGTCTTAGTGTAATGTTGGATATTCTCTCGTGTTCCTTTACTTTAACTTGTGTCTTAGTGTAATGTTGGACATTCTCTCAGGTTCCTTTACTTTAACTTGTGTCTTAGTGTAATGTTGGACATTCTCATATGTTCCTTTTCTTTATCTTGTGTCTTAGTGTCATGTTGGACATTTTCTCATTTTCCTTTACTTTAACTTGTGTCTTAGTGTAATGTTGGGCATTCTCTCATGTTCCTTTACTTTAACTTGTGTCTTAGTGTAATGTTGGACATTCTCTCATATTCCTTTACTTTAACTTGTGTCTTAGTGTAATGTTGGACATTCTCTCATATTCCTTTACTTTAACATGTGTTTTATTCTAATGTTGGACATTCTCTCATGTTCTTTTACTTTAACTTGTGTCTTCGTGTAATGTTGGACATTCTCTCATATTCCTTTACTTTAACTTGTGTCTTAGTGTGATGTTGGACATTCTCTCATGTTCCTTTACTTTAACTTGTGTCTTAGTGTAATGTTTGACATTCTCTCATGTTCCTTTACTTTAACTTGTGTCTTATTCTGATATTGGACATTCTCTCATGTTCCTTTACTTTAACGTGTTTCTTGGTGTAATGTTGGATAGTCTCTCATGTTCCTTTACTTTAACTTGTGTCTTAGTGTAATGTTGGACATTTTCTCCTGTTCCTTTACTTTAACCTGTGTCTTAGTGTAATGTTGGGCATTCTCTCATGTTCCTTTACTTTAACTTGTGTCTTAGTATGATGTTGGACATTCTCTCATGTTCCTTTACTTTAGCTTGTGTCTTATTCTGATATTGGACATTCTCTCATGTTCCTTTACTTTAACGTGTTTCTTGGTGTAATGTTGGATAGTCTCTCATGTTCCTTTACTTTAACTTGTGTCTTAGTGTAATGTTGGACATTTTCTCGTGTTCCTTTACTTTAACTTGTGTCTTAGTGTAATGTTGGACATTCTCTCATGTTCCTTTACTTTAACTTGTGTCTTAGTGCAATGTTGGACATTCTGTCATATTCCTTTACTTTAGCTTGTGTCTTAGTGTAATGTTGGACATTCTCTCATGTTAGTTTACTTTAACTTTTGTCTTAGTGTGATGTTGGACATTCTCTCATATTCCATTACTCTAACTTGTGTCTTAGTCTGATGTTGGATATTCTTTCATGTTCCTTTACTTTAACTGGTGTTTTAGTGTCATGTTGGACATTCTCTTATGTTCCTTTACTTTAATTTGTTTCTTAGTCTGATGTTGGACATTCTCTCATGTTCCTTTACTTTAACTTGTGTCTTAGTGTAATGTTGGACATTCTCTCATATTCCTTTACTTTAACTTGTGTCTTAGTGTAATGTTGGATATTCTCTCATGTTCCTTTACTTTAACTTGTGTCTTAGTCTAATGTTGCACATTCTCTCATGTTCCTTTACTTTAACTTGTGTCTTCGTGTAATATTGGACATTCTCTCATGTTCCTTTACTTTAACTTGTGTCCTGGTGTAATGTTGGACATTCTCTCATGTTCCTTTACTTTAACTTGTGTCTTCGTGTAATATTGGACATTCTCTCATGTTCCTTTACTTTAACTTGTGTCTTAGTGTAATGTTGGACATTCTCTCATATTCCTTTACTTTAACTTGTGTCTTAGTGTAATGTTGGATATTCTCTCATGTTCCTTTACTTTAACTTGTGTCTTAGTCTAATGTTGCACATTCTCTCATGTTCCTTTACTTTAACGTGTTTCTTAGTCTGATGTTGGACATTCTCTCATGTTCCTTTACTTTAACTTGTGTCTTAGTGTAATGTTGGATAGTCTCTCATGTTCCTTTACTTTAACTTGCGTAATGTTGGACATTCTCTTATGTTTCTTTACTTTAACTTGTGTCTTAGTCTGATGTTGGACATTCTCTCATGTTCCTTTACTATAACTTGTGTCTTTGTGTAATGTTGGACATTCTCTCATGTTCCTTTACTTTAACTTGTGTCTTAGTCTAATGTTGGACATTCTCTCATGTTCCTTTATTTTAACTTGTGAATTAGTCTTATTTGCACATTCTCTCATGTTCCTTTACTTGAACTTGTGTCTTAGTGCAATGTTGGACATTCTCTCATATTCCTTTACTTTAGCTTGTGTCTTAGTGTAATGTTGGACATTCTCTCATGTTCCTTTACTTTAACTTGTGTCTTAGTGTGATGTTGGACATTCTCTCATGTTCCTTTACTTTAACTTGTGTCTTAGTGTAATGTTAGACATTCTCTCATGTTCCTTTACTTTAACTTGTGTCTTAGTATAATGTTGGACATTCTCTCATGTTCCTTTATTTTAACTTGTGAATTAGTCTGATGTTGGACATTCTTTCATGTTCCTTTACTTTAACTGGTGTTTTAGTGTCATGTTGGACATTCTCTTATGTTCCTTTACTTTAACGTGTTTCTTAGTCTGATGTTGGACATTCTCTCATGTTCCTTTACTTTAACTTGTGTCTTAGTGTAATGTTGGATAGTCTCTCATGTTCCTTTACTTTAACTTGCGTAATGTTGGACATTCTCTTATGTTCCTTTACTTTAACTTGTGTCTTAGTCTGATGGTGGACATTCTCTCATGTTCCTTTTCTATAACTTGTGTCTTAGTGTAATGTTGGATATTCTCTCATGTTCCTTTACTTTTACTTGTGTCTTAGTCTAATGTTGGACATTCTCTCATGTTCCTTTACTTTAACTTCTGTCTTCGTGTAATATTGGACATTCTCTCATGTTCCTTTACTTTAACTTGTGTCTTGGTGTAATGTTGGACATTCTCTCATATTCCTTTACTTTAACTTGTGTCTTAGTGTAATGTTGAACATTCTCTCATGTTCCTTTACTTTAACTTGTGTCTTAGTCTAATGTTGGACATTCTCTCATGTTCCTTTACGTTAACTTGTGTCTTAGTGTAATGTTGGACATTCTCTCATGTTCCTTTACTTTAACTTGTGTCTTAGTGTAATGTTGGACATTCTCTCATGTTCCTTTACTTTAACTTGTGTCTTAATGTAATGTTGGACATTTTCTCGTGTTCCTTTACTTTAACTTGCGTCTTAGTCTAATGTTGGACATTCTCTCATGTTCCTTTACTTTAACTTGCGTCTTAGTCTAATGTTGGACATTCTCTCATGTTCCTTTACTTTAACATGTGTCTTATTCTAATGTTGGACATTCTCATATGTTCCTTTTCTTTAACTTGTGTCTTAGTGTCATGTTCGACATTCTCTCATTTTCCTTTACTTTAACTTGTGTCTTGGTGTAATGTTGAACATTCTCTCATGTTCCTTTTCGTTAACTTGTGTCTTAGTGTAATGTTGGACATTCTCTCATGTTCCTTTAGGTTAACTTATGTCTTCGTGTAATGTTGGACATTCTCTCATGTTCCTTTACTTTAACTTGTGTCTTAGTGTAATGTTGGATATTCACTCATGTTCCTTTACTTTAAGTTGTGTCTTAGTGTAATGTTGGACATTCTCTCCTGTTCCTTTACTTTAACTTGTGTCTTGGTGTAATGTTGGATAGTCTCTCATGTTCCTTTACTTTAACTTGTGTAATGTTGGACATTCTCTCATGTTCCTTTACTTTAACTTGTGTCTTAGTGTAATGTTGGACATTCTCTCATGTTCCTTTACTTTTACATGTGTCTTAGTCTAATGTTGGACATTCTCTCATGTTCTTTTACTTTAACTTGTGTCTTCGTGTAATGTTGGACATTCTCTCATATTCCTTTACTTTAACTTGTGTCTTAGTGTAATGTTGGATATTCTCTCGTGTTCCTTTACTTTAACTTGTGTCTTAGTGTAATGTTGGACATTCTCTCATGTTCCTTTACTTTAACTTGTGTCTTAGTGTAATGTTGGACATTCTCATATGTTCCTTTTCTTTAACTTGTGTCTTAGTGTCATGTTGGACATTCTCTCATTTTCCTTTACTTTAACTTGTGTCTTAGTGTAATGTTGGGCATTTTCTCATGTTCCTTTACTTTAACTTGTGTCTTAGTGTAATGTTGGACATTCTCTCATATTCCTTTACTTTAACTTGTGTCTTAGTGTAATGTTGGACATTCTCTCATGTTCCTTTACTTTAACATGTGTCTTATTCTAATGTTGGACATTCTCTCATGTTCTTTTACTTTAACTTGTGTCTTCGTGTAATGTTGGACATTCTCTCATATTCCTTTACTTTAGCTTGTGTCTTAGTGTAATGTTGGACATTCTCTCATGTTCCTTTACTTTAACATGTGTCTTATTCTAATGTTGGACATTCTCTCATGTTCTTTTACTTTAACTTGTGTCTTCGTGTAATGTTGGACATTCTCTCATATTCCTTTACTTTAACTTGTGTCTTAGTGTAATGTTGGACATTCTGTCATGTTCCTTTACTTTGACTTGTTTCTTAGTGTGATGTTGGACATTCTCTCATGTTCCTCTACTTTAACTTGTGTCTTAGTGTCATGTTGGACATTCTCTCATGTTCATTTACTTTTACTTGTGTCTTAGTGTAATGTTGGACATTCTCTCATATTCTTTTACTTTAACTTGTGTCTTGGTGTAATGTTGAACATTCTCTCATGTTCCTTTTCGTTAACTTGTGTCTTAGTGTAATATTGGACATTCTCTCATGTTCCTCTACGTTAACTTATGTCTTAGTGTAATGTTGGACATTCCCTCATGTTCCTTTACTTTAACTTGTGTCTTAGTGTAATGTTGGATATTCACTCATGTTCCTTTACTTTACATTGTGTCTTAGTGTAATGTTGGACATTCTCTCATGTTCCTTTACTTTAACTTGTGTCTTGGTGTAATGTTGGATAGTCTCTCATGTTCCTTTACTTTAACTTGTGTAATGTTGGACATTCTCTCATGTTCCTTTTCGTTAACTTGTGTCTAAGTGTAATGTTGGACATTCTCATATGTTCCTTTTCTTTATCTTGTGTCTTAGTGTCATGTTGGACATTTTCTCATTTTCCTTTACTTTAACTTGTGTCTTAGTGTAATGTTGGGCATTCTCTCATGTTCCTTTACTTTAACTTGTGTCTTAGTGTAATGTTGGACATTCTCTCATATTCCTTTACTTTAACTTGTGTCTTAGTGTAATGTTGGACATTCTCTCATGTTCCTTTACTTTAACATGTGTCTTATTCTAATGTTGGACATTCTCTCATGTTCTTTTACTTTAACTTGTGTCTTCGTGTAATGTTGGACATTCTCTCATATTCCTTTACTTTAACTTGTGTCTTAGTGTGATGTTGGACATTCTCTCATGTTCCTTTACTTTAGCTTGTGTCTTAGTGTAATGTTTGACATTCTCTCATGTTCCTTTACTTTAACTTGTGTCTTATTCTGATATTGGACATTCTCTCATGTTCCTTTACTTTAACGTGTTTCTTGGTGTAATGTTGGATAGTCTCTCATGTTCCTTTACTTTAACTTGTGTCTTAGTGTAATGTTGGACATTTTCTCCTGTTCCTTTACTTTAACCTGTGTCTTAGTGTAATGTTGGGCATTCTCTCATGTTCCTTTACTTTAACTTGTGTCTTAGTGTGATGTTGGACATTCTCTCATGTTCCTTTACTTTAGCTTGTGTCTTATTCTGATATTGGACATTCTCTCATGTTCCTTTACTTTAACGTGTTTCTTGGTGTAATGTTGGATAGTCTCTCATGTTCCTTTACTTTAACTTGTGTCTTAGTGTAATGTTGGACATTTTCTCGTGTTCCTTTACTTTAACTTGTGTCTTAGTGTAATGTTGGACATTCTCTCATGTTCCTTTACTTTAACTTGTGTCTTAGTGTAATGTTGGACATTCTCTCATGTTCCTTTACTTTAACTTGTGTCTTAGTGCAATGTTGGACATTCTGTCATATTCCTTTACTTTAGCTTGTGTCTTAGTGTAATGTTGGACATTCTCTCATGTTAGTTTACTTTAACTTTTGTCTTAGTGTGATGTTGGACATTCTCTCATATTCCATTACTCTAACTTGTGTCTTAGTCTGATGTTGGATATTCTTTCATGTTCCTTTACTTTAACTGGTGTTTTAGTGTCATGTTGGACATTCTCTTATGTTCCTTTACTTTAATTTGTTTCTTAGTCTGATGTTGGACATTCTCTCATGTTCCTTTACTTTAACTTGTGTCTTAGTGTAATGTTGGACATTCTCTCATATTCCTTTACTTTAACTTGTGTGTTAGTGTAATGTTGGATATTCTCTCATGTTCCTTTACTTTAACTTGTGTCTTAGTCTAATGTTGCACATTCTCTCATGTTCCTTTACTTTAACGTGTTTCTTAGTCTGATGTTGGACATTCTCTCATGTTCCTTTACTTTAACTTGTGTCTTAGTGTAATGTTGGATAGTCTCTCATGTTCCTTTACTTTAACTTGTGTCTTAGTGTAATGTTGGACATTTTCTCGTGTTCCTTTACTTTAACTTGTGTCTTAGTGTAATGTTGGACATTCTCTCATGTTCCTTTACTTTAACTTGTGTCTTAGTGTAATGTTGGACATTCTCTCATGTTCCTTTACTTTAACTTGTGTCTTAGTGCAATGTTGGACATTCTGTCATATTCCTTTACTTTAGCTTGTGTCTTAGTGTAATGTTGGACATTCTCTCATGTTAGTTTACTTTAACTTTTGTCTTAGTGTGATGTTGGACATTCTCTCATATTCCATTACTCTAACTTGTGTCTTAGTCTGATGTTGGATATTCTTTCATGTTCCTTTACTTTAACTGGTGTTTTAGTGTCATGTTGGACATTCTCTTATGTTCCTTTACTTTAATTTGTTTCTTAGTCTGATGTTGGACATTCTCTCATGTTCCTTTACTTTAACTTGTGTCTTAGTGTAATGTTGGACATTCTCTCATATTCCTTTACTTTAACTTGTGTCTTAGTCTAATGTTGCACATTCTCTCATTTTCCTTTACTTTAACTTGTGTCTTCGTGTAATATTGGACATTCTCTCATGTTCCTTTACTTTAACTTGTGTCCTGGTGTAATGTTGGACATTCTCTCATGTTCCTTTACTTTAACTTGTGTCTTCGTGTAATATTGGACATTCTCTCATGTTCCTTTACTTTAACTTGTGTCTTAGTGTAATGTTGGACATTCTCTCATATTCCTTTACTTTAACTTGTGTCTTAGTGTAATGTTGGATATTCTCTCATGTTCCTTTACTTTAACTTGTGTCTTAGTCTAATGTTGCACATTCTCTCATGTTCCTTTACTTTAACGTGTTTCTTAGTCTGATGTTGGACATTCTCTCATGTTCCTTTACTTTAACTTGTGTCTTAATGTAATGTTGGATAGTCTCTCATGTTCCTTTACTTTAACTTGCGTAATGTTGGACATTCTCATATGTTTCTTTACTTTAACTTGTGTCTTAGTCTGATGTTGGACATTCTCTCATGTTCCTTTACTATAACTTGTGTCTTTGTGTAATGTTGGACATTCTCTCATGTTCCTTTACTTTAACTTGTGTTTTAGTCTAATGTTGGACATTCTCTCATGTTCCTTTATTTTAACTTGTGAATTAGTCTTATTTGCACATTCTCTCATGTTCCTTTACTTTAACTTGTGTCTTAGTGCAATGTTGGACATTCTCTCATATTCCTTTACTTTAGCTTGTGTCTTAGTGTAATGTTGGACATTCTCTCATGTTCCTTTACTTTAACTTGTGTCTTAGTGTGATGTTGGACATTCTCTCATGTTCCTTTACTTTAACTTGTGTCTTAGTGTAATGTTAGACATTCTCTCATGTTCCTTTACTTTAACTTGTGTCTTAGTATAATGTTGGACATTCTCTCATGTTCCTTTATTTTAACTTGTGAATTAGTCTGATGTTGGACATTCTCTCATGTTCCTTTACTTTAACTTGTGTCTTAGTGTAATGTTGGACATTCTCTCATATTCCTTTACTTTAACTTGTGTGTTAGTGTAATGTTGGATATTCTCTCATGTTCCTTTACTTTAACTTGTGTCTTAGTCTAATGTTGCACATTCTCTCATGTTCCTTTACTTTAACGTGTTTCTTAGTCTGATGTTGGACATTCTCTCATGTTCCTTTACTTTAACTTGTGTCTTAGTGTAATGTTGGATAGTCTCTCATGTTCCTTTACTTTAACTTGTGTCTTAGTGTAATGTTGGACATTTTCTCGTGTTCCTTTACTTTAACTTGTGTCTTAGTGTAATGTTGGACATTCTCTCATGTTCCTTTACTTTAACTTGTGTCTTAGTGTAATGTTGGACATTCTCTCATGTTCCTTTACTTTAACTTGTGTCTTAGTGCAATGTTGGACATTCTGTCATATTCCTTTACTTTAGCTTGTGTCTTAGTGTAATGTTGGACATTCTCTCATGTTAGTTTACTTTAACTTTTGTCTTAGTGTGATGTTGGACATTCTCTCATATTCCATTACTCTAACTTGTGTCTTAGTCTGATGTTGGATATTCTTTCATGTTCCTTTACTTTAACTGGTGTTTTAGTGTCATGTTGGACATTCTCTTATGTTCCTTTACTTTAATTTGTTTCTTAGTCTGATGTTGGACATTCTCTCATGTTCCTTTACTTTAACTTGTGTCTTAGTGTAATGTTGGACATTCTCTCATATTCCTTTACTTTAACTTGTGTCTTAGTCTAATGTTGCACATTCTCTCATGTTCCTTTACTTTAACTTGTGTCTTCGTGTAATATTGGACATTCTCTCATGTTCCTTTACTTTAACTTGTGTCCTGGTGTAATGCTGGACATTCTCTCATGTTCCTTTACTTTAACTTGTGTCTTCGTGTAATATTGGACATTCTCTCATGTTCCTTTACTTTAACTTGTGTCTTAGTGTAATGTTGGACATTCTCTCATATTCCTTTACTTTAACTTGTGTCTTAGTGTAATGTTGGATATTCTCTCATGTTCCTTTACTTTAACTTGTGTCTTAGTCTAATGTTGCACATTCTCTCATGTTCCTTTACTTTAACGTGTTTCTTAGTCTGATGTTGGACATTCTCTCATGTTCCTTTACTTTAACTTGTGTCTTAGTGTAATGTTGGATAGTCTCTCATGTTCCTTTACTTTAACTTGCGTAATGTTGGACATTCTCTTATGTTTCTTTACTTTAACTTGTGTCTTAGTCTGATGTTGGACATTCTCTCATGTTCCTTTACTATAACTTGTGTCTTTGTGTAATGTTGGACATTCTCTCATGTTCCTTTACTTTAACTTGTGTCTTAGTCTAATGTTGGACATTCTCTCATGTTCCTTTATTTTAACTTGTGAATTAGTCTTATTTGCACATTCTCTCATGTTCCTTTACTTTAACTTGTGTCTTAGTGCAATGTTGGACATTCTCTCATATTCCTTTACTTTAGCTTGTGTCTTAGTGTAATGTTGGACATTCTCTCATGTTCCTTTACTTTAACTTGTGTCTTAGTGTGATGTTGGACATTCTCTCATGTTCCTTTACTTTAACTTGTGTCTTAGTGTAATGTTAGACATTCTCTCATGTTCCTTTACTTTAACTTGTGTCTTAGTATAATGTTGGACATTCTCTCATGTTCCTTTATTTTAACTTGTGAATTAGTCTGATGTTGGACATTCTTTCATGTTCCTTTACTTTAACTGGTGTTTTAGTGTCATGTTGGACATTCTCTTATGTTCCTTTACTTTAACGTGTTTCTTAGTCTGATGTTGGACATTCTCTCATGTTCCTTTACTTTAACTTGCGTAATGTTGGACATTCTCTTATGTTCCTTTACTTTAACTTGTGTCTTAGTCTGAGGGTGGACATTCTCTCATGTTCCTTTTCTATAACTTGTGTCTTAGTGTAATGTTGGATATTCTCTCATGTTCCTTTACTTTTACTTGTGTCTTAGTCTAATGTTGGACATTCTCTCATGTTCCTTTACTTTAACTTCTGTCTTCGTGTAATATTGGACATTCTCTCATGTTCCTTTACTTTAACTTGTGTCTTGGTGTAATGTTGGACATTCTCTCATATTCCTTTACTTTAACTTAAGTCTTAGTGTAATGTTGAACATTCTCTCATGTTCCTTTACTTTAACTTGTGTCTTAGTCTAATGTTGGACATTCTCTCATGTTCCTTTACGTTAACTTGTGTCTTAGTGTAATGTTGGACATTCTCTCATGTTCCTTTACTTTAACTTGTGTCTTAGTGTAATGTTGGACATTCTCTCATGTTCCTTTACTTTAACTTGTGTCTTAGTGTAATGTTGGACATTTTCTCGTGTTCCTTTACTTTAACTTGCGTCTTAGTCTAATGTTGGACATTCTCTCATGTTCCTTTACTTTAACTTGTGTCTTAGTCTAATGTTGGACATTCTCTCATGTTCCTTTACTTTAACTTGTGTCTTAGTCTAATGTTGGAAATTCTCTCATGTTCCTTTACTTTAACTTGTGTCTTAGTGCAATGTTGGACATTCTCTCATATTCCTTTACTTTAGATTGTGTCTTAGTGTAATGTTGGACATTCTCTCATGTTCCTTTACTTTAACTTGTGTCTTAATGTGATGTTGGACATTCTCTCATGTTTCTTTACTTTAACTTGTGTCTTAATGTAATGTTGGACATTCTCTCATGTTCCTTTACTTTAACTTGTGTCTTAGTGTAATGTTGGACATTCTCTCATGTTCCTTTATTTTAACTTGTGAATTAGTCTTATGTTGGACATTCTCTCATGTTCCTTTACTTTAACTTGTGTCTTAGTGTAATGTTGGACATTCTCTCATGTTCCTTTACTTTAACTTGTGTCTTATTATGATGTTGGACATTCTCTCATGTTCCTTTACTTTAACTTGTGTCTTAATGTGATGTTGGACATTCTCTCATATTCCATTACTTTAACTTCTGTCTTAGTCTGATGTTGGACATTCTTTGATGTTCTTTACTTTAACTGGTGTTTTAGTGTCATGTTGGACATTCTCTTATGTTCCTTTACTTTAACGTGTTTCTTAGTCTGATGTTGGACATTCTCTCATGTTCCTTTACTTTAACTTGTGTCTTAGTGTAATGTTGGATAGTCTCTCATGTTCCTTTACTTTAACTTGCGTAATGTTGGACATTCTCTTATGTTCCTTTACTTTAACTTGTGTCTTAGTCTGATGTTGGGCATTCTCTCATGTTCCTTTACTATAACTTGTGTCGTTGTGTAATGTTGGACATTCTCTCATGTTCCTTTACTTTAACTTGTGTCTTAGTGTAATGTTGGACATTCTCTCATATTCCTTTACTTTAACTTGTGTCTTAGTGTAATGTTGGACATTCTCTTATGTTCCTTTATTTTAACTTGTGTCTTAGTGCAATGTTGGACAATCTCTCATATTCCTTTACTTTAGCTTGTGTCTTAGTGTAATGTTGGACATTCTCTCATGTTCCTTTACTTTAACTTGTGTCTTAGTGCAATGTTGGACAATCTCTCATATTCCTTTACTTTAGCTTGTGTCTTAGTGTAATGTTGGACATTCTCTCATGTTCCTTTACTTTAACTTGTGTCTTAGTGTGATGTTGGACATTCTCTCATGTTCCTTTACTTTAACTTGTGTCTTAGTCTATTGTTGGACATTCTCTCATGTTCCTTTACTTTAACTTGTGTCTTCGTGTAATATTGGACATTCTCTCATGTTCCTCTACTTTAACTTGTGTCTTCGTGTAATGTTGGACATTCTCTCATATTCCTTTACTTTAACGTGTGTCTTAGTATAATGTTGGACATTTTCTCATGTTCCTTTGCTTTAACTTGTGTCTTAGTGTAATGTTGGATATTCTCTCATGTTCCTTTACTTTAACTTGTGTCTTAGTCTAATGTTGAACATTCTCTCATGTTCCTTTACGTTAACTTGTGTCTTAGTGTAATGTTGGACATTCTGTCATGTTCCTTTACTTTAACTTGTGTCTTAGTGTAATGTTGGACATTCTCTCATGTTCCTTTACTTTAACTTGTGTGTTGGTGTAATGTTGGACATTCTCTCATGTTCCTTTACTTTAACTTGCGTCTTAGTCTAATGTTGGACATTCTCTCATGTTCCTTTGCTTTAACTTGTGTCTTAGTCTAATGTTAGACATTCTCTCATGTTCCTTTACGTTAACTTGTGTCTTAGTGTATATGTTGGACATTCTCTCATGTTCCTTTACTTTAACTTGTGTCTTAGTGTAATGTTGGACATTCTCTCATGTTCCTTTACTTTAACTTGTGTCTTAGTGTAATGTTGGACATTTTCTCGTGTTCCTTTACTTTAACTTGCGTCTTAGTCTAATGTTGGACATTCTCTCATGTTCCTTTACTTTAACTTGTGTCTTAGTCTAATGTTGGACATTTTCTCATGTTCCTTTACTTTAACTTGTGTCTTAGTGTAATGTTGGACAATCTCACATGTTCCTTTACTTTAACTTATGTCTTAGTGTGATGTTGGATAGTCTCTCATGTTCCTTTACTTTAACTTGTGTCTTAGTCTAATGTTGGACATTCTCTCATATTCCTTTACTTTAACTTGTATCTTAGTGTAATGTTGGACATTCTCTCATGTTCCTTTACTTTAACTTGTGTCTTAGTCTAATGTTGGAAATTTTCTCATGTTCCTTTACTTTAACTTGTGTCTTAGTGCAATGTTGGACATTCTCTCATATTCCTTTACTTTAGCTTGTGTCTTAGTGTAATGTTGGACATTCTCTCATGTTCCTTTACTTTAACTTGTGTCTTAATGTGATGTTGGACATTCTCTCATGTTTCTTTACTTTAACTTGTGTCTTAATGTAATGTTGGACATTCTCTCATGTTCCTTTACTTTAACTTGTGTCTTAGTGTAATGTTGGACATTCTCTCATGTTCCTTTATTTTAACTTGTGAATTAGTCTTATGTTGGACATTCTCTCATGTTCCTTTACTTTAACTTGTGTCTTAGTGTAATGTTGGACATTCTCTCATGTTCCTTTACTTTAACTTGTGTCTTATTATGATGTTGGACATTCTCTCATGTTCCTTTACTTTAACTTGTGTCTTAATGTGATGTTGGACATTCTCATATATTCCATTACTTTAACTTCTGTCTTAGTCTGATGTTGGACATTCTTTCATGTTCTTTACTTTAACTGGTGTTTTAGTGTCATGTTGGACATTCCATTATGTTCCTTTACTTTAACGTGTTTCTTAGTCTGATGTTGGACATTCTCTCATGTTCCTTTATTTTATCTTGTGTCTTAGTGTAATGTTGGATAGTCTCTCATATTCCTTTACTTTAACTTGCGTAATGTTGGACATTCTCTTATGTTCCTTTACTTTAACTTGTGTCTTAGTCTGATGTTGGGCATTCTCTCATGTTCCTTTACTATAACTTGTGTCGTTGTGTAATGTTGGACATTCTCTCATGTTCCTTTACTTTAACTTGTGTCTTAGTGTAATGTTGGACATTCTCTCATATTCCTTTACTTTAACTTGTGTCTTAGTGTAATGTTGGACATTCTCTTATGTTCCTTTATTTTAACTTGTGAATTAGTCTTATGTTGGACATTCTCTCATGTTCCTTTACTTTAAGTTGTGTCTTAGTGCAATGTTGGACAATCTCTCATATTCCTTTACTTTAGCTTGTGTCTTAGTGTAATGTTGGACATTCTCTCATGTTCCTTTACTTTAACTTGTGTCTTAGTGTGATGTTGGACATTCTCTCATGTTCCTTTACTTTAACTTGTGTCTTAGTCTATTGTTGGACATTCTCTCATGTTCCTTTACTTTAACTTGTGTCTTCGTGTAATATTGGACATTCTCTCATGTTCCTCTACTTTAACTTGTGTCTTCGTGTAATGTTGGACATTCTCTCATATTCCTTTACTTTAACGTGTGTCTTAGTATAATGTTGGACATTTTCTCATGTTCCTTTGCTTTAACTTGTGTCTTAGTGTAATGTTGGATATTCTCTCATGTTCCTTTACTTTAACTTGTGTCTTAGTCTAATGTTGAACATTCTCTCATGTTCCTTTACGTTAACTTGTGTCTTAGTGTAATGTTGGACATTCTGTCATGTTCCTTTACTTTAACTTGTGTCTTAGTGTAATGTTGGACATTCTCTCATGTTCCTTTACTTTAACTTGTGTGTTGGTATAATGTTGGACATTCTCTCATGTTCCTTTACTTTAACTTGCGTCTTAGTCTAATGTTGGACATTCTCTCATGTTCCTTTGCTTTAACTTGTGTCTTAGTCTAATGTTAGACATTCTCTCATGTTCCTTTACTTTAACTTGTGTCTTAGTGTAATGTTGGACAATCTCTCATGTTCCTTTACTTTAACTTGTGTCTTAGTGTGATGTTGGATAGTCTCTCATGTTCCTTTACTTTAACTTGTGTTTTAGTCTAATGTTGGACATTCTCTCATATTCCTTTACTTTAACTTGTGTCTTAGTTTAATGTTGGACATTCTCTCATGTTCCTTTACTTTAACTTGTGTCTTAGTCTAATGTTGGACATTCTCTCATGTTCCTTTTCTTTAACTTGTCTCTTAGTGTAATGTTGGACATTCTCTCATATTCCTTTACTTTAACTTGCGTCTTAGTGTAAAGTTGGACATTCTCTCATATTCCTTTACTTTAACTTGTGTCTTAGTGTTATTTTGGACATTCTCTCATGTTCCTTTACTTTAACTTGTGTCATAGTCTGATGTTGGACATTCTCTCATGTTCCTTTACTTTAACTTGTGTCTTGCTCTAATGTTGGACATTCTCTCATGTTCCTTTACTTTAACTTGTGTGTTAGTGTAATGTTGGACATTCTCACATGTTCCTTTACTTTGACTTGTGTCTTAGTGTGATGTTGGACATTCTCTCATTTTCCTTTACTTTAACTTGTGTCTTAGTGTAATGTTGGACATTCTCTCATGTTCCTTTAGGTTAACTTATGTCTTAGTGTAATGTTGGACATTCTCTCATGTTCCTTTACTTTAACTTGTGTCTTAGTGTAATGGTGGATATTCACTCATGTTCCTTTACTTTAAGTTGTGTCTTAGTGTAATGTTGGACATTCTCTCATGTTCATTTACTTTTACTTGTGTCTTAGTGTAATGTTGGACATTCCCTCATATTCTTTTACTTTAACTTGTGTCTTGGTGTAATGTTGAACATTCTCTCATGTTCCTTTTCGTTAACTTGTGTCTTAGTGTAATGTTGGACATTCTCTCATGTTCCTTTAGGTTAATTTATGTCTTAGTGTAATGTTGGACATTCTCTCATGTTCCTTTACTTTAACTTGTGTCTTAGTGTAATGGTGGATATTCACTCATGTTCCTTTACTTTAAGTTTTGTCTTAGTGTAATGTTGGACATTCTCTCCTGTTCCTTTACTTTAACTTGTGTCTTGGTGTAATGTTGGATAGTCTCTCATGTTCCTTTACTTTAACTTGTGTAATGTTGGACATTCTCTCATGTTCCTTTACTTTAACTTGTGTCTTAGTGTAATGTTGGACATTCTCTCATGTTCCTTTACTTTAACATGTGTCTTAGTCTAATATTGGACATTCTCTCATGTTCTTTTACTTTAACTTGTGTCTTCGTGTAATGTTGGACATTCTCTCATATTCCTTTACTTTAACTTGTGTCTTAGTGTAATGTTGGATATTCTCTCGTGTTCCTTTACTTTAACTTGTGTCTTAGTGTAATGTTGGACATTCTCTCATGTTCCTTTACTTTAACTTGTGTCTTAGTGTAATGTTGGACATTCTCATATGTTCCTTTTCTTTAACTTGTGTCTTAGTGTCATGTTGGACATTCTCTCATTTTCCTTTACTTTAACTTGTGTCTTAGTGTAATGTTGGACATTCTCTCATATTCCTTTACTTTAACTTGTGTCTTAGTGTAATGTTGGACATTCTCTCATGTTCCTTTACTTTAACATGTGTCTTATTCTAATGTTGGACATTCTCTCATGTTCTTTTACTTTAACTTGTGTCTTCGTGTAATGTTGGACATTCTCTCATATTCCTTTACTTTAGCTTGTGTCTTAGTGTAATGTTGGACATTCTCTCATGTTCCTTTACTTTAACATGTGTCTTATTCTAATGTTGGACATTCTCATATGTTCCTTTTCTTTAACTTGTGTCTTAGTGTCATGTTGGACATTCTCTCATTTTCCTTTACTTTAACTTGTGTCTTGGTGTAATGTTGAACATTCTCTCATGTTCCTTTTCGTTAACTTGTGTCTTAGTGTAATGTTGGACATTCTCTCATGTTCCTTTAGGTTAATTTATGTCTTAGTGTAATGTTGGACATTCTCTCATGTTCCTTTACTTTAACTTGTGTCTTAGTGTAATGTTGGATATTCACTCATGTTCCTTTACTTTAAGTTGTGTCTTAGTGTAATGTTGGACATTCTCTCCTGTTCCTTTACTTTAACTTGTGTCTTGGTGTAATGTTGGATAGTCTCTCATGTTCCTTTACTTTAACTTGTGTAATGTTGGACATTCTCTCATGTTCCTTTACTTTAACTTGTGTCTTAGTGTAATGTTGGACATTCTCTCATGTTCCTTTACTTTTACATGTGTCTTAGTCTAATGTTGGACATTCTCTCATGTTCTTTTACTTTAACTTGTGTCTTCGTGTAATGTTGGACATTCTCTCATATTCCTTTACTTTAACTTGTGTCTTAGTGTAATGTTGGATATTCTCTCGTGTTCCTTTACTTTAACTTGTGTCTTAGTGTAATGTTGGACATTCTCTCATGTTCCTTTACTTTAACTTGTGTCTTAGTGTAATGTTGGACATTCTCATATGTTCCTTTTCTTTAACTTGTGTCTTAGTGTCATGTTGGACATTCTATCATTTTCATTTACTTTAACTTGTGTCTTAGTGTAATGTTGGGCATTTTCTCATGTTCCTTTACTTTAACTTGTGTCTTAGTGTAATGTTGGACATTCTCTCATGTTCCTTTACTTTAACATGTGTCTTATTCTAATGTTGGACATTCTCTCATGTTCCTTTACTTTAACTTGTGTCTTAGTCTAATGTTGGACATTCTCTCATGTTCCTTTACTTTAACTTCTGTCTTAGTGTAATGTTGGACAATCTCACATGTTCCTTTACTTTAACTTATGTCTTAGTGTGATGTTGGATAGTCTCTCATGTTCCTTTACTTTAACTTGTGTCTTAGTCTAATGTTGGACATTCTCTCATATTCCTTTACTTTAACTTGTATCTTAGTGTAATGTTGGACATTCTCTCATGTTCCTTTACTTTAACTTGTGTCTTAGTCTAATGTTGGATATTCTCTCATGTTCCTTTACTTTAACTTGTGTCTTAATGCAATGTTGGACATTCTCTCATATTCCTTTACTTTAGCTTGTGTCTTAGTGTAATGTTGGACATTCTCTCATGTTCCTTTACTTTAACTTGTGTCTTAATGTGATGTTGGACATTCTCTCATGTTTCTTTACTTTAACTTGTGTCTTAATGTAATGTTGGACATTCTCTCATGTTCCTTTACTTTAACTTGTGTCTTAGTGTAATGTTGGACATTCTCTCATGTTCCTTTATTTTAACTTGTGAATTAGTCTTATGTTGGACATTCTCTCATGTTCCTTTACTTTAACTTGTGTCTTAGTGTAATGTTGGACATTCTCTCATGTTCCTTTACTTTAACTTGTGTCTTATTATGATGTTGGACATTCTCTCATGTTCCTTTACTTTAACTTGTGTCTTAGTGTGATGTTGGACATTCTCTCATATTCCATTACTTTAACTTCTGTCTTAGTCTGATGTTGGACATTCTTTCATGTTCTTTACTTTAACTGGTGTTTTAGTGTCATGTTGGACATTCTCCTATGTTCCTTTACTTTAACGTGTTTCTTAGTCTGATGTTGGACATTCTCTCATGTTCCTTTACTTTAACTTGTGTCTTAGTGTAATGTTGGATAGTCTCTCATGTTCCTTTACTTTAACTTGCGTAATGTTGGACATTCTCTTATGTTCCTTTACTTTAACTTGTGTCTTAGTCTGATGTTGGGCATTCTCTCATGTTCCTTTACTATAACTTGTGTCGTTGTGTAATGTTGGACATTCTCTCATGTTCCTTTACTTTAACTTGTGTCTTATTATGATGTTGGACATTCTCTCATGTTCCCTTACTTTAACTTGTGTCTTAGTGTGATGTTGGACATTCTCTCATATTCCATTACTTTAACTTGTGTCTTAGTCTGATGTTGGACATTCTTTCATGTTCCTTTACTTTAACTGGTGTTTTAGTGTCATGTTGGACATTCTCTTATGTTCCTTTACTTTAACGTGTTTCTTAGTCTGATGTTGGACATTCTCTCATGTTCCTTTACTTTAACTTGTGTCTTAGTGTAATGTTGGATAGTCTCTCATGTTCCTTTACTTTAACTTGCGTAATGTTGGACATTCTCTTATGTTTCTTTACTTTAACTTGTGTCTTAGTCTGATGTTGGAAATTCTCTCATGTTCCTTTACTATAACTTGTGTCTTTGTGTAATGTTGGACATTCTCTCATGTTCCTTTACTTTAACTTGTGTCTTAGTGTGATGTTGGACATTCTCTCATGTTCCTTTACTTTAACTTGTGTCTTAGTGTAATGTTAGACATTCTCTCATGTTCCTTTACTTTAACTTGTGTCTTAGTATAATGTTGGACATTCTCTCATGTTCCTTTATTTTAACTTGTGAATTAGTCTGATGTTGGACATTCTTTCATGTTCCTTTACTTTAACTGGTGTTTTAGTGTCATGTTGGACATTCTCTTATGTTCCTTTACTTTAACGTGTTTCTTAGTCTGATGTTGGACATTCTCTCATGTTCCTTTACTTTAACTTGTGTCTTAGTGTAATGTTGGATAGTCTCTCATGTTCCTTTACTTTAACTTGCCTAATGTTGGACATTCTCTTATGTTCCTTTACTTTAACTTGTGTCTTAGTCTGATGGTGGACATTCTCTCATGTTCCTTTTCTATAACTTGTGTCTTAGTGTAATGTTGGATATTCTCTCATGTTCCTTTACTTTTACTTGTGTCTTAGTCTAATGTTGGACATTCTCTCATGTTCCTTTACTTTAACTTGTGTCTTAGTGTAATGTTGGACATTCTCTCATGTTCCTTTACTTTAACTTGTGTCTTAGTGTAATGTTGGACATTCTCATATGTTCCTTTTCTTTAACTTGTGTCTTAGTGTCATGTTGGACATTCTCTCATTTTCCTTTACTTTAACTTGTGTCTTAGTGTAATGTTGGGCATTCTCTCATGTTCCTTTACTTTAACTTGTGTCTTAGTGTAATGTTGGACATTCTCTCATATTCGTTTACTTTAACTTGTGTCTTAGTGTAATGTTGGACATTCTCTCATGTTCCTTTACTTTAACATGTGTTTTATTCTAATGTTGGACATTCTCTCATGTTCTTTTACTTTAACTTGTGTCTTAGTGTAATGTTGGACATTCTCTCGTGTTCCTTTACTTTAACTTGTGTCTTAGTGTAATGTTGGACATTCTCTCATGTTCCTTTACTTTAACTTGTGTCTTAGTGTAATGTTGGACATTCTCACATGTTCCTTTTCTTTAACTTGTGTCTTAGTGTCATGTTGGACATTCTCTCATTTTCCTTTACTTTAACTTGTGTCTTAGTGTAATGTTGGGCATTCTCTCATGTTCCTTTACTTTAACTTGTGTCTTAGTGTGATGTTGGACATTCTCTCATGTTCCTTTACTTTAGCTTGTGTCTTAGTGTAATGTTGGACATTCTCTCATGTTCCTTTACTTTAACTTGTGTCTTATTCTGATATTGGACATTCTCTCATGTTCCTTTACTTTAACGTGTTTCTTGGTGTAATGTTGGATAGTCTCTCATGTTCCTTTACTTTAACTTGTGTCTTAGTGTAATGTTGGACATTTTCTCCTGTTCCTTTACTTTAACTTGTGTCTTAGTGTAATGTTGGGCATTCTCTCATGTTCCTTTACTTTAACTTGTGTCTTAGTGTGATGTTGGACATTCTCTCATGTTCCTTTACTTTAGCTTGTGTCTTATTCTGATATTGGACATTCTCTCATGTTCCTTTACTTTAACGTGTTTCTTGGTGTAATGTTGGATAGTCTCTCATGTTCCTTTACTTTAACTTGTGTCTTAGTGTAATGTTGGACATTTTCTCGTGTTCCTTTACTTTAACTTGTGTCTTAGTGTAATGTTGGACATTCTCTCATGTTCCTTTACTTTAACTTGTGTCTTAGTGTAATGTTGGACATTCTCTCATGTTTCTTTACTTTAACTTGTGTCTTAGTGCAATGTTGGACATTCTGTCATATTCCTTTACTTTAGCTTGTGTCTTAGTGTAATGTTGGACATTCTCTCATGTTCGTTTACTTTAACTTTTGTCTTAGTGTGATGTTGGACATTCTCTCATATTCCATTACTCTAACTTGTGTCTTAGTCTGATGTTGGATATTCTCTCATATTCCTTTACTTTAACTTGTGTCTTAGTGTAATGTTGGATATTCTCTCATGTTCCTTTACTTTAACTTGTGTCTTAGTCTAATGTTGCACATTCTCTCATGTTCCTTTACTTTAACTTGTGTCTTAGTGTAATGTTGGACATTCTCTCATATTCCTTTACTTTAACTTGTGTCTTAGTGTAATGTTGGATATTCTCTCATGTTCCTTTACTTTAACTTGTGTCTTAGTCTAATGTTGCACATTCTCTCATGTTCCTTTACTTTAACGTGTTTCTTAGTCTGATGTTGGACATTCTCTCATGTTCCTTTACTTTAACTTGTGTCTTAGTGTAATGTTGGATAGTCTCTCATGTTCCTTTACTTTAACTTGCGTAATGTTGGACATTCTCTTATGTTTCTTTACTTTAACTTGTGTCTTAGTGTAATGTTGGACATTTTCTCCTGTTCCTTTACTTTAACTTGTGTCTTAGTGTAATGTTGGGCATTCTCTCATGTTCCTTTACTTTAACTTGTGTCTTAGTGTGATGTTGGACATTCTCTCATGTTCCTTTACTTTAGCTTGTGTCTTATTCTGATATTGGACATTCTCTCATGTTCCTTTACTTTAACGTGTTTCTTGGTGTAATGTTGGATAGTCTCTCATGTTCCTTTACTTTAACTTGTGTCTTAGTGTAATGTTGGACATTTTCTCGTGTTCCTTTACTTTAACTTGTGTCTTAGTGTAATGTTGGACATTCTCTCATGTTCCTTTACTTTAACTTGTGTCTTAGTGTAATGTTGGACATTCTCTCATGTTCCTTTACTTTAACTTGTGTCTTAGTGCAATGTTGGACATTCTGTCATATTCCTTTACTTTAGCTTGTGTCTTAGTGTAATGTTGGACATTCTCTCATGTTCGTTTACTTTAACTTTTGTCTTAGTGTGATGTTGGACATTCTCTCATATTCCATTACTCTAACTTGTGTCTTAGTCTGATGTTGGATATTCTCTCATATTCCTTTACTTTAACTTGTGTCTTAGTGTAATGTTGGATATTCTCTCATGTTCCTTTACTTTAACTTGTGTCTTAGTCTAATGTTGCACATTCTCTCATGTTCCTTTACTTTAACTTGTGTCTTCGTGTAATATTGGACATTCTCTCATGTTCCTTTACTTTAACTTGTGTCTTGGTGTAATGTTGGACATTCTCTCATGTTCCTTTACTTTAACTTGTGTCTTCGTGTAATATTGGACATTCTCTCATGTTCCTTTACTTTAACTTGTGTCTTAGTGTAATGTTGGACATTCTCTCATGTTCCTTTACTTTAACTTGTGTCTTAGTCTAATGTTGGACATTCTCTCATGTTCCTTTACTTTAACTTGTGTCTTAGTGTAATGTTGGACATTCTCTCATGTTCCTTTACTTTAACTTGTGTCTTAGTGTAATGTTGGACATTCTCATATGTTCCTTTTCTTTAACTTGTGTCTTAGTGTCATGTTGGACATTCTCTCATTTTCCTTTACTTTAACTTGTGTCTTAGTGTAATGTTGGGCATTCTCTCATGTTCCTTTACTTTAACTTGTGTCTTAGTGTAATGTTGGACATTCTCTCATATTCGTTTACTTTAACTTGTGTCTTAGTGTAATGTTGGACATTCTCTCATGTTCCTTTACTTTAACATGTGTCTTATTCTAATGTTGGACATTCTCTCATGTTCTTTTACTTTAACTTGTGTCTTAGTGTAATGTTGGACATTCTCTCGTGTTCCTTTACTTTAACTTGTGTCTTAGTGTAATGTTGGACATTCTCTCATGTTCCTTTACTTTAACTTGTGTCTTAGTGTAATGTTGGACATTCTCACATGTTCCTTTTCTTTAACTTGTGTCTTAGTGTCATGTTGGACATTCTCTCATTTTCCTTTACTTTAACTTGTGTCTTAGTGTGATGTTGGACATTCTCTCATGTTCCTTTACTTTAGCTTGTGTCTTAGTGTAATGTTGGACATTCTCTCATGTTCCTTTACTTTAACTTGTGTCTTATTCTGATATTTGACATTCTCTCATGTTCCTTTACTTTAACGTGTTTCTTGGTGTAATGTTGGGTAGTCTCTCATGTTCCTTTACTTTAACCTGTGTCTTAGTGCAATGTTGGACATTCTCTCATATTCCTTTACTTTAGCTTGTGTCTTAGTGTAATGTTGGACATTCTCTCATGTTCGTTTACTTTAACTTTTGTCTTAGTGTGATGTTGGAGATTCTGTCATATTCCATTACTCTAACTTGTGTCTTAGTCTGAGGTTGGATATTCTCTCATGTTCCTTTACTTTAACTTGTGTCTTAGTCTGATGTTGGACATTCTCTCATGTTCCTTTACTTTAACTTGTGTCTTAGTGTAATGTTGGACATTCTCTCATGTTCCTTTACTTTAACTTGTGTCTTAGTGTGATGTTGGACATTCTCTCATGTTCCTTTACTTTAGCTTGTGTCTTAGTGTAATGTTGGACATTCTCTCATGTTCCTTTACTTTAACTTGTGTCTTATTCTGATATTGGACATTCTCTCATGTTCCTTTACTTTAACGTGTTTCTTGGTGTAATGTTGGATAGTCTCTCATGTTCCTTTACTTTAACTTGTGTCTTAGTGTAATGTTGGACATTTTCTCCTGTTCCTTTACTTTAACTTGTGTCTTAGTGTAATGTTGGGCATTCTCTCATGTTCCTTTACTTTAACTTGTGTCTTAGTGTGATGTTGGACATTCTCTCATGTTCCTTTACTTTAGCTTGTGTCTTATTCTGATATTGGACATTCTCTCATGTTCCTTTACTTTAACGTGTTTCTTGGTGTAATGTTGGATAGTCTCTCATGTTCCTTTACTTTAACTTGTGTCTTAGTGTAATGTTGGACATTTTCTCGTGTTCCTTTACTTTAACTTGTGTCTTAGTGTAATGTTGGACATTCTCTCATGTTCCTTTACTTTAACTTGTGTCTTAGTGTAATGTTGGACATTCTCTCATGTTCCTTTACTTTAACTTGTGTCTTAGTGCAATGTTGGACATTCTCTCATATTCCTTTACTTTAGCTTGTGTCTTAGTGTAATGTTGGACATTCTCTCATGTTCGTTTACTTTAACTTTTGTCTTAGTGTGATGTTGGACATTCTCTCATATTCCATTACTCTAACTTGTGTCTTAGTCTGATGTTGGATATTCTCTCATATTCCTTTACTTTAACTTGTGTCTTAGTGTAATGTTGGATATTCTCTCATGTTCCTTTACTTTAACTTGTGTCTTAGTCTAATGTTGCACATTCTCTCATGTTCCTTTACTTTAACTTGTGTCTTCGTGTAATATTGGACATTCTCTCATGTTCCTTTACTTTAACTTGTGTCTTGGTGTAATGTTGGACATTCTCTCATGTTCCTTTACTTTAACTTGTGTCTTCGTGTAATATTGGACATTCTCTCATGTTCCTTTACTTTAACTTGTGTCTTAGTGTAATGTTGGACATTCTCTCATGTTCCTTTACTTTAACTTGTGTCTTAGTCTAATGTTGGACATTCTCTCATGTTCCTTTACTTTAACTTGTGTCTTAGTGTAATGTTGGACATTCTCTCATGTTCCTTTACTTTAACTTGTGTCTTAGTGTAATGTTGGACATTCTCATATGTTCCTTTTCTTTAACTTGTGTCTTAGTGTGATGTTGGACATTCTCTCATGTTCCTTTACTTTAGCTTGTGTCTTAGTGTAATGTTGGACATTCTCTCATGTTCCTTTACTTTAACTTGTGTCTTATTCTGATATTTGACATTCTCTCATGTTCCTTTACTTTAACGTGTTTCTTGGTGTAATGTTGGGTAGTCTCTCATGTTCCTTTACTTTAACCTGTGTCTTAGTGCAATGTTGGACATTCTCTCATATTCCTTTACTTTAGCTTGTGTCTTAGTGTAATGTTGGACATTTTCTCGTGTTCCTTTACTTTAACTTGTGTCTTAGTGTAATGTTGGACATTCTCTCATGTTCCTTTACTTTAACTTGTGTCTTAGTGTAATGTTGGACATTCTCTCATGTTCCTTTACTTTAACTTGTGTCTTAGTGCAATGTTGGACATTCTGTCATATTCCTTTACTTTAGCTTGTGTCTTAGTGTAATGTTGGACATTCTCTCATATTCCATTACTCTAACTTGTGTCTTAGTCTGATGTTGGATATTCTCTCATATTCCTTTACTTTAACTTGTGTCTCAGTGTAATGTTGGATATTCTCTCATGTTCCTTTACTTTAACTTGTGTCTTAGTCTAATGTTGCACATTCTCTCATGTTCCTTTACTTTAACTTGTGTCTTCGTGTAATATTGGACATTCTCTCATGTTCCTTTACTTTAACTTGTGTATTGGTGTAATGTTGGACATTCTCTCATGTTCCTTTACTTTAACTTGTGTCTCCGTGTAATATTGGACATTCTCTCATGTTCCTTTACTTTAACTTGTGTCTTAGTGTAATGTTGGACATTCTCTCATGTTCCTTTACTTTAACTTGTGTCTTAGTCTAATGTTGGACATTCTCTCATGTTCCTTTACTTTAACTTGTGTCTTAGTGTAATGTTGGACATTCTCTCATGTTCCTTTACTTTAACTTGTGTCTTAGTGTAATGTTGGACATTCTCATATGTTCCTTTTCTTTAACTTGTGTCTTAGTGTCATGTTGGACATTCTCTCATTTTCCTTTACTTTAACTTGTGTCTTAGTGTAATGTTGGGCATTCTCTCATGTTCCTTTACTTTAACTTGTGTCTTAGTGTAATGTTGGACATTCTCTCATATTCGTTTACTTTAACTTGTGTCTTAGTGTAATGTTGGACATTCTCTCATGTTCCTTTACTTTAACATGTGTCTTATTCTAATGTTGGACATTCTCTCATGTTCTTTTACTTTAACTTGTGTCTTAGTGTAATGTTGGACATTCTCTCGTGTTCCTTTACTTTAACTTGTGTCTTAGTGTAATGTTGGACATTCTCTCATGTTCCTTTACTTTAACTTGTGTCTTAGTGTAATGTTGGACATTCTCTCGTGTTCCTTTACTTTAACTTGTGTCTTAGTGTGATGTTGGACATTCTCTCATGTTCCTTTACTTTAGCTTGTGTCTTATTCTGATATTGGACATTCTCTCATGTTCCTTTACTTTAACGTGTTTCTTGGTGTAATGTTGGATAGTCTCTCATGTTCCTTTACTTTAACTTGTGTCTTAGTGTAATGTTGGACATTTTCTCGTGTTCCTTTACTTTAACTTGTGTCTTAGTGTAATGTTGGACATTCTCTCATGTTCCTTTACTTTAACTTGTGTCTTAGTGTAATGTTGGACATTCTCTCATGTTCCTTTACTTTAACTTGTGTCTTAGTGCAATGTTGGACATTCTGTCATATTCCTTTACTTTAGCTTGTGTCTTAGTGTAATGTTGGACATTCTCTCATGTTCGTTTACTTTAACTTTTGTCTTAGTGTGATGTTGGACATTCTCTCATATTCCATTACTCTAACTTGTGTCTTAGTCTGATGTTGGATATTCTCTCATATTCCTTTACTTTAACTTGTGTCTTAGTGTAATGTTGGATATTCTCTCATGTTCCTTTACTTTAACTTGTGTCTTAGTCTAATGTTGCACATTCTCTCATGTTCCTTTACTTTAACTTGTGTCTTCGTGTAATATTGGACATTCTCTCATGTTCCTTTACTTTAACTTGTGTCTTGGTGTAATGTTGGACATTCTCTCATGTTCCTTTACTTTAACTTGTGTCTTCGTGTAATATTGGACATTCTCTCATGTTCCTTTACTTTAACTTGTGTCTTAGTGTAATGTTGGACATTCTCTCATGTTCCTTTACTTTAACTTGTGTCTTAGTCTAATGTTGGACATTCTCTCATGTTCCTTTACTTTAACTTGTGTCTTAGTGTAATGTTGGACATTCTCTCATGTTCCTTTACTTTAACTTGTGTCTTAGTGTAATGTTGGACATTCTCATATGTTCCTTTTCTTTAACTTGTGTCTTAGTGTCATGTTGGACATTCTCTCATTTTCCTTTACTTTAACTTGTGTCTTAGTGTAATGTTGGGCATTCTCTCATGTTCCTTTACTTTAACTTGTGTCTTAGTGTAATGTTGGACATTCTCTCATATTCGTTTACTTTAACTTGTGTCTTAGTGTAATGTTGGACATTCTCTCATGTTCCTTTACTTTAACATGTGTCTTATTCTAATGTTGGACATTCTCTCATGTTCTTTTACTTTAACTTGTGTCTTAGTGTAATGTTGGACATTCTCTCGTGTTCCTTTACTTTAACTTGTGTCTTAGTGTAATGTTGGACATTCTCTCATGTTCCTTTACTTTAACTTGTGTCTTAGTGTAATGTTGGACATTCTCACATGTTCCTTTTCTTTAACTTGTGTCTTAGTGTCATGTTGGACATTCTCTCATTTTCCTTTACTTTAACTTGTGTCTTAGTGTGATGTTGGACATTCTCTCATGTTCCTTTACTTTAGCTTGTGTCTTAGTGTAATGTTGGACATTCTCTTATGTTCCTTTACTTTAACTTGTGTCTTATTCTGATATTTGACATTCTCTCATGTTCCTTTACTTTAACGTGTTTCTTGGTGTAATGTTGGGTAGTCTCTCATGTTCCTTTACTTTAACCTGTGTCTTAGTGCAATGTTGGACATTCTCTCATATTCCTTTACTTTAGCTTGTGTCTTAGTGTAATGTTGGACATTCTCTCATGTTCGTTTACTTTAACTTTTGTCTTAGTGTGATGTTGGAGATTCTCTCATATTCCATTACTCTAACTTGTGTCTTAGTCTGAGGTTGGATATTCTCTCATGTTCCTTTACTTTAACTTGTGTCTTAGTCTGATGTTGGACATTCTCTCATGTTCCTTTACTTTAACTTGTGTCTTAGTGTAATGTTGGACATTCTCTCATGTTCCTTTACTTTAACTTGTGTCTTAGTGTGATGTTGGACATTCTCTCATGTTCCTTTACTTTAGCTTGTGTCTTAGTGTAATGTTGGACATTCTCTCATGTTCCTTTACTTTAACTTGTGTCTTATTCTGATATTGGACATTCTCTCATGTTCCTTTACTTTAACGTGTTTCTTGGTGTAATGTTGGATAGTCTCTCATGTTCCTTTACTTTAACTTGTGTCTTAGTGTAATGTTGGACATTTTCTCCTGTTCCTTTACTTTAACTTGTGTCTTAGTGTAATGTTGGGCATTCTCTCATGTTCCTTTACTTTAACTTGTGTCTTAGTGTGATGTTGGACATTCTCTCATGTTCCTTTACTTTAGCTTGTGTCTTATTCTGATATTGGACATTCTCTCATGTTCCTTTACTTTAACGTGTTTCTTGGTGTAATGTTGGATAGTCTCTCATGTTCCTTTACTTTAACTTGTGTCTTAGTGTAATGTTGGACATTTTCTCGTGTTCCTTTACTTTAACTTGTGTCTTAGTGTAATGTTGGACATTCTCTCATGTTCCTTTACTTTAACTTGTGTCTTAGTGTAATGTTGGACATTCTCTCATGTTCCTTTACTTTAACTTGTGTCTTAGTGCAATGTTGGACATTCTGTCATATTCCTTTACTTTAGCTTGTGTCTTAGTGTAATGTTGGACATTCTCTCATGTTCGTTTACTTTAACTTTTGTCTTAGTGTGATGTTGGACATTCTCTCATATTCCATTACTCTAACTTGTGTCTTAGTCTGATGTTGGATATTCTCTCATATTCCTTTACTTTAACTTGTGTCTTAGTGTAATGTTGGATATTCTCTCATGTTCCTTTACTTTAACTTGTGTCTTAGTCTAATGTTGCACATTCTCTCATGTTCCTTTACTTTAACTTGTGTCTTCGTGTAATATTGGACATTCTCTCATGTTCCTTTACTTTAACTTGTGTCTTGGTGTAATGTTGGACATTCTCTCATGTTCCTTTACTTTAACTTGTGTCTTCGTGTAATATTGGACATTCTCTCATGTTCCTTTACTTTAACTTGTGTCTTAGTGTAATGTTGGACATTCTCTCATGTTCCTTTACTTTAACTTGTGTCTTAGTCTAATGTTGGACATTCTCTCATGTTCCTTTACTTTAACTTGTGTCTTAGTGTAATGTTGGACATTCTCTCATGTTCCTTTACTTTAACTTGTGTCTTAGTGTAATGTTGGACATTCTCATATGTTCCTTTTCTTTAACTTGTGTCTTAGTGTCATGTTGGACATTCTCTCATTTTCCTTTACTTTAACTTGTGTCTTAGTGTAATGTTGGACATTCTCTCATGTTCCTTTACTTTAACTTGTGTCTTATTCTGATATTTGACATTCTCTCATGTTCCTTTACTTTAACGTGTTTCTTGGTGTAATGTTGGGTAGTCTCTCATGTTCCTTTACTTTAACCTGTGTCTTAGTGCAATGTTGGACATTCTCTCATATTCCTTTACTTTAGCTTGTGTCTTAGTGTAATGTTGGACATTTTCTCGTGTTCCTTTACTTTAACTTGTGTCTTAGTGTAATGTTGGACATTCTCTCATGTTCCTTTACTTTAACTTGTGTCTTAGTGTAATGTTGGACATTCTCTCATGTTCCTTTACTTTAACTTGTGTCTTAGTGCAATGTTGGACATTCTGTCATATTCCTTTACTTTAGCTTGTGTCTTAGTGTAATGTTGGACATTCTCTCATGTTCGTTTACTTTAACTTTTGTCTTAGTGTGATGTTGGACATTCTCTCATATTCCATTACTCTAACTTGTGTCTTAGTCTGATGTTGGATATTCTCTCATATTCCTTTACTTTAACTTGTGTCTTAGTGTAATGTTGGATATTCTCTCATGTTCCTTTACTTTAACTTGTGTCTTAGTCTAATGTTGCACATTCTCTCATGTTCCTTTACTTTAACTTGTGTCTTCGTGTAATATTGGACATTCTCTCATGTTCCTTTACTTTAACTTGTGTATTGGTGTAATGTTGGACATTCTCTCATGTTCCTTTACTTTAACTTGTGTCTTCGTGTAATATTGGACATTCTCTCATGTTCCTTTACTTTAACTTGTGTCTTAGTGTAATGTTGGACATTCTCTCATGTTCCTTTACTTTAACTTGTGTCTTAGTCTAATGTTGGACATTCTCTCATGTTCCTTTACTTTAACTTGTGTCTTAGTGTAATGTTGGACATTCTCTCATGTTCCTTTACTTTAACTTGTGTCTTAGTGTAATGTTGGACATTCTCATATGTTCCTTTTCTTTAACTTGTGTCTTAGTGTCATGTTGGACATTCTCTCATTTTCCTTTACTTTAACTTGTGTCTTAGTGTAATGTTGGGCATTCTCTCATGTTCCTTTACTTTAACTTGTGTCTTAGTGTAATGTTGGACATTCTCTCATATTCGTTTACTTTAACTTGTGTCTTAGTGTAATGTTGGACATTCTCTCATGTTCCTTTACTTTAACATGTGTCTTATTCTAATGTTGGACATTCTCTCATGTTCTTTTACTTTAACTTGTGTCTTAGTGTAATGTTGGACATTCTCTCGTGTTCCTTTACTTTAACTTGTGTCTTAGTGTAATGTTGGACATTCTCTCATGTTCCTTTACTTTAACTTGTGTCTTAGTGTAATGTTGGACATTCTCTCGTGTTCCTTTACTTTAACTTGTGTCTTAGTGTGATGTTGGACATTCTCTCATGTTCCTTTACTTTAGCTTGTGTCTTATTCTGATATTGGACATTCTCTCATGTTCCTTTACTTTAACGTGTTTCTTGGTGTAATGTTGGATAGTCTCTCATGTTCCTTTACTTTAACTTGTGTCTTAGTGTAATGTTGGACATTTTCTCGTGTTCCTTTACTTTAACTTGTGTCTTAGTGTAATGTTGGACATTCTCTCATGTTCCTTTACTTTAACTTGTGTCTTAGTGTAATGTTGGACATTCTCTCATGTTCCTTTACTTTAACTTGTGTCTTAGTGCAATGTTGGACATTCTGTCATATTCCTTTACTTTAGCTTGTGTCTTAGTGTAATGTTGGACATTCTCTCATGTTCGTTTACTTTAACTTTTGTCTTAGTGTGATGTTGGACATTCTCTCATATTCCATTACTCTAACTTGTGTCTTAGTCTGATGTTGGATATTCTCTCATATTCCTTTACTTTAACTTGTGTCTTAGTGTAATGTTGGATATTCTCTCATGTTCCTTTACTTTAACTTGTGTCTTAGTCTAATGTTGCACATTCTCTCATGTTCCTTTACTTTAACTTGTGTCTTCGTGTAATATTGGACATTCTCTCATGTTCCTTTACTTTAACTTGTGTCTTGGTGTAATGTTGGACATTCTCTCATGTTCCTTTACTTTAACTTGTGTCTTCGTGTAATATTGGACATTCTCTCATGTTCCTTTACTTTAACTTGTGTCTTAGTGTAATGTTGGACATTCTCTCATGTTCCTTTACTTTAACTTGTGTCTTAGTGTAATGTTGGACATTCTCTCATGTTCCTTTACTTTAACTTGTGTCTTAGTGTAATGTTGGACATTCTCATATGTTCCTTTTCTTTAACTTGTGTCTTAGTGTCATGTTGGACATTCTCTCATTTTCCTTTACTTTAACTTGTGTCTTAGTGTGATGTTGGACATTCTCTCATGTTCCTTTACTTTAGCTTGTGTCTTAGTGTAATGTTGGACATTCTCTCATGTTCCTTTACTTTAACTTGTGTCTTATTCTGATATTTGACATTCTCTCATGTTCCTTTACTTTAACGTGTTTCTTGGTGTAATGTTGGGTAGTCTCTCATGTTCCTTTACTTTAACCTGTGTCTTAGTGCAATGTTGGACATTCTCTCATATTCCTTTACTTTAGCTTGTGTCTTAGTGTAATGTTGGACATTCTCTCATGTTCGTTTACTTTAACTTTTGTCTTAGTGTGATGTTGGAGATTCTCTCATATTCCATTACTCTAACTTGTGTCTTAGTCTGAGGTTGGATATTCTCTCATGTTCCTTTACTTTAACTTGTGTCTTAGTCTGATGTTGGACATTCTCTCATGTTCCTTTACTTTAACTTGTGTCTTAGTGTAATGTTGGACATTCTCTCATGTTCCTTTACTTTAACTTGTGTCTTAGTGTGATGTTGGACATTCTCTCATGTTCCTTTACTTTAGCTTGTGTCTTAGTGTAATGTTGGACATTCTCTCATGTTCCTTTACTTTAACTTGTGTCTTATTCTGATATTGGACATTCTCTCATGTTCCTTTACTTTAACGTGTTTCTTGGTGTAATGTTGGATAGTCTCTCATGTTCCTTTACTTTAACTTGTGTCTTAGTGTAATGTTGGACATTTTCTCCTGTTCCTTTACTTTAACTTGTGTCTTAGTGTAATGTTGGGCATTCTCTCATGTTCCTTTACTTTAACTTGTGTCTTAGTGTGATGTTGGACATTCTCTCATGTTCCTTTACTTTAGCTTGTGTCTTATTCTGATATTGGACATTCTCTCATGTTCCTTTACTTTAACGTGTTTCTTGGTGTAATGTTGGATAGTCTCTCATGTTCCTTTACTTTAACTTGTGTCTTAGTGTAATGTTGGACATTTTCTCGTGTTCCTTTACTTTAACTTGTGTCTTAGTGTAATGTTGGACATTCTCTCATGTTCCTTTACTTTAACTTGTGTCTTAGTGTAATGTTGGACATTCTCTCATGTTCCTTTACTTTAACTTGTGTCTTAGTGCAATGTTGGACATTCTGTCATATTCCTTTACTTTAGCTTGTGTCTTAGTGTAATGTTGGACATTCTCTCATGTTCGTTTACTTTAACTTTTGTCTTAGTGTGATGTTGGACATTCTCTCATATTCCATTACTCTAACTTGTGTCTTAGTCTGATGTTGGATATTCTCTCATATTCCTTTACTTTAACTTGTGTCTTAGTGTAATGTTGGATATTCTCTCATGTTCCTTTACTTTAACTTGTGTCTTAGTCTAATGTTGCACATTCTCTCATGTTCCTTTACTTTAACTTGTGTCTTCGTGTAATATTGGACATTCTCTCATGTTCCTTTACTTTAACTTGTGTCTTGGTGTAATGTTGGACATTCTCTCATGTTCCTTTACTTTAACTTGTGTCTTCGTGTAATATTGGACATTCTCTCATGTTCCTTTACTTTAACTTGTGTCTTAGTGTAATGTTGGACATTCTCTCATGTTCCTTTACTTTAACTTGTGTCTTAGTCTAATGTTGGACATTCTCTCATGTTCCTTTACTTTAACTTGTGTCTTAGTGTAATGTTGGACATTCTCTCATGTTCCTTTACTTTAACTTGTGTCTTAGTGTAATGTTGGACATTCTCATATGTTCCTTTTCTTTAACTTGTGTCTTAGTGTCATGTTGGACATTCTCTCATTTTCCTTTACTTTAACTTGTGTCTTAGTGTAATGTTGGGCATTCTCTCATGTTCCTTTACTTTAACTTGTGTCTTAGTGTAATGTTGGACATTCTCTCATATTCGTTTACTTTAACTTGTGTCTTAGTGTAATGTTGGACATTCTCTCATGTTCCTTTACTTTAACATGTGTCTTATTCTAATGTTGGACATTCTCTCATGTTCTTTTACTTTAACTTGTGTCTTAGTGTAATGTTGGACATTCTCTCGTGTTCCTTTACTTTAACTTGTGTCTTAGTGTAATGTTGGACATTCTCTCATGTTCCTTTACTTTAACTTGTGTCTTAGTGTAATGTTGGACATTCTCACATGTTCCTTTTCTTTAACTTGTGTCTTAGTGTCATGTTGGACATTCTCTCATTTTCCTTTACTTTAACTTGTGTCTTAGTGTGATGTTGGACATTCTCTCATGTTCCTTTACTTTAGCTTGTGTCTTAGTGTAATGTTGGACATTCTCTCATGTTCCTTTACTTTAACTTGTGTCTTATTCTGATATTTGACATTCTCTCATGTTCCTTTACTTTAACGTGTTTCTTGGTGTAATGTTGGGTAGTCTCTCATGTTCCTTTACTTTAACCTGTGTCTTAGTGCAATGTTGGACATTCTCTCATATTCCTTTACTTTAGCTTGTGTCTTAGTGTAATGTTGGACATTCTCTCATGTTCGTTTACTTTAACTTTTGTCTTAGTGTGATGTTGGAGATTCTCTCATATTCCATTACTCTAACTTGTGTCTTAGTCTGAGGTTGGATATTCTCTCATGTTCCTTTACTTTAACTTGTGTCTTAGTCTGATGTTGGACATTCTCTCATGTTCCTTTACTTTAACTTGTGTCTTAGTGTAATGTTGGACATTCTCTCATGTTCCTTTACTTTAACTTGTGTCTTAGTGTGATGTTGGACATTCTCTCATGTTCCTTTACTTTAGCTTGTGTCTTAGTGTAATGTTGGACATTCTCTCATGTTCCTTTACTTTAACTTGTGTCTTATTCTGATATTGGACATTCTCTCATGTTCCTTTACTTTAACGTGTTTCTTGGTGTAATGTTGGATAGTCTCTCATGTTCCTTTACTTTAACTTGTGTCTTAGTGTAATGTTGGACATTTTCTCCTGTTCCTTTACTTTAACTTGTGTCTTAGTGTAATGTTGGGCATTCTCTCATGTTCCTTTACTTTAACTTGTGTCTTAGTGTGATGTTGGACATTCTCTCATGTTCCTTTACTTTAGCTTGTGTCTTATTCTGATATTGGACATTCTCTCATGTTCCTTTACTTTAACGTGTTTCTTGGTGTAATGTTGGATAGTCTCTCATGTTCCTTTACTTTAACTTGTGTCTTAGTGTAATGTTGGACATTTTCTCGTGTTCCTTTACTTTAACTTGTGTCTTAGTGTAATGTTGGACATTCTCTCATGTTCCTTTACTTTAACTTGTGTCTTAGTGTAATGTTGGACATTCTCTCATGTTCCTTTACTTTAACTTGTGTCTTAGTGCAATGTTGGACATTCTGTCATATTCCTTTACTTTAGCTTGTGTCTTAGTGTAATGTTGGACATTCTCTCATGTTCGTTTACTTTAACTTTTGTCTTAGTGTGATGTTGGACATTCTCTCATATTCCATTACTCTAACTTGTGTCTTAGTCTGATGTTGGATATTCTCTCATATTCCTTTACTTTAACTTGTGTCTTAGTGTAATGTTGGATATTCTCTCATGTTCCTTTACTTTAACTTGTGTCTTAGTCTAATGTTGCACATTCTCTCATGTTCCTTTACTTTAACTTGTGTCTTCGTGTAATATTGGACATTCTCTCATGTTCCTTTACTTTAACTTGTGTCTTGGTGTAATGTTGGACATTCTCTCATGTTCCTTTACTTTAACTTGTGTCTTCGTGTAATATTGGACATTCTCTCATGTTCCTTTACTTTAACTTGTGTCTTAGTGTAATGTTGGACATTCTCTCATGTTCCTTTACTTTAACTTGTGTCTTAGTCTAATGTTGGACATTCTCTCATGTTCCTTTACTTTAACTTGTGTCTTAGTGTAATGTTGGACATTCTCTCATGTTCCTTTACTTTAACTTGTGTCTTAGTGTAATGTTGGACATTCTCATATGTTCCTTTTCTTTAACTTGTGTCTTAGTGTGATGTTGGACATTCTCTCATGTTCCTTTACTTTAGCTTGTGTCTTAGTGTAATGTTGGACATTCTCTCATGTTCCTTTACTTTAACTTGTGTCTTATTCTGATATTTGACATTCTCTCATGTTCCTTTACTTTAACGTGTTTCTTGGTGTAATGTTGGGTAGTCTCTCATGTTCCTTTACTTTAACCTGTGTCTTAGTGCAATGTTGGACATTCTCTCATATTCCTTTACTTTAGCTTGTGTCTTAGTGTAATGTTGGACATTTTCTCGTGTTCCTTTACTTTAACTTGTGTCTTAGTGTAATGTTGGACATTCTCTCATGTTCCTTTACTTTAACTTGTGTCTTAGTGTAATGTTGGACATTCTCTCATGTTCCTTTACTTTAACTTGTGTCTTAGTGCAATGTTGGACATTCTGTCATATTCCTTTACTTTAGCTTGTGTCTTAGTGTAATGTTGGACATTCTCTCATGTTCGTTTACTTTAACTTTTGTCTTAGTGTGATGTTGGACATTCTCTCATATTCCATTACTCTAACTTGTGTCTTAGTCTGATGTTGGATATTCTCTCATATTCCTTTACTTTAACTTGTGTCTTAGTGTAATGTTGGATATTCTCTCATGTTCCTTTACTTTAACTTGTGTCTTAGTCTAATGTTGCACATTCTCTCATGTTCCTTTACTTTAACTTGTGTCTTCGTGTAATATTGGACATTCTCTCATGTTCCTTTACTTTAACTTGTGTATTGGTGTAATGTTGGACATTCTCTCATGTTCCTTTACTTTAACTTGTGTCTTCGTGTAATATTGGACATTCTCTCATGTTCCTTTACTTTAACTTGTGTCTTAGTGTAATGTTGGACATTCTCTCATGTTCCTTTACTTTAACTTGTGTCTTAGTCTAATGTTGGACATTCTCTCATGTTCCTTTACTTTAACTTGTGTCTTAGTGTAATGTTGGACATTCTCTCATGTTCCTTTACTTTAACTTGTGTCTTAGTGTAATGTTGGACATTCTCATATGTTCCTTTTCTTTAACTTGTGTCTTAGTGTCATGTTGGACATTCTCTCATTTTCCTTTACTTTAACTTGTGTCTTAGTGTAATGTTGGGCATTCTCTCATGTTCCTTTACTTTAACTTGTGTCTTAGTGTAATGTTGGACATTCTCTCATATTCGTTTACTTTAACTTGTGTCTTAGTGTAATGTTGGACATTCTCTCATGTTCCTTTACTTTAACATGTGTCTTATTCTAATGTTGGACATTCTCTCATGTTCTTTTACTTTAACTTGTGTCTTAGTGTAATGTTGGACATTCTCTCGTGTTCCTTTACTTTAACTTGTGTCTTAGTGTAATGTTGGACATTCTCTCATGTTCCTTTACTTTAACTTGTGTCTTAGTGTAATGTTGGACATTCTCTCGTGTTCCTTTACTTTAACTTGTGTCTTAGTGTGATGTTGGACATTCTCTCATGTTCCTTTACTTTAGCTTGTGTCTTATTCTGATATTGGACATTCTCTCATGTTCCTTTACTTTAACGTGTTTCTTGGTGTAATGTTGGATAGTCTCTCATGTTCCTTTACTTTAACTTGTGTCTTAGTGTAATGTTGGACATTTTCTCGTGTTCCTTTACTTTAACTTGTGTCTTAGTGTAATGTTGGACATTCTCTCATGTTCCTTTACTTTAACTTGTGTCTTAGTGTAATGTTGGACATTCTCTCATGTTCCTTTACTTTAACTTGTGTCTTAGTGCAATGTTGGACATTCTGTCATATTCCTTTACTTTAGCTTGTGTCTTAGTGTAATGTTGGACATTCTCTCATGTTCGTTTACTTTAACTTTTGTCTTAGTGTGATGTTGGACATTCTCTCATATTCCATTACTCTAACTTGTGTCTTAGTCTGATGTTGGATATTCTCTCATATTCCTTTACTTTAACTTGTGTCTTAGTGTAATGTTGGATATTCTCTCATGTTCCTTTACTTTAACTTGTGTCTTAGTCTAATGTTGCACATTCTCTCATGTTCCTTTACTTTAACTTGTGTCTTCGTGTAATATTGGACATTCTCTCATGTTCCTTTACTTTAACTTGTGTCTTGGTGTAATGTTGGACATTCTCTCATGTTCCTTTACTTTAACTTGTGTCTTCGTGTAATATTGGACATTCTCTCATGTTCCTTTACTTTAACTTGTGTCTTAGTGTAATGTTGGACATTCTCTCATGTTCCTTTACTTTAACTTGTGTCTTAGTCTAATGTTGGACATTCTCTCATGTTCCTTTACTTTAACTTGTGTCTTAGTGTAATGTTGGACATTCTCTCATGTTCCTTTACTTTAACTTGTGTCTTAGTGTAATGTTGGACATTCTCATATGTTCCTTTTCTTTAACTTGTGTCTTAGTGTCATGTTGGACATTCTCTCATTTTCCTTTACTTTAACTTGTGTCTTAGTGTAATGTTGGGCATTCTCTCATGTTCCTTTACTTTAACTTGTGTCTTAGTGTAATGTTGGACATTCTCTCATATTCGTTTACTTTAACTTGTGTCTTAGTGTAATGTTGGACATTCTCTCATGTTCCTTTACTTTAACATGTGTCTTATTCTAATGTTGGACATTCTCTCATGTTCTTTTACTTTAACTTGTGTCTTAGTGTAATGTTGGACATTCTCTCGTGTTCCTTTACTTTAACTTGTGTCTTAGTGTAATGTTGGACATTCTCTCATGTTCCTTTACTTTAACTTGTGTCTTAGTGTAATGTTGGACATTCTCACATGTTCCTTTTCTTTAACTTGTGTCTTAGTGTCATGTTGGACATTCTCTCATTTTCCTTTACTTTAACTTGTGTCTTAGTGTGATGTTGGACATTCTCTCATGTTCCTTTACTTTAGCTTGTGTCTTAGTGTAATGTTGGACATTCTCTCATGTTCCTTTACTTTAACTTGTGTCTTATTCTGATATTTGACATTCTCTCATGTTCCTTTACTTTAACGTGTTTCTTGGTGTAATGTTGGGTAGTCTCTCATGTTCCTTTACTTTAACCTGTGTCTTAGTGCAATGTTGGACATTCTCTCATATTCCTTTACTTTAGCTTGTGTCTTAGTGTAATGTTGGACATTCTCTCATGTTCGTTTACTTTAACTTTTGTCTTAGTGTGATGTTGGAGATTCTCTCATATTCCATTACTCTAACTTGTGTCTTAGTCTGAGGTTGGATATTCTCTCATGTTCCTTTACTTTAACTTGTGTCTTAGTCTGATGTTGGACATTCTCTCATGTTCCTTTACTTTAACTTGTGTCTTAGTGTAATGTTGGACATTCTCTCATGTTCCTTTACTTTAACTTGTGTCTTAGTGTGATGTTGGACATTCTCTCATGTTCCTTTACTTTAGCTTGTGTCTTAGTGTAATGTTGGACATTCTCTCATGTTCCTTTACTTTAACTTGTGTCTTATTCTGATATTGGACATTCTCTCATGTTCCTTTACTTTAACGTGTTTCTTGGTGTAATGTTGGATAGTCTCTCATGTTCCTTTACTTTAACTTGTGTCTTAGTGTAATGTTGGACATTTTCTCCTGTTCCTTTACTTTAACTTGTGTCTTAGTGTAATGTTGGGCATTCTCTCATGTTCCTTTACTTTAACTTGTGTCTTAGTGTGATGTTGGACATTCTCTCATGTTCCTTTACTTTAGCTTGTGTCTTATTCTGATATTGGACATTCTCTCATGTTCCTTTACTTTAACGTGTTTCTTGGTGTAATGTTGGATAGTCTCTCATGTTCCTTTACTTTAACTTGTGTCTTAGTGTAATGTTGGACATTTTCTCGTGTTCCTTTACTTTAACTTGTGTCTTAGTGTAATGTTGGACATTCTCTCATGTTCCTTTACTTTAACTTGTGTCTTAGTGTAATGTTGGACATTCTCTCATGTTCCTTTACTTTAACTTGTGTCTTAGTGCAATGTTGGACATTCTGTCATATTCCTTTACTTTAGCTTGTGTCTTAGTGTAATGTTGGACATTCTCTCATGTTCGTTTACTTTAACTTTTGTCTTAGTGTGATGTTGGACATTCTCTCATATTCCATTACTCTAACTTGTGTCTTAGTCTGATGTTGGATATTCTCTCATATTCCTTTACTTTAACTTGTGTCTTAGTGTAATGTTGGATATTCTCTCATGTTCCTTTACTTTAACTTGTGTCTTAGTCTAATGTTGCACATTCTCTCATGTTCCTTTACTTTAACTTGTGTCTTCGTGTAATATTGGACATTCTCTCATGTTCCTTTACTTTAACTTGTGTCTTGGTGTAATGTTGGACATTCTCTCATGTTCCTTTACTTTAACTTGTGTCTTCGTGTAATATTGGACATTCTCTCATGTTCCTTTACTTTAACTTGTGTCTTAGTGTAATGTTGGACATTCTCTCATGTTCCTTTACTTTAACTTGTGTCTTAGTCTAATGTTGGACATTCTCTCATGTTCCTTTACTTTAACTTGTGTCTTAGTGTAATGTTGGACATTCTCTCATGTTCCTTTACTTTAACTTGTGTCTTAGTGTAATGTTGGACATTCTCATATGTTCCTTTTCTTTAACTTGTGTCTTAGTGTCATGTTGGACATTCTCTCATTTTCCTTTACTTTAACTTGTGTCTTAGTGTAATGTTGGACATTCTCTCATGTTCCTTTACTTTAACTTGTGTCTTATTCTGATATTTGACATTCTCTCATGTTCCTTTACTTTAACGTGTTTCTTGGTGTAATGTTGGGTAGTCTCTCATGTTCCTTTACTTTAACCTGTGTCTTAGTGCAATGTTGGACATTCTCTCATATTCCTTTACTTTAGCTTGTGTCTTAGTGTAATGTTGGACATTTTCTCGTGTTCCTTTACTTTAACTTGTGTCTTAGTGTAATGTTGGACATTCTCTCATGTTCCTTTACTTTAACTTGTGTCTTAGTGTAATGTTGGACATTCTCTCATGTTCCTTTACTTTAACTTGTGTCTTAGTGCAATGTTGGACATTCTGTCATATTCCTTTACTTTAGCTTGTGTCTTAGTGTAATGTTGGACATTCTCTCATGTTCGTTTACTTTAACTTTTGTCTTAGTGTGATGTTGGACATTCTCTCATATTCCATTACTCTAACTTGTGTCTTAGTCTGATGTTGGATATTCTCTCATATTCCTTTACTTTAACTTGTGTCTTAGTGTAATGTTGGATATTCTCTCATGTTCCTTTACTTTAACTTGTGTCTTAGTCTAATGTTGCACATTCTCTCATGTTCCTTTACTTTAACTTGTGTCTTCGTGTAATATTGGACATTCTCTCATGTTCCTTTACTTTAACTTGTGTATTGGTGTAATGTTGGACATTCTCTCATGTTCCTTTACTTTAACTTGTGTCTTCGTGTAATATTGGACATTCTCTCATGTTCCTTTACTTTAACTTGTGTCTTAGTGTAATGTTGGACATTCTCTCATGTTCCTTTACTTTAACTTGTGTCTTAGTCTAATGTTGGACATTCTCTCATGTTCCTTTACTTTAACTTGTGTCTTAGTGTAATGTTGGACATTCTCTCATGTTCCTTTACTTTAACTTGTGTCTTAGTGTAATGTTGGACATTCTCATATGTTCCTTTTCTTTAACTTGTGTCTTAGTGTCATGTTGGACATTCTCTCATTTTCCTTTACTTTAACTTGTGTCTTAGTGTAATGTTGGGCATTCTCTCATGTTCCTTTACTTTAACATGTGTCTTATTCTAATGTTGGACATTCTCTCATGTTCTTTTACTTTAACTTGTGTCTTAGTGTAATGTTGGACATTCTCTCGTGTTCCTTTACTTTAACTTGTGTCTTAGTGTAATGTTGGACATTCTCTCATGTTCCTTTACTTTAACTTGTGTCTTAGTGTAATGTTGGACATTCTCTCGTGTTCCTTTACTTTAACTTGTGTCTTAGTGTGATGTTGGACATTCTCTCATGTTCCTTTACTTTAGCTTGTGTCTTATTCTGATATTGGACATTCTCTCATGTTCCTTTACTTTAACGTGTTTCTTGGTGTAATGTTGGATAGTCTCTCATGTTCCTTTACTTTAACTTGTGTCTTAGTGTAATGTTGGACATTTTCTCGTGTTCCTTTACTTTAACTTGTGTCTTAGTGTAATGTTGGACATTCTCTCATGTTCCTTTACTTTAACTTGTGTCTTAGTGTAATGTTGGACATTCTCTCATGTTCCTTTACTTTAACTTGTGTCTTAGTGCAATGTTGGACATTCTGTCATATTCCTTTACTTTAGCTTGTGTCTTAGTGTAATGTTGGACATTCTCTCATGTTCGTTTACTTTAACTTTTGTCTTAGTGTGATGTTGGACATTCTCTCATATTCCATTACTCTAACTTGTGTCTTAGTCTGATGTTGGATATTCTCTCATATTCCTTTACTTTAACTTGTGTCTTAGTGTAATGTTGGATATTCTCTCATGTTCCTTTACTTTAACTTGTGTCTTAGTCTAATGTTGCACATTCTCTCATGTTCCTTTACTTTAACTTGTGTCTTCGTGTAATATTGGACATTCTCTCATGTTCCTTTACTTTAACTTGTGTCTTGGTGTAATGTTGGACATTCTCTCATGTTCCTTTACTTTAACTTGTGTCTTCGTGTAATATTGGACATTCTCTCATGTTCCTTTACTTTAACTTGTGTCTTAGTGTAATGTTGGACATTCTCTCATGTTCCTTTACTTTAACTTGTGTCTTAGTCTAATGTTGGACATTCTCTCATGTTCCTTTACTTTAACTTGTGTCTTAGTGTAATGTTGGACATTCTCTCATGTTCCTTTACTTTAACTTGTGTCTTAGTGTAATGTTGGACATTCTCATATGTTCCTTTTCTTTAACTTGTGTCTTAGTGTCATGTTGGACATTCTCTCATTTTCCTTTACTTTAACTTGTGTCTTAGTGTAATGTTGGGCATTCTCTCATGTTCCTTTACTTTAACTTGTGTCTTAGTGTAATGTTGGACATTCTCTCATATTCGTTTACTTTAACTTGTGTCTTAGTGTAATGTTGGACATTCTCTCATGTTCCTTTACTTTAACATGTGTCTTATTCTAATGTTGGACATTCTCTCATGTTCTTTTACTTTAACTTGTGTCTTAGTGTAATGTTGGACATTCTCTCGTGTTCCTTTACTTTAACTTGTGTCTTAGTGTAATGTTGGACATTCTCTCATGTTCCTTTACTTTAACTTGTGTCTTAGTGTAATGTTGGACATTCTCACATGTTCCTTTTCTTTAACTTGTGTCTTAGTGTCATGTTGGACATTCTCTCATTTTCCTTTACTTTAACTTGTGTCTTAGTGTGATGTTGGACATTCTCTCATGTTCCTTTACTTTAGCTTGTGTCTTAGTGTAATGTTGGACATTCTCTCATGTTCCTTTACTTTAACTTGTGTCTTATTCTGATATTTGACATTCTCTCATGTTCCTTTACTTTAACGTGTTTCTTGGTGTAATGTTGGGTAGTCTCTCATGTTCCTTTACTTTAACCTGTGTCTTAGTGCAATGTTGGACATTCTCTCATATTCCTTTACTTTAGCTTGTGTCTTAGTGTAATGTTGGACATTCTCTCATGTTCGTTTACTTTAACTTTTGTCTTAGTGTGATGTTGGAGATTCTCTCATATTCCATTACTCTAACTTGTGTCTTAGTCTGAGGTTGGATATTCTCTCATGTTCCTTTACTTTAACTTGTGTCTTAGTCTGATGTTGGACATTCTCTCATGTTCCTTTACTTTAACTTGTGTCTTAGTGTAATGTTGGACATTCTCTCATGTTCCTTTACTTTAACTTGTGTCTTAGTGTGATGTTGGACATTCTCTCATGTTCCTTTACTTTAGCTTGTGTCTTAGTGTAATGTTGGACATTCTCTCATGTTCCTTTACTTTAACTTGTGTCTTATTCTGATATTGGACATTCTCTCATGTTCCTTTACTTTAACGTGTTTCTTGGTGTAATGTTGGATAGTCTCTCATGTTCCTTTACTTTAACTTGTGTCTTAGTGTAATGTTGGACATTTTCTCCTGTTCCTTTACTTTAACTTGTGTCTTAGTGTAATGTTGGGCATTCTCTCATGTTCCTTTACTTTAACTTGTGTCTTAGTGTGATGTTGGACATTCTCTCATGTTCCTTTACTTTAGCTTGTGTCTTATTCTGATATTGGACATTCTCTCATGTTCCTTTACTTTAACGTGTTTCTTGGTGTAATGTTGGATAGTCTCTCATGTTCCTTTACTTTAACTTGTGTCTTAGTGTAATGTTGGACATTTTCTCGTGTTCCTTTACTTTAACTTGTGTCTTAGTGTAATGTTGGACATTCTCTCATGTTCCTTTACTTTAACTTGTGTCTTAGTGTAATGTTGGACATTCTCTCATGTTCCTTTACTTTAACTTGTGTCTTAGTGCAATGTTGGACATTCTGTCATATTCCTTTACTTTAGCTTGTGTCTTAGTGTAATGTTGGACATTCTCTCATGTTCGTTTACTTTAACTTTTGTCTTAGTGTGATGTTGGACATTCTCTCATATTCCATTACTCTAACTTGTGTCTTAGTCTGATGTTGGATATTCTCTCATATTCCTTTACTTTAACTTGTGTCTTAGTGTAATGTTGGATATTCTCTCATGTTCCTTTACTTTAACTTGTGTCTTAGTCTAATGTTGCACATTCTCTCATGTTCCTTTACTTTAACTTGTGTCTTCGTGTAATATTGGACATTCTCTCATGTTCCTTTACTTTAACTTGTGTCTTGGTGTAATGTTGGACATTCTCTCATGTTCCTTTACTTTAACTTGTGTCTTCGTGTAATATTGGACATTCTCTCATGTTCCTTTACTTTAACTTGTGTCTTAGTGTAATGTTGGACATTCTCTCATGTTCCTTTACTTTAACTTGTGTCTTAGTCTAATGTTGGACATTCTCTCATGTTCCTTTACTTTAACTTGTGTCTTAGTGTAATGTTGGACATTCTCTCATGTTCCTTTACTTTAACTTGTGTCTTAGTGTAATGTTGGACATTCTCATATGTTCCTTTTCTTTAACTTGTGTCTTAGTGTCATGTTGGACATTCTCTCATTTTCCTTTACTTTAACTTGTGTCTTAGTGTAATGTTGGGCATTCTCTCATGTTCCTTTACTTTAACTTGTGTCTTAGTGTAATGTTGGACATTCTCTCATATTCGTTTACTTTAACTTGTGTCTTAGTGTAATGTTGGACATTCTCTCATGTTCCTTTACTTTAACATGTGTCTTATTCTAATGTTGGACATTCTCTCATGTTCTTTTACTTTAACTTGTGTCTTAGTGTAATGTTGGACATTCTCTCGTGTTCCTTTACTTTAACTTGTGTCTTAGTGTAATGTTGGACATTCTCTCATGTTCCTTTACTTTAACTTGTGTCTTAGTGTAATGTTGGACATTCTCACATGTTCCTTTTCTTTAACTTGTGTCTTAGTGTCATGTTGGACATTCTCTCATTTTCCTTTACTTTAACTTGTGTCTTAGTGTGATGTTGGACATTCTCTCATGTTCCTTTACTTTAGCTTGTGTCTTAGTGTAATGTTGGACATTCTCTCATGTTCCTTTACTTTAACTTGTGTCTTATTCTGATATTTGACATTCTCTCATGTTCCTTTACTTTAACGTGTTTCTTGGTGTAATGTTGGGTAGTCTCTCATGTTCCTTTACTTTAACCTGTGTCTTAGTGCAATGTTGGACATTCTCTCATATTCCTTTACTTTAGCTTGTGTCTTAGTGTAATGTTGGACATTCTCTCATGTTCGTTTACTTTAACTTTTGTCTTAGTGTGATGTTGGAGATTCTCTCATATTCCATTACTCTAACTTGTGTCTTAGTCTGAGGTTGGATATTCTCTCATGTTCCTTTACTTTAACTTGTGTCTTAGTCTGATGTTGGACATTCTCTCATGTTCCTTTACTTTAACTTGTGTCTTAGTGTAATGTTGGACATTCTCTCATGTTCCTTTACTTTAACTTGTGTCTTAGTGTGATGTTGGACATTCTCTCATGTTCCTTTACTTTAGCTTGTGTCTTAGTGTAATGTTGGACATTCTCTCATGTTCCTTTACTTTAACTTGTGTCTTATTCTGATATTGGACATTCTCTCATGTTCCTTTACTTTAACGTGTTTCTTGGTGTAATGTTGGATAGTCTCTCATGTTCCTTTACTTTAACTTGTGTCTTAGTGTAATGTTGGACATTTTCTCCTGTTCCTTTACTTTAACTTGTGTCTTAGTGTAATGTTGGGCATTCTCTCATGTTCCTTTACTTTAACTTGTGTCTTAGTGTGATGTTGGACATTCTCTCATGTTCCTTTACTTTAGCTTGTGTCTTATTCTGATATTGGACATTCTCTCATGTTCCTTTACTTTAACGTGTTTCTTGGTGTAATGTTGGATAGTCTCTCATGTTCCTTTACTTTAACTTGTGTCTTAGTGTAATGTTGGACATTTTCTCGTGTTCCTTTACTTTAACTTGTGTCTTAGTGTAATGTTGGACATTCTCTCATGTTCCTTTACTTTAACTTGTGTCTTAGTGTAATGTTGGACATTCTCTCATGTTCCTTTACTTTAACTTGTGTCTTAGTGCAATGTTGGACATTCTGTCATATTCCTTTACTTTAGCTTGTGTCTTAGTGTAATGTTGGACATTCTCTCATGTTCGTTTACTTTAACTTTTGTCTTAGTGTGATGTTGGACATTCTCTCATATTCCATTACTCTAACTTGTGTCTTAGTCTGATGTTGGATATTCTCTCATATTCCTTTACTTTAACTTGTGTCTTAGTGTAATGTTGGATATTCTCTCATGTTCCTTTACTTTAACTTGTGTCTTAGTCTAATGTTGCACATTCTCTCATGTTCCTTTACTTTAACTTGTGTCTTCGTGTAATATTGGACATTCTCTCATGTTCCTTTACTTTAACTTGTGTCTTGGTGTAATGTTGGACATTCTCTCATGTTCCTTTACTTTAACTTGTGTCTTCGTGTAATATTGGACATTCTCTCATGTTCCTTTACTTTAACTTGTGTCTTAGTGTAATGTTGGACATTCTCTCATGTTCCTTTACTTTAACTTGTGTCTTAGTCTAATGTTGGACATTCTCTCATGTTCCTTTACTTTAACTTGTGTCTTAGTGTAATGTTGGACATTCTCTCATGTTCCTTTACTTTAACTTGTGTCTTAGTGTAATGTTGGACATTCTCATATGTTCCTTTTCTTTAACTTGTGTCTTAGTGTGATGTTGGACATTCTCTCATGTTCCTTTACTTTAGCTTGTGTCTTAGTGTAATGTTGGACATTCTCTCATGTTCCTTTACTTTAACTTGTGTCTTATTCTGATATTTGACATTCTCTCATGTTCCTTTACTTTAACGTGTTTCTTGGTGTAATGTTGGGTAGTCTCTCATGTTCCTTTACTTTAACCTGTGTCTTAGTGCAATGTTGGACATTCTCTCATATTCCTTTACTTTAGCTTGTGTCTTAGTGTAATGTTGGACATTTTCTCGTGTTCCTTTACTTTAACTTGTGTCTTAGTGTAATGTTGGACATTCTCTCATGTTCCTTTACTTTAACTTGTGTCTTAGTGTAATGTTGGACATTCTCTCATGTTCCTTTACTTTAACTTGTGTCTTAGTGCAATGTTGGACATTCTGTCATATTCCTTTACTTTAGCTTGTGTCTTAGTGTAATGTTGGACATTCTCTCATGTTCGTTTACTTTAACTTTTGTCTTAGTGTGATGTTGGACATTCTCTCATATTCCATTACTCTAACTTGTGTCTTAGTCTGATGTTGGATATTCTCTCATATTCCTTTACTTTAACTTGTGTCTTAGTGTAATGTTGGATATTCTCTCATGTTCCTTTACTTTAACTTGTGTCTTAGTCTAATGTTGCACATTCTCTCATGTTCCTTTACTTTAACTTGTGTCTTCGTGTAATATTGGACATTCTCTCATGTTCCTTTACTTTAACTTGTGTATTGGTGTAATGTTGGACATTCTCTCATGTTCCTTTACTTTAACTTGTGTCTTCGTGTAATATTGGACATTCTCTCATGTTCCTTTACTTTAACTTGTGTCTTAGTGTAATGTTGGACATTCTCTCATGTTCCTTTACTTTAACTTGTGTCTTAGTCTAATGTTGGACATTCTCTCATGTTCCTTTACTTTAACTTGTGCCTTAGTGTAATGTTGGACATTCTCTCATGTTCCTTTACTTTAACTTGTGTCTTAGTGTAATGTTGGACATTCTCATATGTTCCTTTTCTTTAACTTGTGTCTTAGTGTCATGTTGGACATTCTCTCATTTTCCTTTACTTTAACTTGTGTCTTAGTGTAATGTTGGGCATTCTCTCATGTTCCTTTACTTTAACTTGTGTCTTAGTGTAATGTTGGACATTCTCTCATATTCGTTTACTTTAACTTGTGTCTTAGTGTAATGTTGGACATTCTCTCATGTTCCTTTACTTTAACATGTGTCTTATTCTAATGTTGGACATTCTCTCATGTTCTTTTACTTTAACTTGTGTCTTAGTGTAATGTTGGACATTCTCTCGTGTTCCTTTACTTTAACTTGTGTCTTAGTGTAATGTTGGACATTCTCTCATGTTCCTTTACTTTAACTTGTGTCTTATTCTGATATTTGACATTCTCTCATGTTCCTTTACTTTAACGTGTTTCTTGGTGTAATGTTGGGTAGTCTCTCATGTTCCTTTACTTTAACCTGTGTCTTAGTGCAATGTTGGACATTCTCTCATATTCCTTTACTTTAGCTTGTGTCTTAGTGTAATGTTGGACATTTTCTCGTGTTCCTTTACTTTAACTTGTGTCTTAGTGTAATGTTGGACATTCTCTCATGTTCCTTTACTTTAACTTGTGTCTTAGTGTAATGTTGGACATTCTCTCATGTTCCTTTACTTTAACTTGTGTCTTAGTGCAATGTTGGACATTCTGTCATATTCCTTTACTTTAGCTTGTGTCTTAGTGTAATGTTGGACATTCTCTCATGTTCGTTTACTTTAACTTTTGTCTTAGTGTGATGTTGGACATTCTCTCATATTCCATTACTCTAACTTGTGTCTTAGTCTGATGTTGGATATTCTCTCATATTCCTTTACTTTAACTTGTGTCTTAGTGTAATGTTGGATATTCTCTCATGTTCCTTTACTTTAACTTGTGTCTTAGTCTAATGTTGCACATTCTCTCATGTTCCTTTACTTTAACTTGTGTCTTCGTGTAATATTGGACATTCTCTCATGTTCCTTTACTTTAACTTGTGTATTGGTGTAATGTTGGACATTCTCTCATGTTCCTTTACTTTAACTTGTGTCTTCGTGTAATATTGGACATTCTCTCATGTTCCTTTACTTTAACTTGTGTCTTAGTGTAATGTTGGACATTCTCTCATGTTCCTTTACTTTAACTTGTGTCTTAGTCTAATGTTGGACATTCTCTCATGTTCCTTTACTTTAACTTGTGTCTTAGTGTAATGTTGGACATTCTCTCATGTTCCTTTACTTTAACTTGTGTCTTAGTGTAATGTTGGACATTCTCATATGTTCCTTTTCTTTAACTTGTGTCTTAGTGTCATGTTGGACATTCTCTCATTTTCCTTTACTTTAACTTGTGTCTTAGTGTAATGTTGGGCATTCTCTCATGTTCCTTTACTTTAACTTGTGTCTTAGTGTAATGTTGGACATTCTCTCATATTCGTTTACTTTAACTTGTGTCTTAGTGTAATGTTGGACATTCTCTCATGTTCCTTTACTTTAACATGTGTCTTATTCTAATGTTGGACATTCTCTCATGTTCTTTTACTTTAACTTGTGTCTTAGTGTAATGTTGGACATTCTCTCGTGTTCCTTTACTTTAACTTGTGTCTTAGTGTAATGTTGGACATTCTCTCATGTTCCTTTACTTTAACTTGTGTCTTAGTGTAATGTTGGACATTCTCTCGTGTTCCTTTACTTTAACTTGTGTCTTAGTGTGATGTTGGACATTCTCTCATGTTCCTTTACTTTAGCTTGTGTCTTATTCTGATATTGGACATTCTCTCATGTTCCTTTACTTTAACGTGTTTCTTGGTGTAATGTTGGATAGTCTCTCATGTTCCTTTACTTTAACTTGTGTCTTAGTGTAATGTTGGACATTTTCTCGTGTTCCTTTACTTTAACTTGTGTCTTAGTGTAATGTTGGACATTCTCTCATGTTCCTTTACTTTAACTTGTGTCTTAGTGTAATGTTGGACATTCTCTCATGTTCCTTTACTTTAACTTGTGTCTTAGTGCAATGTTGGACATTCTGTCATATTCCTTTACTTTAGCTTGTGTCTTAGTGTAATGTTGGACATTCTCTCATGTTCGTTTACTTTAACTTTTGTCTTAGTGTGATGTTGGACATTCTCTCATATTCCATTACTCTAACTTGTGTCTTAGTCTGATGTTGGATATTCTCTCATATTCCTTTACTTTAACTTGTGTCTTAGTGTAATGTTGGATATTCTCTCATGTTCCTTTACTTTAACTTGTGTCTTAGTCTAATGTTGCACATTCTCTCATGTTCCTTTACTTTAACTTGTGTCTTCGTGTAATATTGGACATTCTCTCATGTTCCTTTACTTTAACTTGTGTCTTGGTGTAATGTTGGACATTCTCTCATGTTCCTTTACTTTAACTTGTGTCTTCGTGTAATATTGGACATTCTCTCATGTTCCTTTACTTTAACTTGTGTCTTAGTGTAATGTTGGACATTCTCTCATGTTCCTTTACTTTAACTTGTGTCTTAGTCTAATGTTGGACATTCTCTCATGTTCCTTTACTTTAACTTGTGTCTTAGTGTAATGTTGGACATTCTCTCATGTTCCTTTACTTTAACTTGTGTCTTAGTGTAATGTTGGACATTCTCATATGTTCCTTTTCTTTAACTTGTGTCTTAGTGTCATGTTGGACATTCTCTCATTTTCCTTTACTTTAACTTGTGTCTTAGTGTAATGTTGGGCATTCTCTCATGTTCCTTTACTTTAACTTGTGTCTTAGTGTAATGTTGGACATTCTCTCATATTCGTTTACTTTAACTTGTGTCTTAGTGTAATGTTGGACATTCTCTCATGTTCCTTTACTTTAACATGTGTCTTATTCTAATGTTGGACATTCTCTCATGTTCTTTTACTTTAACTTGTGTCTTAGTGTAATGTTGGACATTCTCTCGTGTTCCTTTGCTTTAACTTGTGTCTTAGTGTAATGTTGGACATTCTCTCATGTTCCTTTACTTTAACTTGTGTCTTAGTGTAATGTTGGACATTCTCACATGTTCCTTTTCTTTAACTTGTGTCTTAGTGTCATGTTGGACATTCTCTCATTTTCCTTTACTTTAACTTGTGTCTTAGTGTGATGTTGGACATTCTCTCATGTTCCTTTACTTTAGCTTGTGTCTTAGTGTAATGTTGGACATTCTCTCATGTTCCTTTACTTTAACTTGTGTCTTATTCTGATATTTGACATTCTCTCATGTTCCTTTACTTTAACGTGTTTCTTGGTGTAATGTTGGGTAGTCTCTCATGTTCCTTTACTTTAACCTGTGTCTTAGTGCAATGTTGGACATTCTCTCATATTCCTTTACTTTAGCTTGTGTCTTAGTGTAATGTTGGACATTCTCTCATGTTCGTTTACTTTAACTTTTGTCTTAGTGTGATGTTGGAGATTCTCTCATATTCCATTACTCTAACTTGTGTCTTAGTCTGAGGTTGGATATTCTCTCATGTTCCTTTACTTTAACTTGTGTCTTAGTCTGATGTTGGACATTCTCTCATGTTCCTTTACTTTAACTTGTGTCTTAGTGTAATGTTGGACATTCTCTCATGTTCCTTTACTTTAACTTGTGTCTTAGTGTGATGTTGGACATTCTCTCATGTTCCTTTACTTTAGCTTGTGTCTTAGTGTAATGTTGGACATTCTCTCATGTTCCTTTACTTTAACTTGTGTCTTATTCTGATATTGGACATTCTCTCATGTTCCTTTACTTTAACGTGTTTCTTGGTGTAATGTTGGATAGTCTCTCATGTTCCTTTACTTTAACTTGTGTCTTAGTGTAATGTTGGACATTTTCTCCTGTTCCTTTACTTTAACTTGTGTCTTAGTGTAATGTTGGGCATTCTCTCATGTTCCTTTACTTTAACTTGTGTCTTAGTGTGATGTTGGACATTCTCTCATGTTCCTTTACTTTAGCTTGTGTCTTATTCTGATATTGGACATTCTCTCATGTTCCTTTACTTTAACGTGTTTCTTGGTGTAATGTTGGATAGTCTCTCATGTTCCTTTACTTTAACTTGTGTCTTAGTGTAATGTTGGACATTTTCTCGTGTTCCTTTACTTTAACTTGTGTCTTAGTGTAATGTTGGACATTCTCTCATGTTCCTTTACTTTAACTTGTGTCTTAGTGTAATGTTGGACATTCTCTCATGTTCCTTTACTTTAACTTGTGTCTTAGTGCAATGTTGGACATTCTGTCATATTCCTTTACTTTAGCTTGTGTCTTAGTGTAATGTTGGACATTCTCTCATGTTCGTTTACTTTAACTTTTGTCTTAGTGTGATGTTGGACATTCTCTCATATTCCATTACTCTAACTTGTGTCTTAGTCTGATGTTGGATATTCTCTCATATTCCTTTACTTTAACTTGTGTCTTAGTGTAATGTTGGATATTCTCTCATGTTCCTTTACTTTAACTTGTGTCTTAGTCTAATGTTGCACATTCTCTCATGTTCCTTTACTTTAACTTGTGTCTTCGTGTAATATTGGACATTCTCTCATGTTCCTTTACTTTAACTTGTGTCTTGGTGTAATGTTGGACATTCTCTCATGTTCCTTTACTTTAACTTGTGTCTTCGTGTAATATTGGACATTCTCTCATGTTCCTTTACTTTAACTTGTGTCTTAGTGTAATGTTGGACATTCTCTCATGTTCCTTTACTTTAACTTGTGTCTTAGTCTAATGTTGGACATTCTCTCATGTTCCTTTACTTTAACTTGTGTCTTAGTGTAATGTTGGACATTCTCTCATGTTCCTTTACTTTAACTTGTGTCTTAGTGTAATGTTGGACATTCTCATATGTTCCTTTTCTTTAACTTGTGTCTTAGTGTCATGTTGGACATTCTCTCATTTTCCTTTACTTTAACTTGTGTCTTAGTGTAATGTTGGACATTCTCTCCTGTTCCTTTACTTTAACTTGTGTCTTGGTGTAATGTTGGATAGTCTCTCATGTTCCTTTACTTTAACTTGTGTAATGTTGGACATTCTCTCATGTTCCTTTACTTTAACTTGTGTCTTAGTGTAATGTTGGACATTCTCTCATGTTCCTTTCCTTTTACATGTGTCTTAGTCTAATGTTGGACATTCTCTCATGTTCTTTTACTTTAACTTGTGTCTTCGTGTAATGTTGGACATTCTCTCATATTCCTTTACTTTAACTTGTGTCTTAGTGTAATGTTGGATATTCTCTCGTGTTCCTTTACTTTAACTTGTGTCTTAGTGTAATGTTGGACATTCTCTCATGTTCCTTTACTTTAACTTGTGTCTTAGTGTAATGTTGGACATTCTCATATGTTCCTTTTCTTTAACTTGTGTCTTAGTGTCATGTTGGACATTCTCTCATTTTCATTTACTTTAACTTGTGTCTTAGTGTAATGTTGGGCATTTTCTCATGTTCCTTTACTTTAACTTGTGTCTTAGTGTAATGTTGGACATTCTCTCATATTCCTTTACTTTAACTTGTGTCTTAGTGTAATGTTGGACATTCTCTCATGTTCCTTTACTTTAACATGTGTCTTATTCTAATGTTGGACATTCTCTCATGTTCCTTTACTTTAACTTGTGTCTTAGTCTAATGTTGGACATTCTCTCATGTTCCTTTACTTTAACTTCTGTCTTAGTGTAATGTTGGACAATCTCACATGTTCCTTTACTTTAACTTATGTCTTAGTGTGATGTTGGATAGTCTCTCATGTTCCTTTACTTTAACTTGTGTCTTAGTCTAATATTGGACATTCTCTCATATTCCTTTACTTTAACTTGTATCTTAGTGTAATGTTGGACATTCTCTCATGTTCCTTTACTTTAACTTGTGTCTTAGTCTAATGTTGGAAATTCTCTCATGTTCCTTTACTTTAACTTGTGTCTTAGTGCAATGTTGGACATTCTCTCATATTCCTTTACTTTAGCTTGTGTCTTAGTGTAATGTTGGACATTCTCTCATGTTCCTTTACTTTAACTTGTGTCTTAATGTGATGTTGGACATTCTCTCATGTTTCTTTACTTTAACTTGTGTCTTAATGTAATGTTGGACATTCTCTCATGTTCCTTTACTTTAACTTGTGTCTTAGTGTAATGTTGGACATTCTCTCATGTTCCTTTATTTTAACTTGTGAATTAGTCTTATGTTTGACATTCTCTCATGTTCCTTTACTTTAACTTGTGTCTTAGTGTAATGTTGGACATTCTCTCATGTTCCTTTACTTTAACTTGTGTCTTATTATGATGTTGGACATTCTCTCATGTTCCTTTACTTTAACTTGTGTCTTAGTGTGATGTTGGACATTCTCTCATATTCCATTACTTTAACTTCTGTCTTAGTCTGATGTTGGACATTCTTTCATGTTCTTTACTTTAACTGGTGTTTTAGTGTCATGTTGGACATTCTCCTATGTTCCTTTACTTTAACGTGTTTCTTAGTCTGATGTTGGACATTCTCTCATGTTCCTTTACTTTAACTTGTGTCTTAGTGTAATGTTGGATAGTCTCTCATGTTCCTTTACTTTAACTTGCGTAATGTTGGACATTCTCTTATGTTCCTTTACTTTAACTTGTGTCTTAGTCTGATGTTGGGCATTCTCTCATGTTCCTTTACTATAACTTGTGTCGTTGTGTAATGTTGGACATTCTCTCATGTTCCTTTACTTTAACTTGTGTCTTATTATGATGTTGGACATTCTCTCATGTTCCCTTACTTTAACTTGTGTCTTAGTGTGATGTTGGACATTCTCTCATATTCCATTACTTTAACTTGTGTCTTAGTCTGATGTTGGACATTCTTTCATGTTCCTTTACTTTAACTGGTGTTTTAGTGTCATGTTGGACATTCTCTTATGTTCCTTTACTTTAACGTGTTTCTTAGTCTGATGTTGGACATTCTCTCATGTTCCTTTACTTTAACTTGTGTCTTAGTGTAATGTTGGATAGTCTCTCATGTTCCTTTACTTTAACTTGCGTAATGTTGGACATTCTCTTATGTTTCTTTACTTTAACTTGTGTCTTAGTCTGATGTTGGAAATTCTCTCATGTTCCTTTACTATAACTTGTGTCTTTGTGTAATGTTGGACATTCTCTCATGTTCCTTTACTTTAACTTGTGTCTTAGTCTAATGTTGGACATTCTCTCATGTTCCTTTATTTTAACTTGTGAATTAGTCTTATTTGCACATTCTCTCATGTTCCTTTACTTTAACTTGTGTCTTAGTGCAATGTTGGACATTCTCTCATATTCCTTTACTTTAGCTTGTGTCTTAGTGTAATGTTGGACATTCTCTCATGTTCCTTTACTTTAACTTGTGTCTTAGTGTGATGTTGGACATTCTCTCATGTTCCTTTACTTTAACTTGTGTCTTAGTGTAATGTTAGACATTCTCTCATGTTCCTTTACTTTAACTTGTGTCTTAGTATAATGTTGGACATTCTCTCATGTTCCTTTATTTTAACTTGTGAATTAGTCTGATGTTGGACATTCTTTCATGTTCCTTTACTTTAACTGGTGTTTTAGTGTCATGTTGGACATTCTCTTATGTTCCTTTACTTTAACGTGTTTCTTAGTCTGATGTTGGACATTCTCTCATGTTCCTTTACTTTAACTTGTGTCTTAGTGTAATGTTGGATAGTCTCTCATGTTCCTTTACTTTAACTTGCGTAATGTTGGACATTCTCTTTTGTTCCTTTACTTTAACTTGTGTCTTAGTCTGATGGTGGACATTCTCTCATGTTCCTTTTCTATAACTTGTGTCTTAGTGTAATGTTGGATATTCTCTCATGTTCCTTTACTTTTACTTGTGTCTTAGTCTAATGTTGGACATTCTCTCATGTTCCTTTACTTTAACTTGTGTCTTAGTGTAATGTTGGACATTCTCTCATGTTCCTTTACTTTAACTTGTGTCTTAGTGTAATGTTGGACATTCTCATATGTTCCTTTTCTTTAACTTGTGTCTTAGTGTCATGTTGGACATTCTCTCATTTTCCTTTACTTTAACTTGTGTCTTAGTGTAATGTTGGGCATTCTCTCATGTTCCTTTACTTTAACTTGTGTCTTAGTGTAATGTTGGACATTCTCTCATATTCGTTTACTTTAACTTGTGTCTTAGTGTAATGTTGGACATTCTCTCATGTTCCTTTACTTTAACATGTTTTTTATTCTAATGTTGGACATTCTCTCATGTTCTTTTACTTTAACTTGTGTCTTAGTGTAATGTTGGACATTCTCTCGTGTTCCTTTACTTTAACTTGTGTCTTAGTGTAATGTTGGACATTCTCTCATGTTCCTTTACTTTAACTTGTGTCTTAGTGTAATGTTGGACATTCTCACATGTTCCTTTTCTTTAACTTGTGTCTTAGTGTCATGTTGGACATTCTCTCATTTTCCTTTACTTTAACTTGTGTCTTAGTGTAATGTTGGGCATTCTCTCATGTTCCTTTACTTTAACTTGTGTCTTAGTGTGATGTTGGACATTCTCTCATGTTCCTTTACTTTAGCTTGTGTCTTAGTGTAATGTTGGACATTCTCTCATGTTCCTTTACTTTAACTTGTGTCTTATTCTGATATTGGACATTCTCTCATGTTCCTTTACTTTAACGTGTTTCTTGGTGTAATGTTGGATAGTCTCTCATGTTCCTTTACTTTAACTTGTGTCTTAGTGTAATGTTGGACATTTTCTCCTGTTCCTTTACTTTAACTTGTGTCTTAGTGTAATGTTGGGCATTCTCTCATGTTCCTTTACTTTAACTTGTGTCTTAGTGTGATGTTGGACATTCTCTCATGTTCCTTTACTTTAGCTTGTGTCTTATTCTGATATTGGACATTCTCTCATGTTCCTTTACTTTAACGTGTTTCTTGGTGTAATGTTGGATAGTCTCTCATGTTCCTTTACTTTAACTTGTGTCTTAGTGTAATGTTGGACATTTTCTCGTGTTCCTTTACTTTAACTTGTGTCTTAGTGTAATGTTGGACATTCTCTCATGTTCCTTTACTTTAACTTGTGTCTTAGTGTAATGTTGGACATTCTCTCATGTTCCTTTACTTTAACTTGTGTCTTAGTGCAATGTTGGACATTCTGTCATATTCCTTTACTTTAGCTTGTGTCTTAGTGTAATGTTGGACATTCTCTCATGTTCGTTTACTTTAACTTTTGTCTTAGTGTGATGTTGGACATTCTCTCATATTCCATTACTCTAACTTGTGTCTTAGTCTGATGTTGGATATTCTCTCATATTCCTTTACTTTAACTTGTGTCTTAGTGTAATGTTGGATATTCTCTCATGTTCCTTTACTTTAACTTGTGTCTTAGTCTAATGTTGCACATTCTCTCATGTTCCTTTACTTTAACTTGTGTCTTCGTGTAATATTGGACATTCTCTCATGTTCCTTTACTTTAACTTGTGTCTTGGTGTAATGTTGGACATTCTCTCATGTTCCTTTACTTTAACTTGTGTCTTCGTGTAATATTGGACATTCTCTCATGTTCCTTTACTTTAACTTGTGTCTTAGTGTAATGTTGGACATTCTCTCATGTTCCTTTACTTTAACTTGTGTCTTAGTCTAATGTTGGACATTCTCTCATGTTCCTTTACTTTAACTTGTGTCTTAGTGTAATGTTGGACATTCTCTCATGTTCCTTTACTTTAACTTGTGTCTTAGTGTAATGTTGGACATTCTCATATGTTCCTTTTCTTTAACTTGTGTCTTAGTGTCATGTTGGACATTCTCTCATTTTCCTTTACTTTAACTTGTGTCTTAGTGTAATGTTGGGCATTCTCTCATGTTCCTTTACTTTAACTTGTGTCTTAGTGTAATGTTGGACATTCTCTCATATTCGTTTACTTTAACTTGTGTCTTAGTGTAATGTTGGACATTCTCTCATGTTCCTTTACTTTAACATGTGTCTTATTCTAATGTTGGACATTCTCTCATGTTCTTTTACTTTAACTTGTGTCTTAGTGTAATGTTGGACATTCTCTCGTGTTCCTTTACTTTAACTTGTGTCTTAGTGTAATGTTGGACATTCTCTCATGTTCCTTTACTTTAACTTGTGTCTTAGTGTAATGTTGGACATTCTCACATGTTCCTTTTCTTTAACTTGTGTCTTAGTCTGATGTTGGACATTCTCTCATGTTCCTTTACTTTAACTTGTGTCTTAGTGTAATGTTGGATAGTCTCTCATGTTCCTTTACTTTAACTTGCGTAATGTTGGACATTCTCTTTTGTTCCTTTACTTTAACTTGTGTCTTAGTCTGATGGTGGACATTCTCTCATGTTCCTTTTCTATAACTTGTGTCTTAGTGTAATGTTGGATATTCTCTCATGTTCCTTTACTTTTACTTGTGTCTTAGTCTAATGTTGGACATTCTCTCATGTTCCTTTACTTTAACTTGTGTCTTAGTGTAATGTTGGACATTCTCTCATGTTCCTTTACTTTAACTTGTGTCTTAGTGTAATGTTGGACATTCTCATATGTTCCTTTTCTTTAACTTGTGTCTTAGTGTCATGTTGGACATTCTCTCATTTTCCTTTACTTTAACTTGTGTCTTAGTGTAATGTTGGGCATTCTCTCATGTTCCTTTACTTTAACTTGTGTCTTAGTGTAATGTTGGACATTCTCTCATATTCGTTTACTTTAACTTGTGTCTTAGTGTAATGTTGGACATTCTCTCATGTTCCTTTACTTTAACATGTTTTTTATTCTAATGTTGGACATTCTCTCATGTTCTTTTACTTTAACTTGTGTCTTAGTGTAATGTTGGACATTCTCTCGTGTTCCTTTACTTTAACTTGTGTCTTAGTGTAATGTTGGACATTCTCTCATGTTCCTTTACTTTAACTTGTGTCTTAGTGTAATGTTGGACATTCTCACATGTTCCTTTTCTTTAACTTGTGTCTTAGTGTCATGTTGGACATTCTCTCATTTTCCTTTACTTTAACTTGTGTCTTAGTGTAATGTTGGGCATTCTCTCATGTTCCTTTACTTTAACTTGTGTCTTAGTGTGATGTTGGACATTCTCTCATGTTCCTTTACTTTAGCTTGTGTCTTAGTGTAATGTTGGACATTCTCTCATGTTCCTTTACTTTAACTTGTGTCTTATTCTGATATTGGACATTCTCTCATGTTCCTTTACTTTAACGTGTTTCTTGGTGTAATGTTGGATAGTCTCTCATGTTCCTTTACTTTAACTTGTGTCTTAGTGTAATGTTGGACATTTTCTCCTGTTCCTTTACTTTAACTTGTGTCTTAGTGTAATGTTGGGCATTCTCTCATGTTCCTTTACTTTAACTTGTGTCTTAGTGTGATGTTGGACATTCTCTCATGTTCCTTTACTTTAGCTTGTGTCTTATTCTGATATTGGACATTCTCTCATGTTCCTTTACTTTAACGTGTTTCTTGGTGTAATGTTGGATAGTCTCTCATGTTCCTTTACTTTAACTTGTGTCTTAGTGTAATGTTGGACATTTTCTCGTGTTCCTTTACTTTAACTTGTGTCTTAGTGTAATGTTGGACATTCTCTCATGTTCCTTTACTTTAACTTGTGTCTTAGTGTAATGTTGGACATTCTCTCATGTTCCTTTACTTTAACTTGTGTCTTAGTGCAATGTTGGACATTCTGTCATATTCCTTTACTTTAGCTTGTGTCTTAGTGTAATGTTGGACATTCTCTCATGTTCGTTTACTTTAACTTTTGTCTTAGTGTGATGTTGGACATTCTCTCATATTCCATTACTCTAACTTGTGTCTTAGTCTGATGTTGGATATTCTCTCATATTCCTTTACTTTAACTTGTGTCTTAGTGTAATGTTGGATATTCTCTCATGTTCCTTTACTTTAACTTGTGTCTTAGTCTAATGTTGCACATTCTCTCATGTTCCTTTACTTTAACTTGTGTCTTCGTGTAATATTGGACATTCTCTCATGTTCCTTTACTTTAACTTGTGTCTTGGTGTAATGTTGGACATTCTCTCATGTTCCTTTACTTTAACTTGTGTCTTCGTGTAATATTGGACATTCTCTCATGTTCCTTTACTTTAACTTGTGTCTTAGTGTAATGTTGGACATTCTCTCATGTTCCTTTACTTTAACTTGTGTCTTAGTCTAATGTTGGACATTCTCTCATGTTCCTTTACTTTAACTTGTGTCTTAGTGTAATGTTGGACATTCTCTCATGTTCCTTTACTTTAACTTGTGTCTTAGTGTAATGTTGGACATTCTCATATGTTCCTTTTCTTTAACTTGTGTCTTAGTGTCATGTTGGACATTCTCTCATTTTCCTTTACTTTAACTTGTGTCTTAGTGTAATGTTGGGCATTCTCTCATGTTCCTTTACTTTAACTTGTGTCTTAGTGTAATGTTGGACATTCTCTCATATTCGTTTACTTTAACTTGTGTCTTAGTGTAATGTTGGACATTCTCTCATGTTCCTTTACTTTAACATGTGTCTTATTCTAATGTTGGACATTCTCTCATGTTCTTTTACTTTAACTTGTGTCTTAGTGTAATGTTGGACATTCTCTCGTGTTCCTTTACTTTAACTTGTGTCTTAGTGTAATGTTGGACATTCTCTCATGTTCCTTTACTTTAACTTGTGTCTTAGTGTAATGTTGGACATTCTCACATGTTCCTTTTCTTTAACTTGTGTCTTAGTGTCATGTTGGACATTCTCTCATTTTCCTTTACTTTAACTTGTGTCTTAGTGTGATGTTGGACATTCTCTCATGTTCCTTTACTTTAGCTTGTGTCTTAGTGTAATGTTGGACATTCTCTCATGTTCCTTTACTTTAACTTGTGTCTTATTCTGATATTTGACATTCTCTCATGTTCCTTTACTTTAACGTGTTTCTTGGTGTAATGTTGGGTAGTCTCTCATGTTCCTTTACTTTAACCTGTGTCTTAGTGCAATGTTGGACATTCTCTCATATTCCTTTACTTTAGCTTGTGTCTTAGTGTAATGTTGGACATTCTCTCATGTTCGTTTACTTTAACTTTTGTCTTAGTGTGATGTTGGAGATTCTCTCATATTCCATTACTCTAACTTGTGTCTTAGTCTGAGGTTGGATATTCTCTCATGTTCCTTTACTTTAACTTGTGTCTTAGTCTGATGTTGGACATTCTCTCATGTTCCTTTACTTTAACTTGTGTCTTAGTGTAATGTTGGACATTCTCTCATGTTCCTTTACTTTAACTTGTGTCTTAGTGTGATGTTGGACATTCTCTCATGTTCCTTTACTTTAGCTTGTGTCTTAGTGTAATGTTGGACATTCTCTCATGTTCCTTTACTTTAACTTGTGTCTTATTCTGATATTGGACATTCTCTCATGTTCCTTTACTTTAACGTGTTTCTTGGTGTAATGTTGGATAGTCTCTCATGTTCCTTTACTTTAACTTGTGTCTTAGTGTAATGTTGGACATTTTCTCCTGTTCCTTTACTTTAACTTGTGTCTTAGTGTAATGTTGGGCATTCTCTCATGTTCCTTTACTTTAACTTGTGTCTTAGTGTGATGTTGGACATTCTCTCATGTTCCTTTACTTTAGCTTGTGTCTTATTCTGATATTGGACATTCTCTCATGTTCCTTTACTTTAACGTGTTTCTTGGTGTAATGTTGGATAGTCTCTCATGTTCCTTTACTTTAACTTGTGTCTTAGTGTAATGTTGGACATTTTCTCGTGTTCCTTTACTTTAACTTGTGTCTTAGTGTAATGTTGGACATTCTCTCATGTTCCTTTACTTTAACTTGTGTCTTAGTGTAATGTTGGACATTCTCTCATGTTCCTTTACTTTAACTTGTGTCTTAGTGCAATGTTGGACATTCTGTCATATTCCTTTACTTTAGCTTGTGTCTTAGTGTAATGTTGGACATTCTCTCATGTTCGTTTACTTTAACTTTTGTCTTAGTGTGATGTTGGACATTCTCTCATATTCCATTACTCTAACTTGTGTCTTAGTCTGATGTTGGATATTCTCTCATATTCCTTTACTTTAACTTGTGTCTTAGTGTAATGTTGGATATTCTCTCATGTTCCTTTACTTTAACTTGTGTCTTAGTCTAATGTTGCACATTCTCTCATGTTCCTTTACTTTAACTTGTGTCTTCGTGTAATATTGGACATTCTCTCATGTTCCTTTACTTTAACTTGTGTCTTGGTGTAATGTTGGACATTCTCTCATGTTCCTTTACTTTAACTTGTGTCTTCGTGTAATATTGGACATTCTCTCATGTTCCTTTACTTTAACTTGTGTCTTAGTGTAATGTTGGACATTCTCTCATGTTCCTTTACTTTAACTTGTGTCTTAGTCTAATGTTGGACATTCTCTCATGTTCCTTTACTTTAACTTGTGTCTTAGTGTAATGTTGGACATTCTCTCATGTTCCTTTACTTTAACTTGTGTCTTAGTGTAATGTTGGACATTCTCATATGTTCCTTTTCTTTAACTTGTGTCTTAGTGTCATGTTGGACATTCTCTCATGTTCCTTTACTTTAGCTTGTGTCTTAGTGTAATGTTGGACATTCTCTCATGTTCCTTTACTTTAACTTGTGTCTTATTCTGATATTTGACATTCTCTCATGTTCCTTTACTTTAACGTGTTTCTTGGTGTAATGTTGGGTAGTCTCTCATGTTCCTTTACTTTAACCTGTGTCTTAGTGCAATGTTGGACATTCTCTCATATTCCTTTACTTTAGCTTGTGTCTTAGTGTAATGTTGGACATTTTCTCGTGTTCCTTTACTTTAACTTGTGTCTTAGTGTAATGTTGGACATTCTCTCATGTTCCTTTACTTTAACTTGTGTCTTAGTGTAATGTTGGACATTCTCTCATGTTCCTTTACTTTAACTTGTGTCTTAGTGCAATGTTGGACATTCTGTCATATTCCTTTACTTTAGCTTGTGTCTTAGTGTAATGTTGGACATTCTCTCATGTTCGTTTACTTTAACTTTTGTCTTAGTATGATGTTGGACATTCTCTCATATTCCATTACTCTAACTTGTGTCTTAGTCTGATGTTGGATATTCTCTCATATTCCTTTACTTTAACTTGTGTCTTAGTGTAATGTTGGATATTCTCTCATGTTCCTTTACTTTAACTTGTGTCTTAGTCTAATGTTGCACATTCTCTCATGTTCCTTTACTTTAACTTGTGTCTTCGTGTAATATTGGACATTCTCTCATGTTCCTTTACTTTAACTTGTGTATTGGTGTAATGTTGGACATTCTCTCATGTTCCTTTACTTTAACTTGTGTCTTCGTGTAATATTGGACATTCTCTCATGTTCCTTTACTTTAACTTGTGTCTTAGTGTAATGTTGGACATTCTCTCATGTTCCTTTACTTTAACTTGTGTCTTAGTCTAATGTTGGACATTCTCTCATGTTCCTTTACTTTAACTTGTGTCTTAGTGTAATGTTGGACATTCTCTCATGTTCCTTTACTTTAACTTGTGTCTTAGTGTAATGTTGGACATTCTCATATGTTCCTTTTCTTTAACTTGTGTCTTAGTGTCATGTTGGACATTCTCTCATTTTCCTTTACTTTAACTTGTGTCTTAGTGTAATGTTGGGCATTCTCTCATGTTCCTTTACTTTAACTTGTGTCTTAGTGTAATGTTGGACATTCTCTCATATTCGTTTACTTTAACTTGTGTCTTAGTGTAATGTTGGACATTCTCTCATGTTCCTTTACTTTAACATGTGTCTTATTCTAATGTTGGACATTCTCTCATGTTCTTTTACTTTAACTTGTGTCTTAGTGTAATGTTGGACATTCTCTCGTGTTCCTTTACTTTAACTTGTGTCTTAGTGTAATGTTGGACATTCTCTCATGTTCCTTTACTTTAACTTGTGTCTTAGTGTAATGTTGGACATTCTCTCGTGTTCCTTTACTTTAACTTGTGTCTTAGTGTGATGTTGGACATTCTCTCATGTTCCTTTACTTTAGCTTGTGTCTTATTCTGATATTGGACATTCTCTCATGTTCCTTTACTTTAACGTGTTTCTTGGTGTAATGTTGGATAGTCTCTCATGTTCCTTTACTTTAACTTGTGTCTTAGTGTAATGTTGGACATTTTCTCGTGTTCCTTTACTTTAACTTGTGTCTTAGTGTAATGTTGGACATTCTCTCATGTTCCTTTACTTTAACTTGTGTCTTAGTGTAATGTTGGACATTCTCTCATGTTCCTTTACTTTAACTTGTGTCTTAGTGCAATGTTGGACATTCTGTCATATTCCTTTACTTTAGCTTGTGTCTTAGTGTAATGTTGGACATTCTCTCATGTTCGTTTACTTTAACTTTTGTCTTAGTGTGATGTTGGACATTCTCTCATATTCCATTACTCTAACTTGTGTCTTAGTCTGATGTTGGATATTCTCTCATATTCCTTTACTTTAACTTGTGTCTTAGTGTAATGTTGGATATTCTCTCATGTTCCTTTACTTTAACTTGTGTCTTAGTCTAATGTTGCACATTCTCTCATGTTCCTTTACTTTAACTTGTGTCTTCGTGTAATATTGGACATTCTCTCATGTTCCTTTACTTTAACTTGTGTCTTGGTGTAATGTTGGACATTCTCTCATGTTCCTTTACTTTAACTTGTGTCTTCGTGTAATATTGGACATTCTCTCATGTTCCTTTACTTTAACTTGTGTCTTAGTGTAATGTTGGACATTCTCTCATGTTCCTTTACTTTAACTTGTGTCTTAGTCTAATGTTGGACATTCTCTCATGTTCCTTTACTTTAACTTGTGTCTTAGTGTAATGTTGGACATTCTCTCATGTTCCTTTACTTTAACTTGTGTCTTAGTGTAATGTTGGACATTCTCATATGTTCCTTTTCTTTAACTTGTGTCTTAGTGTCATGTTGGACATTCTCTCATTTTCCTTTACTTTAACTTGTGTCTTAGTGTAATGTTGGGCATTCTCTCATGTTCCTTTACTTTAACTTGTGTCTTAGTGTAATGTTGGACATTCTCTCATATTCGTTTACTTTAACTTGTGTCTTAGTGTAATGTTGGACATTCTCTCATGTTCCTTTACTTTAACATGTGTCTTATTCTAATGTTGGACATTCTCTCATGTTCTTTTACTTTAACTTGTGTCTTAGTGTAATGTTGGACATTCTCTCGTGTTCCTTTACTTTAACTTGTGTCTTAGTGTAATGTTGGACATTCTCTCATGTTCCTTTACTTTAACTTGTGTCTTAGTGTAATGTTGGACATTCTCACATGTTCCTTTTCTTTAACTTGTGTCTTAGTGTCATGTTGGACATTCTCTCATTTTCCTTTACTTTAACTTGTGTCTTAGTGTGATGTTGGACATTCTCTCATGTTCCTTTACTTTAGCTTGTGTCTTAGTGTAATGTTGGACATTCTCTCATGTTCCTTTACTTTAACTTGTGTCTTATTCTGATATTTGACATTCTCTCATGTTCCTTTACTTTAACGTGTTTCTTGGTGTAATGTTGGGTAGTCTCTCATGTTCCTTTACTTTAACCTGTGTCTTAGTGCAATGTTGGACATTCTCTCATATTCCTTTACTTTAGCTTGTGTCTTAGTGTAATGTTGGACATTCTCTCATGTTCGTTTACTTTAACTTTTGTCTTAGTGTGATGTTGGAGATTCTCTCATATTCCATTACTCTAACTTGTGTCTTAGTCTGAGGTTGGATATTCTCTCATGTTCCTTTACTTTAACTTGTGTCTTAGTCTGATGTTGGACATTCTCTCATGTTCCTTTACTTTAACTTGTGTCTTAGTGTAATGTTGGACATTCTCTCATGTTCCTTTACTTTAACTTGTGTCTTAGTGTGATGTTGGACATTCTCTCATGTTCCTTTACTTTAGCTTGTGTCTTAGTGTAATGTTGGACATTCTCTCATGTTCCTTTACTTTAACTTGTGTCTTATTCTGATATTGGACATTCTCTCATGTTCCTTTACTTTAACGTGTTTCTTGGTGTAATGTTGGATAGTCTCTCATGTTCCTTTACTTTAACTTGTGTCTTAGTGTAATGTTGGACATTTTCTCCTGTTCCTTTACTTTAACTTGTGTCTTAGTGTAATGTTGGGCATTCTCTCATGTTCCTTTACTTTAACTTGTGTCTTAGTGTGATGTTGGACATTCTCTCATGTTCCTTTACTTTAGCTTGTGTCTTATTCTGATATTAGACATTCTCTCATGTTCCTTTACTTTAACGTGTTTCTTGGTGTAATGTTGGATAGTCTCTCATGTTCCTTTACTTTAACTTGTGTCTTAGTGTAATGTTGGACATTTTCTCGTGTTCCTTTACTTTAACTTGTGTCTTAGTGTAATGTTGGACATTCTCTCATGTTCCTTTACTTTAACTTGTGTCTTAGTGTAATGTTGGACATTCTCTCATGTTCCTTTACTTTAACTTGTGTCTTAGTGCAATGTTGGACATTCTGTCATATTCCTTTACTTTAGCTTGTGTCTTAGTGTAATGTTGGACATTCTCTCATGTTCGTTTACTTTAACTTTTGTCTTAGTGTGATGTTGGACATTCTCTCATATTCCATTACTCTAACTTGTGTCTTAGTCTGATGTTGGATATTCTCTCATATTCCTTTACTTTAACTTGTGTCTTAGTGTAATGTTGGATATTCTCTCATGTTCCTTTACTTTAACTTGTGTCTTAGTCTAATGTTGCACATTCTCTCATGTTCCTTTACTTTAACTTGTGTCTTCGTGTAATATTGGACATTCTCTCATGTTCCTTTACTTTAACTTGTGTCTTGGTGTAATGTTGGACATTCTCTCATGTTCCTTTACTTTAACTTGTGTCTTCGTGTAATATTGGACATTCTCTCATGTTCCTTTACTTTAACTTGTGTCTTAGTGTAATGTTGGACATTCTCTCATGTTCCTTTACTTTAACTTGTGTCTTAGTCTAATGTTGGACATTCTCTCATGTTCCTTTACTTTAACTTGTGTCTTAGTGTAATGTTGGACATTCTCTCATGTTCCTTTACTTTAACTTGTGTCTTAGTGTAATGTTGGACATTCTCATATGTTCCTTTTCTTTAACTTGTGTCTTAGTGTCATGTTGGACATTCTCTCATTTTCCTTTACTTTAACTTGTGTCTTAGTGTAATGTTGGGCATTCTCTCATGTTCCTTTACTTTAACTTGTGTCTTAGTGTAATGTTGGACATTCTCTCATATTCGTTTACTTTAACTTGTGTCTTAGTGTAATGTTGGACATTCTCTCATGTTCCTTTACTTTAACATGTGTCTTATTCTAATGTTGGACATTCTCTCATGTTCTTTTACTTTAACTTGTGTCTTAGTGTAATGTTGGACATTCTCTCGTGTTCCTTTACTTTAACTTGTGTCTTAGTGTAATGTTGGACATTCTCTCATGTTCCTTTACTTTAACTTGTGTCTTAGTGTAATGTTGGACATTCTCACATGTTCCTTTTCTTTAACTTGTGTCTTAGTCTGATGTTGGACATTCTCTCATGTTCCTTTACTTTAACTTGTGTCTTAGTGTAATGTTGGATAGTCTCTCATGTTCCTTTACTTTAACTTGCGTAATGTTGGACATTCTCTTTTGTTCCTTTACTTTAACTTGTGTCTTAGTCTGATGGTGGACATTCTCTCATGTTCCTTTTCTATAACTTGTGTCTTAGTGTAATGTTGGATATTCTCTCATGTTCCTTTACTTTTACTTGTGTCTTAGTCTAATGTTGGACATTCTCTCATGTTCCTTTACTTTAACTTGTGTCTTAGTGTAATGTTGGACATTCTCTCATGTTCCTTTACTTTAACTTGTGTCTTAGTGTAATGTTGGACATTCTCATATGTTCCTTTTCTTTAACTTGTGTCTTAGTGTCATGTTGGACATTCTCTCATTTTCCTTTACTTTAACTTGTGTCTTAGTGTAATGTTGGGCATTCTCTCATGTTCCTTTACTTTAACTTGTGTCTTAGTGTAATGTTGGACATTCTCTCATATTCGTTTACTTTAACTTGTGTCTTAGTGTAATGTTGGACATTCTCTCATGTTCCTTTACTTTAACATGTTTTTTATTCTAATGTTGGACATTCTCTCATGTTCTTTTACTTTAACTTGTGTCTTAGTGTAATGTTGGACATTCTCTCGTGTTCCTTTACTTTAACTTGTGTCTTAGTGTAATGTTGGACATTCTCTCATGTTCCTTTACTTTAACTTGTGTCTTAGTGTAATGTTGGACATTCTCACATGTTCCTTTTCTTTAACTTGTGTCTTAGTGTCATGTTGGACATTCTCTCATTTTCCTTTACTTTAACTTGTGTCTTAGTGTAATGTTGGGCATTCTCTCATGTTCCTTTACTTTAACTTGTGTCTTAGTGTGATGTTGGACATTCTCTCATGTTCCTTTACTTTAGCTTGTGTCTTAGTGTAATGTTGGACATTCTCTCATGTTCCTTTACTTTAACTTGTGTCTTATTCTGATATTGGACATTCTCTCATGTTCCTTTACTTTAACGTGTTTCTTGGTGTAATGTTGGATAGTCTCTCATGTTCCTTTACTTTAACTTGTGTCTTAGTGTAATGTTGGACATTTTCTCCTGTTCCTTTACTTTAACTTGTGTCTTAGTGTAATGTTGGGCATTCTCTCATGTTCCTTTACTTTAACTTGTGTCTTAGTGTGATGTTGGACATTCTCTCATGTTCCTTTACTTTAGCTTGTGTCTTATTCTGATATTGGACATTCTCTCATGTTCCTTTACTTTAACGTGTTTCTTGGTGTAATGTTGGATAGTCTCTCATGTTCCTTTACTTTAACTTGTGTCTTAGTGTAATGTTGGACATTTTCTCGTGTTCCTTTACTTTAACTTGTGTCTTAGTGTAATGTTGGACATTCTCTCATGTTCCTTTACTTTAACTTGTGTCTTAGTGTAATGTTGGACATTCTCTCATGTTCCTTTACTTTAACTTGTGTCTTAGTGCAATGTTGGACATTCTGTCATATTCCTTTACTTTAGCTTGTGTCTTAGTGTAATGTTGGACATTCTCTCATGTTCGTTTACTTTAACTTTTGTCTTAGTGTGATGTTGGACATTCTCTCATATTCCATTACTCTAACTTGTGTCTTAGTCTGATGTTGGATATTCTCTCATATTCCTTTACTTTAACTTGTGTCTTAGTGTAATGTTGGATATTCTCTCATGTTCCTTTACTTTAACTTGTGTCTTAGTCTAATGTTGCACATTCTCTCATGTTCCTTTACTTTAACTTGTGTCTTCGTGTAATATTGGACATTCTCTCATGTTCCTTTACTTTAACTTGTGTCTTGGTGTAATGTTGGACATTCTCTCATGTTCCTTTACTTTAACTTGTGTCTTCGTGTAATATTGGACATTCTCTCATGTTCCTTTACTTTAACTTGTGTCTTAGTGTAATGTTGGACATTCTCTCATGTTCCTTTACTTTAACTTGTGTCTTAGTCTAATGTTGGACATTCTCTCATGTTCCTTTACTTTAACTTGTGTCTTAGTGTAATGTTGGACATTCTCTCATGTTCCTTTACTTTAACTTGTGTCTTAGTGTAATGTTGGACATTCTCATATGTTCCTTTTCTTTAACTTGTGTCTTAGTGTCATGTTGGACATTCTCTCATTTTCCTTTACTTTAACTTGTGTCTTAGTGTAATGTTGGGCATTCTCTCATGTTCCTTTACTTTAACTTGTGTCTTAGTGTAATGTTGGACATTCTCTCATATTCGTTTACTTTAACTTGTGTCTTAGTGTAATGTTGGACATTCTCTCATGTTCCTTTACTTTAACATGTGTCTTATTCTAATGTTGGACATTCTCTCATGTTCTTTTACTTTAACTTGTGTCTTAGTGTAATGTTGGACATTCTCTCGTGTTCCTTTACTTTAACTTGTGTCTTAGTGTAATGTTGGACATTCTCTCATGTTCCTTTACTTTAACTTGTGTCTTAGTGTAATGTTGGACATTCTCACATGTTCCTTTTCTTTAACTTGTGTCTTAGTGTCATGTTGGACATTCTCTCATTTTCCTTTACTTTAACTTGTGTCTTAGTGTGATGTTGGACATTCTCTCATGTTCCTTTACTTTAGCTTGTGTCTTAGTGTAATGTTGGACATTCTCTCATGTTCCTTTACTTTAACTTGTGTCTTATTCTGATATTTGACATTCTCTCATGTTCCTTTACTTTAACGTGTTTCTTGGTGTAATGTTGGGTAGTCTCTCATGTTCCTTTACTTTAACCTGTGTCTTAGTGCAATGTTGGACATTCTCTCATATTCCTTTACTTTAGCTTGTGTCTTAGTGTAATGTTGGACATTCTCTCATGTTCGTTTACTTTAACTTTTGTCTTAGTGTGATGTTGGAGATTCTCTCATATTCCATTACTCTAACTTGTGTCTTAGTCTGAGGTTGGATATTCTCTCATGTTCCTTTACTTTAACTTGTGTCTTAGTCTGATGTTGGACATTCTCTCATGTTCCTTTACTTTAACTTGTGTCTTAGTGTAATGTTGGACATTCTCTCATGTTCCTTTACTTTAACTTGTGTCTTAGTGTAATGTTGGACATTCTCTCATGTTCCTTTACCTTAACTTGTGTCTTAGTGTAATGTTGAACATTCTCTCATGTTCCTTTATTTTAACTTGTGAATTCGTCTTATGTTGGACATTCTCTCATGTTCCTTTACTTTAACTTGTGTCTTAGTGTAATGTTGGACATTCTCTCATGTTCCTTTACTTTAACTTGTGTCTTATTATGATGTTGGACATTCTCTCATGTTCCCTTACTTTAACTTGTGTCTTAGTGTGATGTTGGACATTCTCTCATATTCCATTACTTTAACTTGTGTCTTAGTCTGATGTTGGACATTCTTTCATGTTCCTTTACTTTAACTGGTGTTTTAGTGTCATGTTGGACATTCTCTTATGTTCCTTTACTTTAACGTGTTTCTTAGTCTGATGTTGGACATTCTCTCATGTTCCTTTACTTTAACTTGTGTCTTAGTGTAATGTTGGATAGTCTCTCATGTTCCTTTACTTTAACTTGCGTAATGTTGGACATTCTCTTATGTTTCTTTACTTTAACTTGTGTCTTAGTCTGATGTTGGAAATTCTCTCATGTTCCTTTACTATAACTTGTGTCTTTGTGTAATGTTGGACATTCTCTCATGTTCCTTTACTTTAACTTGTGTCTTAGTCTAATGTTGGACATTCTCTCATGTTCCTTTATTTTAACTTGTGAATTAGTCTTATTTGCACATTCTCTCATGTTCCTTTACTTTAACTTGTGTCTTAGTGCAATGTTGGACATTCTCTCATATTCCTTTACTTTAACTTGTGTCTTAGTGCAATGTTGGACATTCTCTCATATTCCTTTACTTTAGCTTGTGTCTTAGTGTAATGTTGGACATTCTCTCATGTTCCTTTACTTTAACTTGTGTCTTCGTGTAATATTGGACATTCTCTCATGTTCCTTTACTTTAACTTGTGTCTTAGTGTAATGTTGGACATTCTCTCATGTTCCTTTACTTTAACTTGTGTCTTAGTCTAATGTTGGACATTCTCTCATGTTCCTTTACTTTAACTTGTGTCTTAGTGTAATGTTGGACATTCTCTCATGTTCCTTTACTTTAACTTGTGTCTTAGTGTAATGTTGGACATTCTCATATGTTCCTTTTCTTTAACTTGTGTCTTAGTGTCATGTTGGACATTCTCTCATTTTCCTTTACTTTAACTTGTGTCTTAGTGTAATGTTGGGCATTCTCTCATGTTCCTTTACTTTAACTTGTGTCTTAGTGTAATGTTGGACATTCTCTCATATTCGTTTACTTTAACTTGTGTCTTAGTGTAATGTTGGACATTCTCTCATGTTCCTTTACTTTAACATGTGTCTTATTCTAATGTTGGACATTCTCTCATGTTCTTTTACTTTAACTTGTGTCTTAGTGTAATGTTGGACATTCTCTCGTGTTCCTTTACTTTAACTTGTGTCTTAGTGTAATGTTGGACATTCTCTCATGTTCCTTTACTTTAACTTGTGTCTTAGTGTAATGTTGGACATTCTCACATGTTCCTTTTCTTTAACTTGTGTCTTAGTGTCATGTTGGACATTCTCTCATTTTCCTTTACTTTAACTTGTGTCTTAGTGTGATGTTGGACATTCTCTCATGTTCCTTTACTTTAGCTTGTGTCTTAGTGTAATGTTGGACATTCTCTCATGTTCCTTTACTTTAACTTGTGTCTTATTCTGATATTTGACATTCTCTCATGTTCCTTTACTTTAACGTGTTTCTTGGTGTAATGTTGGGTAGTCTCTCATGTTCCTTTACTTTAACCTGTGTCTTAGTGCAATGTTGGACATTCTCTCATATTCCTTTACTTTAGCTTGTGTCTTAGTGTAATGTTGGACATTCTCTCATGTTCGTTTACGTTAACTTTTGTCTTAGTGTGATGTTGGAGATTCTCTCATATTCCATTACTCTAACTTGTGTCTTAGTCTGAGGTTGGATATTCTCTCATGTTCCTTTACTTTAACTTGTGTCTTAGTCTGATGTTGGACATTCTCTCATGTTCCTTTACTTTAACTTGTGTCTTGGTGTAATGTTGGACATTCTCTCATGTTCCTTTACTTTAACTTGTGTCTTCGTGTAATATTGGACATTCTCTCATGTTCCTTTACTTTAACTTGTGTCTTAGTGTAATGTTGGACATTCTCTCATGTTCCTTTACTTTAACTTGTGTCTTAGTCTAATGTTGGACATTCTCTCATGTTCCTTTACTTTAACTTGTGTCTTAGTGTAATGTTGGACATTCTCTCATGTTCCTTTACTTTAACTTGTGTCTTAGTGTAATGTTGGACATTCTCATATGTTCCTTTTCTTTAACTTGTGTCTTAGTGTCATGTTGGACATTCTCTCATTTTCCTTTACTTTAACTTGTGTCTTAGTGTAATGTTGGGCATTCTCTCATGTTCCTTTACTTTAACTTGTGTCTTAGTGTAATGTTGGACATTCTCTCATATTCGTTTACTTTAACTTGTGTCTTAGTGTAATGTTGGACATTCTCTCATGTTCCTTTACTTTAACATGTGTCTTATTCTAATGTTGGACATTCTCTCATGTTCTTTTACTTTAACTTGTGTCTTAGTGTAATGTTGGACATTCTCTCGTGTTCCTTTACTTTAACTTGTGTCTTAGTGTAATGTTGGACATTCTCTCATGTTCCTTTACTTTAACTTGTGTCTTAGTGTAATGTTGGACATTCTCACATGTTCCTTTTCTTTAACTTGTGTCTTAGTCTGATGTTGGACATTCTCTCATGTTCCTTTACTTTAACTTGTGTCTTAGTGTAATGTTGGATAGTCTCTCATGTTCCTTTACTTTAACTTGCGTAATGTTGGACATTCTCTTTTGTTCCTTTACTTTAACTTGTGTCTTAGTCTGATGGTGGACATTCTCTCATGTTCCTTTTCTATAACTTGTGTCTTAGTGTAATGTTGGATATTCTCTCATGTTCCTTTACTTTTACTTGTGTCTTAGTCTAATGTTGGACATTCTCTCATGTTCCTTTACTTTAACTTGTGTCTTAGTGTAATGTTGGACATTCTCTCATGTTCCTTTACTTTAACTTGTGTCTTAGTGTAATGTTGGACATTCTCATATGTTCCTTTTCTTTAACTTGTGTCTTAGTGTCATGTTGGACATTCTCTCATTTTCCTTTACTTTAACTTGTGTCTTAGTGTAATGTTGGGCATTCTCTCATGTTCCTTTACTTTAACTTGTGTCTTAGTGTAATGTTGGACATTCTCTCATATTCGTTTACTTTAACTTGTGTCTTAGTGTAATGTTGGACATTCTCTCATGTTCCTTTACTTTAACATGTTTTTTATTCTAATGTTGGACATTCTCTCATGTTCTTTTACTTTAACTTGTGTCTTAGTGTAATGTTGGACATTCTCTCGTGTTCCTTTACTTTAACTTGTGTCTTAGTGTAATGTTGGACATTCTCTCATGTTCCTTTACTTTAACTTGTGTCTTAGTGTAATGTTGGACATTCTCACATGTTCCTTTTCTTTAACTTGTGTCTTAGTGTCATGTTGGACATTCTCTCATTTTCCTTTACTTTAACTTGTGTCTTAGTGTAATGTTGGGCATTCTCTCATGTTCCTTTACTTTAACTTGTGTCTTAGTGTGATGTTGGACATTCTCTCATGTTCCTTTACTTTAGCTTGTGTCTTAGTGTAATGTTGGACATTCTCTCATCTTCCTTTACTTTAACTTGTGTCTTATTCTGATATTGGACATTCTCTCATGTTCCTTTACTTTAACGTGTTTCTTGGTGTAATGTTGGATAGTCTCTCATGTTCCTTTACTTTAACTTGTGTCTTAGTGTAATGTTGGACATTTTCTCCTGTTCCTTTACTTTAACTTGTGTCTTAGTGTAATGTTGGGCATTCTCTCATGTTCCTTTACTTTAACTTGTGTCTTAGTGTGATGTTGGACATTCTCTCATGTTCCTTTACTTTAGCTTGTGTCTTATTCTGATATTGGACATTCTCTCATGTTCCTTTACTTTAACGTGTTTCTTGGTGTAATGTTGGATAGTCTCTCATGTTCCTTTACTTTAACTTGTGTCTTAGTGTAATGTTGGACATTTTCTCGTGTTCCTTTACTTTAACTTGTGTCTTAGTGTAATGTTGGACATTCTCTCATGTTCCTTTACTTTAACTTGTGTCTTAGTGTAATGTTGGACATTCTCTCATGTTCCTTTACTTTAACTTGTGTCTTAGTGCAATGTTGGACATTCTGTCATATTCCTTTACTTTAGCTTGTGTCTTAGTGTAATGTTGGACATTCTCTCATGTTCGTTTACTTTAACTTTTGTCTTAGTGTGATGTTGGACATTCTCTCATATTCCATTACTCTAACTTGTGTCTTAGTCTGATGTTGGATATTCTCTCATATTCCTTTACTTTAACTTGTGTCTTAGTGTAATGTTGGATATTCTCTCATGTTCCTTTACTTTAACTTGTGTCTTAGTCTAATGTTGCACATTCTCTCATGTTCCTTTACTTTAACTTGTGTCTTCGTGTAATATTGGACATTCTCTCATGTTCCTTTACTTTAACTTGTGTCTTGGTGTAATGTTGGACATTCTCTCATGTTCCTTTACTTTAACTTGTGTCTTCGTGTAATATTGGACATTCTCTCATGTTCCTTTACTTTAACTTGTGTCTTAGTGTAATGTTGGACATTCTCTCATGTTCCTTTACTTTAACTTGTGTCTTAGTCTAATGTTGGACATTCTCTCATGTTCCTTTACTTTAACTTGTGTCTTAGTGTAATGTTGGACATTCTCTCATGTTCCTTTACTTTAACTTGTGTCTTAGTGTAATGTTGGACATTCTCATATGTTCCTTTTCTTTAACTTGTGTCTTAGTGTCATGTTGGACATTCTCTCATTTTCCTTTACTTTAACTTGTGTCTTAGTGTAATGTTGGGCATTCTCTCATGTTCCTTTACTTTAACTTGTGTCTTAGTGTAATGTTGGACATTCTCTCATATTCGTTTACTTTAACTTGTGTCTTAGTGTAATGTTGGACATTCTCTCATGTTCCTTTACTTTAACATGTGTCTTATTCTAATGTTGGACATTCTCTCATGTTCTTTTACTTTAACTTGTGTCTTAGTGTAATGTTGGACATTCTCTCGTGTTCCTTTACTTTAACTTGTGTCTTAGTGTAATGTTGGACATTCTCTCATGTTCCTTTACTTTAACTTGTGTCTTAGTGTAATGTTGGACATTCTCACATGTTCCTTTTCTTTAACTTGTGTCTTAGTGTCATGTTGGACATTCTCTCATTTTCCTTTACTTTAACTTGTGTCTTAGTGTGATGTTGGACATTCTCTCATGTTCCTTTACTTTAGCTTGTGTCTTAGTGTAATGTTGGACATTCTCTCATGTTCCTTTACTTTAACTTGTGTCTTATTCTGATATTTGACATTCTCTCATGTTCCTTTACTTTAACGTGTTTCTTGGTGTAATGTTGGGTAGTCTCTCATGTTCCTTTACTTTAACCTGTGTCTTAGTGCAATGTTGGACATTCTCTCATATTCCTTTACTTTAGCTTGTGTCTTAGTGTAATGTTGGACATTCTCTCATGTTCGTTTACTTTAACTTTTGTCTTAGTGTGATGTTGGAGATTCTCTCATATTCCATTACTCTAACTTGTGTCTTAGTCTGAGGTTGGATATTCTCTCATGTTCCTTTACTTTAACTTGTGTCTTAGTCTGATGTTGGACATTCTCTCATGTTCCTTTACTTTAACTTGTGTCTTAGTGTAATGTTGGACATTCTCTCATGTTCCTTTACTTTAACTTGTGTCTTAGTGTGATGTTGGACATTCTCTCATGTTCCTTTACTTTAGCTTGTGTCTTAGTGTAATGTTGGACATTCTCTCATGTTCCTTTACTTTAACTTGTGTCTTATTCTGATATTGGACATTCTCTCATGTTCCTTTACTTTAACGTGTTTCTTGGTGTAATGTTGGATAGTCTCTCATGTTCCTTTACTTTAACTTGTGTCTTAGTGTAATGTTGGACATTTTCTCCTGTTCCTTTACTTTAACTTGTGTCTTAGTGTAATGTTGGGCATTCTCTCATGTTCCTTTACTTTAACTTGTGTCTTAGTGTGATGTTGGACATTCTCTCATGTTCCTTTACTTTAACTTGTGTCTTCGTGTAATATTGGACATTCTCTCATGTTCCTTTACTTTAACTTGTGTCTTGGTGTAATGTTGGACATTCTCTCATGTTCCTTTACTTTAACTTGTGTCTTCGTGTAATATTGGACATTCTCTCATGTTCCTTTACTTTAACTTGTGTCTTAGTGTAATGTTGGACATTCTCTCATGTTCCTTTACTTTAACTTGTGTCTTAGTCTAATGTTGGACATTCTCTCATGTTCCTTTACTTTAACTTGTGTCTTAGTGTAATGTTGGACATTCTCTCATGTTCCTTTACTTTAACTTGTGTCTTAGTGTAATGTTGGACATTCTCATATGTTCCTTTTCTTTAACTTGTGTCTTAGTGTCATGTTGGACATTCTCTCATTTTCCTTTACTTTAACTTGTGTCTTAGTGTAATGTTGGGCATTCTCTCATGTTCCTTTACTTTAACTTGTGTCTTAGTGTAATGTTGGACATTCTCTCATATTCGTTTACTTTAACTTGTGTCTTAGTGTAATGTTGGACATTCTCTCATGTTCCTTTACTTTAACATGTGTCTTATTCTAATGTTGGACATTCTCTCATGTTCTTTTACTTTAACTTGTGTCTTAGTGTAATGTTGGACATTCTCTCGTGTTCCTTTACTTTAACTTGTGTCTTAGTGTAATGTTGGACATTCTCTCATGTTCCTTTACTTTAACTTGTGTCTTAGTGTAATGTTGGACATTCTCACATGTTCCTTTTCTTTAACTTGTGTCTTAGTGTCATGTTGGACATTCTCTCATTTTCCTTTACTTTAACTTGTGTCTTAGTGTGATGTTGGACATTCTCTCATGTTCCTTTACTTTAGCTTGTGTCTTAGTGTAATGTTGGACATTCTCTCATGTTCCTTTACTTTAACTTGTGTCTTATTCTGATATTTGACATTCTCTCATGTTCCTTTACTTTAACGTGTTTCTTGGTGTAATGTTGGGTAGTCTCTCATGTTCCTTTACTTTAACCTGTGTCTTAGTGCAATGTTGGACATTCTCTCATATTCCTTTACTTTAGCTTGTGTCTTAGTGTAATGTTGGACATTCTCTCATGTTCGTTTACTTTAACTTTTGTCTTAGTGTGATGTTGGAGATTCTCTCATATTCCATTACTCTAACTTGTGTCTTAGTCTGAGGTTGGATATTCTCTCATGTTCCTTTACTTTAACTTGTGTCTTAGTCTGATGTTGGACATTCTCTCATGTTCCTTTACTTTAACTTGTGTCTTAGTGTAATGTTGGACATTCTCTCATGTTCCTTTACTTTAACTTGTGTCTTAGTGTGATGTTGGACATTCTCTCATGTTCCTTTACTTTAGCTTGTGTCTTAGTGTAATGTTGGACATTCTCTCATGTTCCTTTACTTTAACTTGTGTCTTATTCTGATATTGGACATTCTCTCATGTTCCTTTACTTTAACGTGTTTCTTGGTGTAATGTTGGATAGTCTCTCATGTTCCTTTACTTTAACTTGTGTCTTAGTGTAATGTTGGACATTTTCTCCTGTTCCTTTACTTTAACTTGTGTCTTAGTGTAATGTTGGGCATTCTCTCATGTTCCTTTACTTTAACTTGTGTCTTAGTGTGATGTTGGACATTCTCTCATGTTCCTTTACTTTAGCTTGTGTCTTATTCTGATATTGGACATTCTCTCATGTTCCTTTTCTTTAACGTGTTTCTTGGTGTAATGTTGGATAGTCTCTCATGTTCCTTTACTTTAACTTGTGTCTTAGTGTAATGTTGGACATTTTCTCGTGTTCCTTTACTTTAACTTGTGTCTTAGTGTAATGTTGGACATTCTCTCATGTTCCTTTACTTTAACTTGTGTCTTAGTGTAATGTTGGACATTCTCTCATGTTCCTTTACTTTAACTTGTGTCTTAGTGCAATGTTGGACATTCTGTCATATTCCTTTACTTTAGCTTGTGTCTTAGTGTAATGTTGGACATTCTCTCATGTTCGTTTACTTTAACTTTTGTCTTAGTGTGATGTTGGACATTCTCTCATATTCCATTACTCTAACTTGTGTCTTAGTCTGATGTTGGATATTCTCTCATATTCCTTTACTTTAACTTGTGTCTTAGTGTAATGTTGGATATTCTCTCATGTTCCTTTACTTTAACTTGTGTCTTAGTCTAATGTTGCACATTCTCTCATGTTCCTTTACTTTAACTTGTGTCTTCGTGTAATATTGGACATTCTCTCATGTTCCTTTACTTTAACTTGTGTCTTGGTGTAATGTTGGACATTCTCTCATGTTCCTTTACTTTAACTTGTGTCTTCGTGTAATATTGGACATTCTCTCATGTTCCTTTACTTTAACTTGTGTCTTAGTGTAATGTTGGACATTCTCTCGTGTTCCTTTACTTTAACTTGTGTCTTAGTCTAATGTTGGACATTCTCTCATGTTCCTTTACTTTAACTTGTGTCTTAGTGTAATGTTGGACATTCTCTCATGTTCCTTTACTTTAACTTGTGTCTTAGTGTAATGTTGGACATTCTCATATGTTCCTTTTCTTTAACTTGTGTCTTAGTGTGATGTTGGACATTCTCTCATGTTCCTTTACTTTAGCTTGTGTCTTAGTGTAATGTTGGACATTCTCTCATGTTCCTTTACTTTAACTTGTGTCTTATTCTGATATTTGACATTCTCTCATGTTCCTTTACTTTAACGTGTTTCTTGGTGTAATGTTGGGTAGTCTCTCATGTTCCTTTACTTTAACCTGTGTCTTAGTGCAATGTTGGACATTCTCTCATATTCCTTTACTTTAGCTTGTGTCTTAGTGTAATGTTGGACATTTTCTCGTGTTCCTTTACTTTAACTTGTGTCTTAGTGTAATGTTGGACATTCTCTCATGTTCCTTTACTTTAACTTGTGTCTTAGTGTAATGTTGGACATTCTCTCATGTTCCTTTACTTTAACTTGTGTCTTAGTGCAATGTTGGACATTCTGTCATATTCCTTTACTTTAGCTTGTGTCTTAGTGTAATGTTGGACATTCTCTCATGTTCGTTTACTTTAACTTTTGTCTTAGTGTGATGTTGGACATTCTCTCATATTCCATTACTCTAACTTGTGTCTTAGTCTGATGTTGGATATTCTCTCATATTCCTTTACTTTAACTTGTGTCTTAGTGTAATGTTGGATATTCTCTCATGTTCCTTTACTTTAACTTGTGTCTTAGTCTAATGTTGCACATTCTCTCATGTTCCTTTACTTTAACTTGTGTCTTCGTGTAATATTGGACATTCTCTCATGTTCCTTTACTTTAACTTGTGTATTGGTGTAATGTTGGACATTCTCTCATGTTCCTTTACTTTAACTTGTGTCTTCGTGTAATATTGGACATTCTCTCATGTTCCTTTACTTTAACTTGTGTCTTAGTGTAATGTTGGACATTCTCTCATGTTCCTTTACTTTAACTTGTGTCTTAGTCTAATGTTGGACATTCTCTCATGTTCCTTTACTTTAACTTGTGTCTTAGTGTAATGTTGGACATTCTCTCATGTTCCTTTACTTTAACTTGTGTCTTAGTGTAATGTTGGACATTCTCATATGTTCCTTTTCTTTAACTTGTGTCTTAGTGTCATGTTGGACATTCTCTCATTTTCCTTTACTTTAACTTGTGTCTTAGTGTAATGTTGGGCATTCTCTCATGTTCCTTTACTTTAACTTGTGTCTTAGTGTAATGTTGGACATTCTCTCATATTCGTTTACTTTAACTTGTGTCTTAGTGTAATGTTGGACATTCTCTCATGTTCCTTTACTTTAACATGTGTCTTATTCTAATGTTGGACATTCTCTCATGTTCTTTTACTTTAACTTGTGTCTTAGTGTAATGTTGGACATTCTCTCGTGTTCCTTTACTTTAACTTGTGTCTTAGTGTAATGTTGGACATTCTCTCATGTTCCTTTACTTTAACTTGTGTCTTAGTGTAATGTTGGACATTCTCTCGTGTTCCTTTACTTTAACTTGTGTCTTAGTGTGATGTTGGACATTCTCTCATGTTCCTTTACTTTAGCTTGTGTCTTATTCTGATATTGGACATTCTCTCATGTTCCTTTACTTTAACGTGTTTCTTGGTGTAATGTTGGATAGTCTCTCATGTTCCTTTACTTTAACTTGTGTCTTAGTGTAATGTTGGACATTTTCTCGTGTTCCTTTACTTTAACTTGTGTCTTAGTGTAATGTTGGACATTCTCTCATGTTCCTTTACTTTAACTTGTGTCTTAGTGTAATGTTGGACATTCTCTCATGTTCCTTTACTTTAACTTGTGTCTTAGTGCAATGTTGGACATTCTGTCATATTCCTTTACTTTAGCTTGTGTCTTAGTGTAATGTTGGACATTCTCTCATGTTCGTTTACTTTAACTTTTGTCTTAGTGTGATGTTGGACATTCTCTCATATTCCATTACTCTAACTTGTGTCTTAGTCTGATGTTGGATATTCTCTCATATTCCTTTACTTTAACTTGTGTCTTAGTGTAATGTTGGATATTCTCTCATGTTCCTTTACTTTAACTTGTGTCTTAGTCTAATGTTGCACATTCTCTCATGTTCCTTTACTTTAACTTGTGTCTTCGTGTAATATTGGACATTCTCTCATGTTCCTTTACTTTAACTTGTGTCTTGGTGTAATGTTGGACATTCTCTCATGTTCCTTTACTTTAACTTGTGTCTTCGTGTAATATTGGACATTCTCTCATGTTCCTTTACTTTAACTTGTGTCTTAGTGTAATGTTGGACATTCTCTCATGTTCCTTTACTTTAACTTGTGTCTTAGTCTAATGTTGGACATTCTCTCATGTTCCTTTACTTTAACTTGTGTCTTAGTGTAATGTTGGACATTCTCTCATGTTCCTTTACTTTAACTTGTGTCTTAGTGTAATGTTGGACATTCTCATATGTTCCTTTTCTTTAACTTGTGTCTTAGTGTCATGTTGGACATTCTCTCATTTTCCTTTACTTTAACTTGTGTCTTAGTGTAATGTTGGGCATTCTCTCATGTTCCTTTACTTTAACTTGTGTCTTAGTGTAATGTTGGACATTCTCTCATATTCGTTTACTTTAACTTGTGTCTTAGTGTAATGTTGGACATTCTCTCATGTTCCTTTACTTTAACATGTGTCTTATTCTAATGTTGGACATTCTCTCATGTTCTTTTACTTTAACTTGTGTCTTAGTGTAATGTTGGACATTCTCTCGTGTTCCTTTACTTTAACTTGTGTCTTAGTGTAATGTTGGACATTCTCTCATGTTCCTTTACTTTAACTTGTGTCTTAGTGTAATGTTGGACATTCTCACATGTTCCTTTTCTTTAACTTGTGTCTTAGTGTCATGTTGGACATTCTCTCATTTTCCTTTACTTTAACTTGTGTCTTAGTGTGATGTTGGACATTCTCTCATGTTCCTTTACTTTAGCTTGTGTCTTAGTGTAATGTTGGACATTCTCTCATGTTCCTTTACTTTAACTTGTGTCTTATTCTGATATTTGACATTCTCTCATGTTCCTTTACTTTAACGTGTTTCTTGGTGTAATGTTGGGTAGTCTCTCATGTTCCTTTACTTTAACCTGTGTCTTAGTGCAATGTTGGACATTCTCTCATATTCCTTTACTTTAGCTTGTGTCTTAGTGTAATGTTGGACATTCTCTCATGTTCGTTTACTTTAACTTTTGTCTTAGTGTGATGTTGGAGATTCTCTCATATTCCATTACTCTAACTTGTGTCTTAGTCTGAGGTTGGATATTCTCTCATGTTCCTTTACTTTAACTTGTGTCTTAGTCTGATGTTGGACATTCTCTCATGTTCCTTTACTTTAACTTGTGTCTTAGTGTAATGTTGGACATTCTCTCATGTTCCTTTACTTTAACTTGTGTCTTAGTGTGATGTTGGACATTCTCTCATGTTCCTTTACTTTAGCTTGTGTCTTAGTGTAATGTTGGACATTCTCTCATGTTCCTTTACTTTAACTTGTGTCTTATTCTGATATTGGACATTCTCTCATGTTCCTTTACTTTAACGTGTTTCTTGGTGTAATGTTGGATAGTCTCTCATGTTCCTTTACTTTAACTTGTGTCTTAGTGTAATGTTGGACATTTTCTCCTGTTCCTTTACTTTAACTTGTGTCTTAGTGTAATGTTGGGCATTCTCTCATGTTCCTTTACTTTAACTTGTGTCTTAGTGTGATGTTGGACATTCTCTCATGTTCCTTTACTTTAGCTTGTGTCTTATTCTGATATTGGACATTCTCTCATGTTCCTTTACTTTAACGTGTTTCTTGGTGTAATGTTGGATAGTCTCTCATGTTCCTTTACTTTAACTTGTGTCTTAGTGTAATGTTGGACATTTTCTCGTGTTCCTTTACTTTAACTTGTGTCTTAGTGTAATGTTGGACATTCTCTCATGTTCCTTTACTTTAACTTGTGTCTTAGTGTAATGTTGGACATTCTCTCATGTTCCTTTACTTTAACTTGTGTCTTAGTGCAATGTTGGACATTCTGTCATATTCCTTTACTTTAGCTTGTGTCTTAGTGTAATGTTGGACATTCTCTCATGTTCGTTTACTTTAACTTTTGTCTTAGTGTGATGTTGGACATTCTCTCATATTCCATTACTCTAACTTGTGTCTTAGTCTGATGTTGGATATTCTCTCATATTCCTTTACTTTAACTTGTGTCTTAGTGTAATGTTGGATATTCTCTCATGTTCCTTTACTTTAACTTGTGTCTTAGTCTAATGTTGCACATTCTCTCATGTTCCTTTACTTTAACTTGTGTCTTCGTGTAATATTGGACATTCTCTCATGTTCCTTTACTTTAACTTGTGTCTTGGTGTAATGTTGGACATTCTCTCATGTTCCTTTACTTTAACTTGTGTCTTCGTGTAATATTGGACATTCTCTCATGTTCCTTTACTTTAACTTGTGTCTTAGTGTAATGTTGGACATTCTCTCATGTTCCTTTACTTTAACTTGTGTCTTAGTCTAATGTTGGACATTCTCTCATGTTCCTTTACTTTAACTTGTGTCTTAGTGTAATGTTGGACATTCTCTCATGTTCCTTTACTTTAACTTGTGTCTTAGTGTAATGTTGGACATTCTCATATGTTCCTTTTCTTTAACTTGTGTCTTAGTGTCATGTTGGACATTCTCTCATTTTCCTTTACTTTAACTTGTGTCTTAGTGTAATGTTGGGCATTCTCTCATGTTCCTTTACTTTAACTTGTGTCTTAGTGTAATGTTGGACATTCTCTCATATTCGTTTACTTTAACTTGTGTCTTAGTGTAATGTTGGACATTCTCTCATGTTCCTTTACTTTAACATGTGTCTTATTCTAATGTTGGACATTCTCTCATGTTCTTTTACTTTAACTTGTGTCTTAGTGTAATGTTGGACATTCTCTCGTGTTCCTTTACTTTAACTTGTGTCTTAGTGTAATGTTGGACATTCTCTCATGTTCCTTTACTTTAACTTGTGTCTTAGTGTAATGTTGGACATTCTCACATGTTCCTTTTCTTTAACTTGTGTCTTAGTCTGATGTTGGACATTCTCTCATGTTCCTTTACTTTAACTTGTGTCTTAGTGTAATGTTGGATAGTCTCTCATGTTCCTTTACTTTAACTTGCGTAATGTTGGACATTCTCTTTTGTTCCTTTACTTTAACTTGTGTCTTAGTCTGATGGTGGACATTCTCTCATGTTCCTTTTCTATAACTTGTGTCTTAGTGTAATGTTGGATATTCTCTCATGTTCCTTTACTTTTACTTGTGTCTTAGTCTAATGTTGGACATTCTCTCATGTTCCTTTACTTTAACTTGTGTCTTAGTGTAATGTTGGACATTCTCTCATGTTCCTTTACTTTAACTTGTGTCTTAGTGTAATGTTGGACATTCTCATATGTTCCTTTTCTTTAACTTGTGTCTTAGTGTCATGTTGGACATTCTCTCATTTTCCTTTACTTTAACTTGTGTCTTAGTGTAATGTTGGGCATTCTCTCATGTTCCTTTACTTTAACTTGTGTCTTAGTGTAATGTTGGACATTCTCTCATATTCGTTTACTTTAACTTGTGTCTTAGTGTAATGTTGGACATTCTCTCATGTTCCTTTACTTTAACATGTTTTTTATTCTAATGTTGGACATTCTCTCATGTTCTTTTACTTTAACTTGTGTCTTAGTGTAATGTTGGACATTCTCTCGTGTTCCTTTACTTTAACTTGTGTCTTAGTGTAATGTTGGACATTCTCTCATGTTCCTTTACTTTAACTTGTGTCTTAGTGTAATGTTGGACATTCTCACATGTTCCTTTTCTTTAACTTGTGTCTTAGTGTCATGTTGGACATTCTCTCATTTTCCTTTACTTTAACTTGTGTCTTAGTGTAATGTTGGGCATTCTCTCATGTTCCTTTACTTTAACTTGTGTCTTAGTGTGATGTTGGACATTCTCTCATGTTCCTTTACTTTAGCTTGTGTCTTAGTGTAATGTTGGACATTCTCTCATGTTCCTTTACTTTAACTTGTGTCTTATTCTGATATTGGACATTCTCTCATGTTCCTTTACTTTAACGTGTTTCTTGGTGTAATGTTGGATAGTCTCTCATGTTCCTTTACTTTAACTTGTGTCTTAGTGTAATGTTGGACATTTTCTCCTGTTCCTTTACTTTAACTTGTGTCTTAGTGTAATGTTGGGCATTCTCTCATGTTCCTTTACTTTAACTTGTGTCTTAGTGTGATGTTGGACATTCTCTCATGTTCCTTTACTTTAGCTTGTGTCTTATTCTGATATTGGACATTCTCTCATGTTCCTTTACTTTAACGTGTTTCTTGGTGTAATGTTGGATAGTCTCTCATGTTCCTTTACTTTAACTTGTGTCTTAGTGTAATGTTGGACATTTTCTCGTGTTCCTTTACTTTAACTTGTGTCTTAGTGTAATGTTGGACATTCTCTCATGTTCCTTTACTTTAACTTGTGTCTTAGTGTAATGTTGGACATTCTCTCATGTTCCTTTACTTTAACTTGTGTCTTAGTGCAATGTTGGACATTCTGTCATATTCCTTTACTTTAGCTTGTGTCTTAGTGTAATGTTGGACATTCTCTCATGTTCGTTTACTTTAACTTTTGTCTTAGTGTGATGTTGGACATTCTCTCATATTCCATTACTCTAACTTGTGTCTTAGTCTGATGTTGGATATTCTCTCATATTCCTTTACTTTAACTTGTGTCTTAGTGTAATGTTGGATATTCTCTCATGTTCCTTTACTTTAACTTGTGTCTTAGTCTAATGTTGCACATTCTCTCATGTTCCTTTACTTTAACTTGTGTCTTCGTGTAATATTGGACATTCTCTCATGTTCCTTTACTTTAACTTGTGTCTTGGTGTAATGTTGGACATTCTCTCATGTTCCTTTACTTTAACTTGTGTCTTCGTGTAATATTGGACATTCTCTCATGTTCCTTTACTTTAACTTGTGTCTTAGTGTAATGTTGGACATTCTCTCATGTTCCTTTACTTTAACTTGTGTCTTAGTCTAATGTTGGACATTCTCTCATGTTCCTTTACTTTAACGTGTTTCTTGGTGTAATGTTGGGTAGTCTCTCATGTTCCTTTACTTTAACCTGTGTCTTAGTGCAATGTTGGACATTCTCTCATATTCCTTTACTTTAGCTTGTGTCTTAGTGTAATGTTGGACATTCTCTCATGTTCGTTTACTTTAACTTTTGTCTTAGTGTGATGTTGGAGATTCTCTCATATTCCATTACTCTAACTTGTGTCTTAGTCTGAGGTTGGATATTCTCTCATGTTCCTTTACTTTAACTTGTGTCTTAGTCTGATGTTGGACATTCTCTCATGTTCCTTTACTTTAACTTGTGTCTTAGTGTAATGTTGGACATTCTCTCATGTTCCTTTACTTTAACTTGTGTCTTAGTGTGATGTTGGACATTCTCTCATGTTCCTTTACTTTAGCTTGTGTCTTAGTGTAATGTTGGACATTCTCTCATGTTCCTTTACTTTAACTTGTGTCTTATTCTGATATTGGACATTCTCTCATGTTCCTTTACTTTAACGTGTTTCTTGGTGTAATGTTGGATAGTCTCTCATGTTCCTTTACTTTAACTTGTGTCTTAGTGTAATGTTGGACATTTTCTCCTGTTCCTTTACTTTAACTTGTGTCTTAGTGTAATGTTGGGCATTCTCTCATGTTCCTTTACTTTAACTTGTGTCTTAGTGTGATGTTGGACATTCTCTCATGTTCCTTTACTTTAGCTTGTGTCTTATTCTGATATTGGACATTCTCTCATGTTCCTTTACTTTAACGTGTTTCTTGGTGTAATGTTGGATAGTCTCTCATGTTCCTTTACTTTAACTTGTGTCTTAGTGTAATGTTGGACATTTTCTCGTGTTCCTTTACTTTAACTTGTGTCTTAGTGTAATGTTGGACATTCTCTCATGTTCCTTTACTTTAACTTGTGTCTTAGTGTAATGTTGGACATTCTCTCATGTTCCTTTACTTTAACTTGTGTCTTAGTGCAATGTTGGACATTCTGTCATATTCCTTTACTTTAGCTTGTGTCTTAGTGTAATGTTGGACATTCTCTCATGTTCGTTTACTTTAACTTTTGTCTTAGTGTGATGTTGGACATTCTCTCATATTCCATTACTCTAACTTGTGTCTTAGTCTGATGTTGGATATTCTCTCATATTCCTTTACTTTAACTTGTGTCTTAGTGTAATGTTGGATATTCTCTCATGTTCCTTTACTTTAACTTGTGTCTTAGTCTAATGTTGCACATTCTCTCATGTTCCTTTACTTTAACTTGTGTCTTCGTGTAATATTGGACATTCTCTCATGTTCCTTTACTTTAACTTGTGTCTTGGTGTAATGTTGGACATTCTCTCATGTTCCTTTACTTTAACTTGTGTCTTCGTGTAATATTGGACATTCTCTCATGTTCCTTTACTTTAACTTGTGTCTTAGTGTAATGTTGGACATTCTCTCATGTTCCTTTACTTTAACTTGTGTCTTAGTCTAATGTTGGACATTCTCTCATGTTCCTTTACTTTAACTTGTGTCTTAGTGTAATGTTGGACATTCTCTCATGTTCCTTTACTTTAACTTGTGTCTTAGTGTAATGTTGGACATTCTCATATGTTCCTTTTCTTTAACTTGTGTCTTAGTGTCATGTTGGACATTCTCTCATTTTCCTTTACTTTAACTTGTGTCTTAGTGTAATGTTGGGCATTCTCTCATGTTCCTTTACTTTAACTTGTGTCTTAGTGTAATGTTGGACATTCTCTCATATTCGTTTACTTTAACTTGTGTCTTAGTGTAATGTTGGACATTCTCTCATGTTCCTTTACTTTAACATGTGTCTTATTCTAATGTTGGACATTCTCTCATGTTCTTTTACTTTAACTTGTGTCTTAGTGTAATGTTGGACATTCTCTCGTGTTCCTTTACTTTAACTTGTGTCTTAGTGTAATGTTGGACATTCTCTCATGTTCCTTTACTTTAACTTGTGTCTTAGTGTAATGTTGGACATTCTCACATGTTCCTTTTCTTTAACTTGTGTCTTAGTCTGATGTTGGACATTCTCTCATGTTCCTTTACTTTAACTTGTGTCTTAGTGTAATGTTGGATAGTCTCTCATGTTCCTTTACTTTAACTTGCGTAATGTTGGACATTCTCTTTTGTTCCTTTACTTTAACTTGTGTCTTAGTCTGATGGTGGACATTCTCTCATGTTCCTTTTCTATAACTTGTGTCTTAGTGTAATGTTGGATATTCTCTCATGTTCCTTTACTTTTACTTGTGTCTTAGTCTAATGTTGGACATTCTCTCATGTTCCTTTACTTTAACTTGTGTCTTAGTGTAATGTTGGACATTCTCTCATGTTCCTTTACTTTAACTTGTGTCTTAGTGTAATGTTGGACATTCTCATATGTTCCTTTTCTTTAACTTGTGTCTTAGTGTCATGTTGGACATTCTCTCATTTTCCTTTACTTTAACTTGTGTCTTAGTGTAATGTTGGGCATTCTCTCATGTTCCTTTACTTTAACTTGTGTCTTAGTGTAATGTTGGACATTCTCTCATATTCGTTTACTTTAACTTGTGTCTTAGTGTAATGTTGGACATTCTCTCATGTTCCTTTACTTTAACATGTTTTTTATTCTAATGTTGGACATTCTCTCATGTTCTTTTACTTTAACTTGTGTCTTAGTGTAATGTTGGACATTCTCTCGTGTTCCTTTACTTTAACTTGTGTCTTAGTGTAATGTTGGACATTCTCTCATGTTCCTTTACTTTAACTTGTGTCTTAGTGTAATGTTGGACATTCTCACATGTTCCTTTTCTTTAACTTGTGTCTTAGTGTCATGTTGGACATTCTCTCATTTTCCTTTACTTTAACTTGTGTCTTAGTGTAATGTTGGGCATTCTCTCATGTTCCTTTACTTTAACTTGTGTCTTAGTGTGATGTTGGACATTCTCTCATGTTCCTTTACTTTAGCTTGTGTCTTAGTGTAATGTTGGACATTCTCTCATGTTCCTTTACTTTAACTTGTGTCTTATTCTGATATTGGACATTCTCTCATGTTCCTTTACTTTAACGTGTTTCTTGGTGTAATGTTGGATAGTCTCTCATGTTCCTTTACTTTAACTTGTGTCTTAGTGTAATGTTGGACATTTTCTCCTGTTCCTTTACTTTAACTTGTGTCTTAGTGTAATGTTGGGCATTCTCTCATGTTCCTTTACTTTAACTTGTGTCTTAGTGTGATGTTGGACATTCTCTCATGTTCCTTTACTTTAGCTTGTGTCTTATTCTGATATTGGACATTCTCTCATGTTCCTTTACTTTAACGTGTTTCTTGGTGTAATGTTGGATAGTCTCTCATGTTCCTTTACTTTAACTTGTGTCTTAGTGTAATGTTGGACATTTTCTCGTGTTCCTTTACTTTAACTTGTGTCTTAGTGTAATGTTGGACATTCTCTCATGTTCCTTTACTTTAACTTGTGTCTTAGTGTAATGTTGGACATTCTCTCATGTTCCTTTACTTTAACTTGTGTCTTAGTGCAATGTTGGACATTCTGTCATATTCCTTTACTTTAGCTTGTGTCTTAGTGTAATGTTGGACATTCTCTCATGTTCGTTTACTTTAACTTTTGTCTTAGTGTGATGTTGGACATTCTCTCATATTCCATTACTCTAACTTGTGTCTTAGTCTGATGTTGGATATTCTCTCATATTCCTTTACTTTAACTTGTGTCTTAGTGTAATGTTGGATATTCTCTCATGTTCCTTTACTTTAACTTGTGTCTTAGTCTAATGTTGCACATTCTCTCATGTTCCTTTACTTTAACTTGTGTCTTCGTGTAATATTGGACATTCTCTCATGTTCCTTTACTTTAACTTGTGTCTTGGTGTAATGTTGGACATTCTCTCATGTTCCTTTACTTTAACTTGTGTCTTCGTGTAATATTGGACATTCTCTCATGTTCCTTTACTTTAACTTGTGTCTTAGTGTAATGTTGGACATTCTCTCATGTTCCTTTACTTTAACTTGTGTCTTAGTCTAATGTTGGACATTCTCTCATGTTCCTTTACTTTAACTTGTGTCTTAGTGTAATGTTGGACATTCTCTCATGTTCCTTTACTTTAACTTGTGTCTTAGTGTAATGTTGGACATTCTCATATGTTCCTTTTCTTTAACTTGTGTCTTAGTGTCATGTTGGACATTCTCTCATTTTCCTTTACTTTAACTTGTGTCTTAGTGTAATGTTGGGCATTCTCTCATGTTCCTTTACTTTAACTTGTGTCTTAGTGTAATGTTGGACATTCTCTCATATTCGTTTACTTTAACTTGTGTCTTAGTGTAATGTTGGACATTCTCTCATGTTCCTTTACTTTAACATGTGTCTTATTCTAATGTTGGACATTCTCTCATGTTCTTTTACTTTAACTTGTGTCTTAGTGTAATGTTGGACATTCTCTCGTGTTCCTTTACTTTAACTTGTGTCTTAGTGTAATGTTGGACATTCTCTCATGTTCCTTTACTTTAACTTGTGTCTTAGTGTAATGTTGGACATTCTCACATGTTCCTTTTCTTTAACTTGTGTCTTAGTGTCATGTTGGACATTCTCTCATTTTCCTTTACTTTAACTTGTGTCTTAGTGTGATGTTGGACATTCTCTCATGTTCCTTTACTTTAGCTTGTGTCTTAGTGTAATGTTGGACATTCTCTCATGTTCCTTTACTTTAACTTGTGTCTTATTCTGATATTTGACATTCTCTCATGTTCCTTTACTTTAACGTGTTTCTTGGTGTAATGTTGGGTAGTCTCTCATGTTCCTTTACTTTAACCTGTGTCTTAGTGCAATGTTGGACATTCTCTCATATTCCTTTACTTTAGCTTGTGTCTTAGTGTAATGTTGGACATTCTCTCATGTTCGTTTACTTTAACTTTTGTCTTAGTGTGATGTTGGAGATTCTCTCATATTCCATTACTCTAACTTGTGTCTTAGTCTGAGGTTGGATATTCTCTCATGTTCCTTTACTTTAACTTGTGTCTTAGTCTGATGTTGGACATTCTCTCATGTTCCTTTACTTTAACTTGTGTCTTAGTGTAATGTTGGACATTCTCTCATGTTCCTTTACTTTAACTTGTGTCTTAGTGTAATGTTGGACATTCTCTCATGTTCCTTTACCTTAACTTGTGTCTTAGTGTAATGTTGAACATTCTCTCATGTTCCTTTATTTTAACTTGTGAATTCGTCTTATGTTGGACATTCTCTCATGTTCCTTTACTTTAACTTGTGTCTTAGTGTAATGTTGGACATTCTCTCATGTTCCTTTACTTTAACTTGTGTCTTATTATGATGTTGGACATTCTCTCATGTTCCCTTACTTTAACTTGTGTCTTAGTGTGATGTTGGACATTCTCTCATATTCCATTACTTTAACTTGTGTCTTAGTCTGATGTTGGACATTCTTTCATGTTCCTTTACTTTAACTGGTGTTTTAGTGTCATGTTGGACATTCTCTTATGTTCCTTTACTTTAACGTGTTTCTTAGTCTGATGTTGGACATTCTCTCATGTTCCTTTACTTTAACTTGTGTCTTAGTGTAATGTTGGATAGTCTCTCATGTTCCTTTACTTTAACTTGCGTAATGTTGGACATTCTCTTATGTTTCTTTACTTTAACTTGTGTCTTAGTCTGATGTTGGAAATTCTCTCATGTTCCTTTACTATAACTTGTGTCTTTGTGTAATGTTGGACATTCTCTCATGTTCCTTTACTTTAACTTGTGTCTTAGTCTAATGTTGGACATTCTCTCATGTTCCTTTATTTTAACTTGTGAATTAGTCTTATTTGCACATTCTCTCATGTTCCTTTACTTTAACTTGTGTCTTAGTGCAATGTTGGACATTCTCTCATATTCCTTTACTTTAGCTTGTGTCTTAGTGTAATGTTGGACATTCTCTCATGTTCCTTTACTTTAACTTGTGTCTTAGTGTGATGTTGGACATTCTCTCATGTTCCTTTACTTTAACTTGTGTCTTAGTGTAATGTTAGACATTCTCTCATGTTCCTTTACTTTAACTTGTGTCTTAGTATAATGTTGGACATTCTCTCATGTTCCTTTATTTTAACTTGTGAATTAGTCTGATGTTGGACATTCTTTCATGTTCCTTTACTTTAACTGGTGTTTTAGTGTCATGTTGGACATTCTCTTATGTTCCTTTACTTTAACTTGTGTCTTAGTGTAATGTTGGATAGTCTCTCATGTTCCTTTACTTTAACTTGTGTCTTAGTGTAATGTTGGATAGTCTCTCATGTTCCTTTACTTTAACTTGTGTCTTAGTGTAATGTTGGATAGTCTCTCATGTTCCTTTACTTTAACTTGCGTAATGTTGGACATTCTCTTATGTTCCTTTACTTTAACTTGTGTCTTAGTCTGATGGTGGACATTCTCTCATGTTCCTTTTCTATAACTTGTGTCTTAGTGTAATGTTGGATATTCTCTCATGTTCCTTTACTTTTACTTGTGTCTTAGTCTAATGTTGGACATTCTCTCATGTTCCTTTACTTTAACTTGTGTCTTAGTGTAATGTTGGACATTCTCTCATGTTCCTTTACTTTAACTTGTGTCTTAGTGTAATGTTGGACATTCTCATATGTTCCTTTTCTTTAACTTGTGTCTTAGTGTCATGTTGGACATTCTCTCATTTTCCTTTACTTTAACTTGTGTCTTAGTGTAATGTTGGGCATTCTCTCATGTTCCTTTACTTTAACTTGTGTCTTAGTGTAATGTTGGATAGTCTCTCATGTTCCTTTACTTTAACTTGTGTCTTAGTGTAATGTTGGATAGTCTCTCATGTTCCTTTACTTTAACTTGTGTCTTAGTGTAATGTTGGATAGTCTCTCATGTTCCTTTACTTTAACTTGCGTAATGTTGGACATTCTCATATGTTCCTTTTCTTTAACTTGTGTCTTAGTGTAATGTTGGACATTCTCTCGTGTTCCTTTACTTTAACTTGTGTCTTAGTGTAATGTTGGACATTCTCTCATGTTCCTTTACTTTAACTTGTGTCTTAGTGTAATGTTGGACATTCTCACATGTTCCTTTTCTTTAACTTGTGTCTTAGTGTCATGTTGGACATTCTCTCATTTTCCTTTACTTTAACTTGTGTCTTAGTGTAATGTTGGGCATTCTCTCATGTTCCTTTACTTTAACTTGTGTCTTAGTTGTATGTTGGACATTCTCTCATGTTCCTTTACTTTAGCTTGTGTCTTAGTGTAATGTTGGACATTCTCTCATGTTCCTTTACTTTAACTTGTGTCTTATTCTGATATTGGACATTCTCTCATGTTCCTTTACTTTAACGTGCTTCTTGGTGTAATGTTGGGTAGTCTCTCATGTTCCTTTACTTTAACTTGTGTCTTAGTGTAATGTTGGACATTTTCTCGTGTTCCTTTACTTTAACTTGTGTCTTAGTGTAATGTTGGACATTCTCTCATGTTCCTTTACTTTAACTTGTGTCTTAGTGTAATGTTGGACATTCTCTCATGTTCCTTTACTTTAACTTGTGTCTTAGTGCAATGTTGGACATTCTCTCATATTCCTTTACTTTAGCTTGTGTCTTAGTGTAATGTTGGACATTCTCTCATGTTCGTTTACTTTAACTTTTGTCTTAGTGTGATGTTGGACATTCTCTCATATTCCATTACTCTAACTTGTGTCTTAGTCTGATGTTGAATATTCTCTCATGTTCCTTTACTTTAACTTGTGTCTTAGTCTGATGTTGGACATTCTCTCATGTTCCTTTACTTTAACTTGTGTCTTAGTGTAATGTTGGACATTCTCTCATGTTCCTTTACTTTAACTTGTGTCTTAGTGTAATGTTGGACATTCTCTCATGTTCCTTTACCTTAACTTGTGTCTTAGTGTAATGTTGGACATTCTCTCATGTTCCTTTATTTTAACTTGTGAATTCGTCTTATGTTGGACATTCTCTCATGTTCCTTTACTTTAACTTGTGTCTTAGTGTAATGTTGGACATTCTCTCATATTCCTTTACTTTAACTTGTGTCTTATTATGATGTTGGACATTCTCTCATGTTCCCTTACTTTAACTTGTGTCTTAGTCTGATGATGGACATTCTCTCATGTTCCTTTTCTATAACTTGTGTCTTAGTGTAATGTTGGATATTCTCTCATGTTCCTTTACTTTTACTTGTGTCTTAGTCTAATGTTGGACATTCTCTCATGTTCCTTTACTTTAACTTCTGTCTTCGTGTAATATTGGACATTCTCTCATGTTCCTTTACTTTAACTTGTGTCTTGGTGTAATGTTGGACATTCTCTCATATTCCTTTACTTTAACTTGTGTCTTAGTGTAATGTTGGACATTCTCTCATGTTCCTTTACTTTAACTTGTGTCTTAGTCTAATGTTGGACATTCTCTCATGTTCCTTTACGTTAACTTGTGTTTTAGTCTAATGTTGGACATTCTCTCATGTTCCTTTACTTTAACTTGTGTCTTAGTGTAATGTTGGACATTCTCTCATGTTCCTTTACTTTAACTTGTGTGTTAGTGTAATGTTGGACATTTTCTCGTGTTCCTTTACTTTAACTTGCGTCTTAGTCTAATGTTGGACATTCTCTCATGTTCCTTTACTTTAACTTGTGTCTTAGTCTAATGTTGGACATTCTCTCATGTTCCTTTACTTTAACTTCTGTCTTAGTGTAATGTTGGACAATCTCACATGTTCCTTTACTTTAACTTATGTCTTAGTGTGATGTTGGATAGTCTCTCATGTTCCTTTACTTTAACTTGTGTCTTAGTCTAATGTTGGACATTCTCTCATATTTCTTTACTTTAACTTGTATCTTAGTGTAATGTTGAACATTGTCTCATGTTCCTTTACTTTAATTTGTGTCTTAGTCTAATGTTGGAAATTCTCTCATGTTCCTTTACTTTAACTTGTGTCTTAGTGCAATGTTGGACATTCTCTCATATTCCTTTACTTTAGCTTGTGTCTTAGTGTAATATTGGACATTCTCTCATGTTCCTTTACTTTAACTTGTGTCTTAATGTGATGTTGGACATTCTCTCATGTTTCTTTACTTTAACTTGTGTCTTAATGTAATGTTGGACATTCTCTCATGTTCCTTTACTTTAACTTGTGTCTTAGTGTAATGTTGGACATTCTCTCATGTTCCTTTATTTTAACTTGTGAATTAGTCTTATGTTGGACATTCTCTCATGTTCCTTTACTTTAACTTGTGTCTTAGTGTAATGTTGGAGATTCTCTCATGTTCCTTTACTTTAACTTGTGTCTTATTATGATGTTGGACATTCTCTCATGTTCCTTTACTTTAACTTGTGTCTTAGTGTGATGTTGGACATTCTCTCATATTCCATTACTTTAACTTCTGTCTTAGTCTGATGTTGGATAGTCTCTCATGTTCCTTTACTTTAACTTGTGTAATGTTGGACATTCTCTCATGTTCCTTTACTTTAACTTGTGTCTTAGTGTAATGTTGGACATTGTCTCATGTTCCTTTACTTTAACATGTGTCTTAGTCTAATGTTGGACATTCTCTCATGTTCTTTTACTTTAACTTGTGTCTTCGTGTAATGTTGGACATTCTCTCATATTCCTTTACTTTAACTTGTGTCTTAGTGTAATGTTGGATATTCTCTCGTGTTCCTTTACTTTAACTTGTGTCTTAGTGTAATGTTGGACATTCTCTCATGTTCCTTTACTTTAACTTGTGTCTTAGTGTAATGTTGGACATTCTCAGATGTTCCTTTTCTTTAACTTGTGTCTTAGTGTCATGTTGGGCATTCTCTCATTTTCCTTTACTTTAACTTGTGTCTTAGTGTAATGTTGGGCATTTTCTCATGTTCCTTTACTTTAACTTGTGTCTTAGTGTAATGTTGGACATTCTCTCATATTCCTTTACTTTAACTTGTGTCTTAGTGTAATGTTGGACATTCTCTCATGTTCCTTTACTTTAACATGTGTCTTATTCTAATGTTGGACATTCTCTCATGTTCTTTTACTTTAACTTGTGTCTTAGTGTGATGTTGGACATTCTCTCATGTTCCTTTACTTTAACTTGTGTCTTAGTGTAATGCTGGACATTCTCTCATGTTCCTTTACTTTAACTTGTGTCTTAGTATAATGTTGGACATTCTCTCATGTTCCTTTATTTTAACTTGTGAATTAGTCTGATGTTGGACATTCTTTCATGTTCCTTTACTTTAACTGGTGTTTTAGTGTCATGTTGGACATTCTCTTATGTTCCTTTACTTTAACGTGTTTCTTAGTCTGATGTTGGACATTCTCTCATGTTCCTTTACTTTAACTTGTGTCTTAGTGTAATGTTGGATAGTCTCTCATGTTCCTTTACTTTAACTTGCGTAATGTTGGACATTCTCTTATGTTCCTTTACTTTAACTTGTGTCTTAGTCTGATGGTGGACATTCTCTCATGTTCCTTTTCTATTACTTGTGTCTTAGTGTAATGTTGGATATTCTCTCATGTTCCTTTACTTTTACTTGTGTCTTAGTCTAATGTTGGACATTCTCTCATGTTCCTTTACTCTAACTTGTGTCTTAGTGTAATGTTGGACATTCTCTCATGTTCCTTTACTTTAACTTGTGTCTTAGTGTAATGTTGGATATTCTCTCATGTTCCTTTACTTTAACTTGTGTCTTAGTCTAATGTTGGACATTCTCTCATGTTCCTTTACTTTAACTTCTGTCTTCGTGTAATATTGGACATTCTCTCATGTTCCTTTACTTTAACTTGTGTCTTGGTGTAATGTTGGACATTCTCTCATATTCCTTTACTTTAACTTGTGTCTTAGTGTAATGTTGGACATTCTCTCATGTTCCTTTACTTTAACTTGTGTCTTAGTCTAATGTTGGACATTCTCTCATGTTCCTTTACTTTAACTTGTGTCTTAGTGTAATGTTGGACATTCTCTCATGTTCCTTTACTTTAACTTGTGTCTTAGTGTAATGTTGGACATTCTCTCATGTTCCTTTACTTTAACTTGTGTCTTAGTGTAATGTTGGACATTTTCTCGTGTTCCTTTACTTTAACTTGCGTCTTAGTCTAATGTTGGACATTCTCTCATGTTCCTTTACTTTAACTTGTGTCTTAGTGTAATGTTGGACAATCTCACATGTTCCTTTACTTTAACTTATGTCTTAGTGTGATGTTGGATAGTCTCTCATGTTCCTTTACTTTAACTTGTGTCTTAGTCTAATGTTGGACATTCTCTCATATTCCTTTACTTTAACTTGTATCTTAATGTGATGTTGGACATTCTCTCATGTTTCTTTACTTTAACTTGTGTCTTAATGTAATGTTGGACATTCTCTCATGTTCCTTTACTTTAACTTGTGTCTTAGTGTAATGTTGGACATTCTCTCATGTTCCTTTATTTTAACTTGTGAATTAGTCTTATGTTGGACATTCTCTCATGTTCCTTTACTTTAAATTGTGTCTTAGTGTAATGTTGGACATTCTCTCATGTTCCTTTACTTTAACTTGTGTCTTATTATGATGTTGGACATTCTCTCATGTTCCTTTACTTTAATTTGTGTCTTAGTGTCATTTTGGACATTCTCTCATATTCCATTACTTTAACTTCTGTCTTAGTCTGATGTTGGATAGTCTCTCATGTTCCTTTACTTTAACTTGTGTAATGTTGGACATTCTCTCATGTTCCTTTACTTTAACTTGTGTCTTAGTGTAATGTTGGACATTCTCTCATGTTCCTTTACTTTAACATGTGTCTTAGTCTAATGTTGGACATTCTCTCATGTTCTTTTACTTTAACTTGTGTCTTCGTGTAATGTTGGACATTCTCTCATATTCCTTTACTTTAACTTGTGTCTTAGTGTATTGTTGGATATTCTCTCGTGTTCCTTTACTTTAACTTGTGTCTTAGTGTAATGTTGGACATTCTCTCATGTTCCTTTACTTTAACTTGTGTCTTAGTGTAATGTTGGACATTCTCATATGTTCCTTTTCTTTAACTTGTGTCTTAGTGTCATGTTGGACATTCTCTCATTTTCCTTTACTTTAACTTGTGTCTTAGTGTAATGTTGGGCATTTTCTCATGTTCCTTTACTTTAACTTGTGTCTTAGTGTAATGTTGGACATTCTCTCATATTCCTTTACTTTAACTTGTGTCTTAGTGTAATGTTGGACATTCTCTCATGTTCCTTTACTTTAACATGTGTCTTATTCTAATGTTGGACATTCTCTCATGTTCTTTTACTTTAACTTGTGTCTTCGTGTAATGTTGGACATTCTCTCATATTCCTTTACTTTAGCTTGTGTCTTAGTGTAATGTTGGACATTCTCTCATGTTCCTTTACTTTAACATGTGTCTTATTCTAATGTTGGACATTCTCTCATGTTCTTTTACTTTAACTTGTGTCTTCGTGTAATGTTGGACATTCTCTCATATTACTTTACTTTAACTTGTGTCTTAGTGTAATGTTGGACATTCTGTCATATTCCTTTACTTTAACTTGTTTTTTAGTGCCATGTTGGACATTCTCTCATGTTCCTTTCCTTTAACTTGTGTCTTAGTGTAATGTTGGACATTCTCTCATGTTCCTTTACTTTAACTGGTGTCTTAGTGTAATGTTGGACAATCTCTCATGTTCCTTTACTTTAACTTGTGTTTTAGTGTGATGTTGGACATTCTCTCATGTTCTTTACTTTAACTTGTGTCTTAGTCTAATGTTGGACATTCTGTCATGTTCCTTTACTTTGACTTGTTTCTTAGTGTGATGTTGGACATTCTCTCATGTTCCTCTACTTTAACTTGTGTCTTAGTGTCATGTTGGACATTCTCTCATGTTCATTTACTTTTACTTGTGTCTTAGTGTAATGTTGGACATTCTCTCATATTCTTTTACTTTAACTTGTGTCTTGGTGTAATGTTGAACATTCTCTCATGTTCCTTTTCGTTAACTTGTGTCTTAGTGTAATGTTGGACATTCTCTCATGTTCCTTTACGTTAACTTATGTCTTAGTGTAATGTTGGACATTCTCTCATGTTCCTTTACTTTAACTTGTGTCTTAGTGTAATGTTGGATATTCACTCATGTTCCTTTACTTTAACTTGTGTCTTAGTGTAATGTTGGACATTCTCTCATGTTCCTTTACTTTAACTTGTGTCTTGGTGTAATGTTGGATAGTCTCTCATGTTCCTTTACTTTAACTTGTGTAATGTTGGACATTCTCTCATGTTCCTTTACTTTAACTTGTGTCTTAGTGTAATGTTGGACATTCTCTCATGTTCTTTTACTTTAACTTGTGTCTTCGTGTAATGTTGGACATTCTCCCATATTCCTTTACTTTAACTTGTGTCTTAGTGTAATGTTGGATATTCTCTCGTGTTCCTTTACTTTAACTTGTGTCTTAGTGTAATGTTGGACATTCTCTCATGTTCCTTTACTTTAACATGTGTCTTAGTCTAATGTTGGACATTCTCTCATGTTCTTTTACTTTAACTTGTGTCTTCGTGTAATGTTGGACATTCTCTCATATTCCTTTACTTTAACTTGTGTCTTAGTGTAATGTTGGATATTCTCTCGTGTTCCTTTACTTTAACTTGTGTCTTAGTGTAATGTTGGACATTCTCTCATGTTCCTTTACTTTAACTTGTGTCTTAGTGTAATGTTGGACATTCTCATATGTTCCTTTTCTTTAACTTGTGTCTTAGTGTCATGTTGGACATTCTCTCATTTTCCTTTACTTTAACTTGTGTCTTAGTGTAATGTTGGGCATTTTCTCATGTTCCTTTACTTTAACTTGTGTCTTAGTGCAATGTTGGACATTCTCTCATATTTCTTTACTTTAACTTGTGTCTTAGTGTAATGTTGGACATTCTCTCATGTTCCTTTACTTTAACATGTGTCTTATTCTAATGTTGGACATTCTCTCATGTTCTTTTACTTTAACTTGTGTCTTAGTGTGATGTTGGACATTCTCTCATGTTCCTTTACTTTAACTTGTGTCTTAGTGTAATGTTGGACATTCTCTCATGTTCCTTTACTTTAACTTGTGTCTTAGTATAATGTTGGACATTCTCTCATGTTCCTTTATTTTAACTTGTGAATTAGTCTGATGTTGGACATTCTTTCATGTTCCTTTACTTTAACTGGTGTTTTAGTGTCATGTTGGACATTCTCTTATGTTCCTTTACTTTAACGTGTTTCTTAGTCTGATGTTGGACATTCTCTTATGTTCCTTTACTTTAACTTGTGTCTTAGTGTAATGTTGGATAGTCTCTCATGTTCCTTTACTTTAACTTGCGTAATGTTGGACATTCTCTTATGTTCCTTTACTTTAACTTGTGTCTTAGTCTGATGGTGGACATTCTCTCATGTTCCTTTTCTATAACTTGTGTCTTAGTGTAATGTTGGATATTCTCTCATGTTCCTTTACTTTTACTTGTGTCTTAGTCTAATGTTGGACATTCTCTCATGTTCCTTTACTTTAACTTGTGTCTTAGTGTAATGTTGGACATTCTCTCATGTTCCTTTACTTTAACTTGTGTCTTAGTGTAATGTTGGATATTCTCTCATGTTCCTTTTCTTTTACTTGTGTCTTAGTCTAATGTTGGACATTCTCTCATGTTCCTTTAATTTAACTTCTGTCTTCGTGTAATATTGGACATTCTCTCATGTTCCTTTACTTTAACTTGTGTCTTGGTGTAATGTTGGACATTCTCTCATATTCCTTTACTTTAACTTGTGTCTTAGTGTAATGTTGGACATTCTCTCATGTTCCTTTACTTTAACTTGTGTCTTAGTCTAATGTTGGACATTATCTCATGTTCCTTTACGTTAACTTGTGTCTTAGTGTAATGTTGGACATTCTCTCATGTTCCTTTACTTTAACTTGTGTATTAGTGTAATGTTGGACATTCTCTCCTGTTCCTTTACTTTAACTTGTGTCTTAGTGTAATGTTGGACATTTTCTCGTGTTCCTTTACTTTAACTTGCGTCTTAGTCTAATGTTGGACATTCTCTCATGTTCCTTTACTTTAACTTGTGTCTTAGTCTAATGTTGGACATTCTCTCATGTTCCTTTACTTTAACTTGTGTCTTAGTGTAATGTTGGACAATCTCACATGTTCCTTTACTTTAACTTATGTCTTAGTGTGATGTTGGATAGTCTCTCATGTTCCTTTACTTTAACTTGTGTCTTAGTCTAATGTTGGACATTCTCTCATATTCCTTTACTTTAACTTGTATCTTAATGTGATGTTGGACATTCTCTCATGTTTCTTTACTTTAACTTGTGTCTTAATGTAATGTTGGACATTCTCTCATGTTCCTTTACTTTAACTTGTGTCTTAGTGTAATGTTGGACATTCTCTCATGTTCCTTTATTTTAACTTGTGAATTAGTCTTATGTTGGACATTCTCTCATGTTCCTTTACTTTAAATTGTTTCTTAGTGTAATGTTGGACATTCTCTCATGTTCCTTTACTTTAACTTGTGTCTTATTATGATGTTGGACATTCTCTCATGTTCCTTTACTTTAACTTGTGTCTTAGTGTCATGTTGGACATTCTCTCATATTCCATTACTTTAACTTCTGTCTTAGTCTGATGTTGGATAGTCTCTCATGTTCCTTTACTTTAACTTGTGTAATGTTGGACATTCTCTCATGTTCCTTTACTTTAACTTGTGTCTTAGTGTAATGTTGGACATTCTCTCATGTTCCTTTACTTTAACATGTGTCTTAGTCTAATGTTGGACATTCTCTCATGTTCTTTTACTTTAACTTGTGTCTTCGTGTAATGTTGGACATTCTCTCATATTCCTTTACTTTAACTTGTGTCTTAGTGTATTGTTGGATATTCTCTCGTGTTCCTTTACTTTAACTTGTGTCTTAGTGTAATGTTGGACATTCTCTCATGTTCCTTTACTTTAACTTGTGTCTTAGTGTAATGTTGGACATTCTCATATGTTCCTTTTCTTTAACTTGTGTCTTAGTGTAATGTTGGACATTTTCTCATGTTCCTTTACTTTAACTTGTGTCTTAGTGTAATGTTGGACATTCTCTCATATTCCTTTACTTTAACTTGTGTCTTAGTGTAATGTTGGACATTCTCTCATGTTCCTTTACTTTAACATGTGTCTTATTCTAATGTTGGACATTCTCTCATGTTCTTTTACTTTAACTTGTGTCTTCGTGTAATGTTGGACATTCTCTCATATTCCTTTACTTTAGCTTGTGTCTTAGTGTAATGTTGGACATTCTCTCATGTTCCTTTACTTTAACATGTGTCTTATTCTAATGTTGGACATTCTCTCATGTTCTTTTACTTTAACTTGTGTCTTCGTGTAATGTTGGACATTCTCTCATATTCCTTTACTTTAACTTGTGTCTTAGTGTAATGTTGGACATTCTGTCATATTCCTTTACTTTAACTTGTTTTTTAGTGCCATGTTGGACATTCTCTCATGTTCCTTTCCTTTAACTTGTGTCTTAGTGTAATGTTGGACATTCTCTCATGTTCCTTTACTTTAACTGGTGTCTTAGTGTAATGTTGGACAATCTCTCATGTTCCTTTACTTTAACTTGTGTTTTAGTGTGATGTTGGACATTCTCTCATGTTCTTTACTTTAACTTGTGTCTTAGTCTAATGTTGGACATTCTGTCATGTTCCTTTACTTTGACTTGTTTCTTAGTGTGATGTTGGACATTCTCTCATGTTCCTCTACTTTAACTTGTGTCTTAGTGTCATGTTGGACATTCTCTCATGTTCATTTACTTTTACTTGTGTCTTAGTGTAATGTTGGACATTCTCTCATATTCTTTTACTTTAACTTGTGTCTTGTTGTAATGTTGAACATTCTCTCATGTTCCTTTTCGTTAACTTGTGTCTTAGTGTAATGTTGGACATTCTCTCATGTTCCTTTACGTTAACTTATGTCTTAGTGTAATGTTGGACATTCTCTCATGTTCCTTTACTTTAACTTGTGTCTTAGTGTAATGTTGGATATTCACTCATGTTCCTTTACTTTAACTTGTGTCTTAGTGTAATGTTGGACATTCTCTCATGTTCCTTTACTTTAACTTGTTCTTGGTGTAATGTTGGATAGTGTCTCATGTTCCTTTACTTTAACTTGTGTAATGTTGGACATTCTCTCATGTTCCTTTACTTTAACTTGTGTCTTAGTGTAATGTTGGACATTCTCCCATGTTCCTTTACTTTAACATGTGTCTTAGTCTAATGTTGGACATTCTCTCATGTTCTTTTACTTTAACTTGTGTCTTCGTGTAATGTTGGACATTCTCTCATATTCCTTTACTTTAACTTGTGTCTTAGTGTAATGTTGGATATTCTCTCGTGTTCCTTTACTTTAACTTGTGTCTTAGTGTAATGTTGGACATTCTCTCATGTTCCTTTACTTTAACTTGTGTCTTAGTGTAATGTTGGACATTCTCATATGTTCCTTTTCTTTATCTTGTGTCTTAGTGTCATGTTGGACATTTTCTCATTTTCCTTTACTTTAACTTGTGTCTTAGTGTAATGTTGGGCATTTTCTCATGTTCCTTTACTTTAACTTGTGTCTTAGTGTAATGTTGGACATTCTCTCATATTCCTTTACTTTAACTTGTGTCTTAGTGTAATGTTGGACATTCTCTCATGTTCCTTTACTTTAACATGTGTCTTATTCTAATGTTGGACATTCTCTCATGTTCTTTTACTTTAACTTGTGTCTTCGTGTAATGTTGGACATTCTCTCATATTCCTTTACTTTCACTTGTGTCTTAGTGTGATGTTGGACATTCTCTCATGTTCCTTTACTTTAGCTTGTGTCTTAGTGTAATGTTGGACATTCTCTCATGTTCCTTTACTTTAACTTGTGTCTTATTCTGATATTGGACATTCTCTCATGTTCCTTTACTTTAACGTGTTTCTTGGTGTAATGTTGGATAGTCTCTCATGTTCCTTTACTTTAACTTGTGTCTTAGTGTGATGTTGGACATTCTCTCATGTTCCTTTACTTTAGCTTGTGTCTTATTCTGATATTGGACATTCTCTCATGTTCCTTTACTTTAACGTGTTTCTTGGTGTAATGTTGGATAGTCTCTCATGTTCCTTTACTTTAACTTGTGTCTTAGTGTAATGTTGGACATTTTCTCGTGTTCCTTTACTTTAACTTGTGTCTTAGTGTAATGTTGGACATTCTCTCATGTTCCTTTACTTTAACTTGTGTTTTAGTGTAATGTTGGACATTCTCTCATGTTCCTTTACTTTAACTTGTGTCTTAGTGCAATGTTGGACATTCTCTCATATTCCATTACTCTAACTTGTGTCTTAGTCTGATGTTGGATATTCTTTCATGTTCCTTTACTTTAACTGGTGTTTTAGTGTCATGTTGGACATTCTCTTATGTTCCTTTACTTTAATTTGTTTCTTAGTCTGATGTTGGACATTCTCTCATGTTCCTTTACTTTAACTTGTGTCTTAGTGTAATGTTGGATATTCTCTCATATTCCTTTACTTTAACTTGTGTCTTAGTGTAATGTTGGATATTCTCTCATGTTCCTTTACTTTAACTTGTGTCTTAGTCTAATGTTGCACATTCTCTCATGTTCCTTTACTTTAACTTGTGTCTTCGTGTAATATTGGACATTCTCTCATGTTCCTTTACTTTAACTTGTGTCCTGGTGTAATGTTGGACATTCTCTCATGTTCCTTTACTTTAACTTGTGTCTTCGTGTAATATTGGACATTCTCTCATGTTCCTTTACTTTAACTTGTGTCTTGGTGTAATGTTGGACATTCTCTCATATTCCTTTACTTTAACTTGTGTCTTAGTGTAATGTTGGACATTCTCTCATGTTCCTTTACTTTAACTTGTGTCTTAGTCTAATGTTGGACATTCTCTCATGTTCCTTTACTTTAACTTGTGTCTTATTGTAATGTTGGACATTCTCTCATGTTCCTTTACTTTAACTTGTGTCTTAGTGTAATGTTGGACATTCTCATATGTTCCTTTTCTTTAACTTGTGTCTTAGTGTCATGTTGGACATTCTCTCATTTTCCTTTACTTTAACTTGTGTCTTAGTGTAATGTTGGGCATTCTCTCATGTTCCTTTACTTTAACTTGTGTCTTAGTGTAATGTTGGACATTCTCTCATATTCCTTTACTTTAACTTGTGTCTTAGTGTAATGTTGGACATTCTCTCATGTTCCTTTACTTTAACATGTGTCTTATTCTAATGTTGGACATTCTCTCATGTTCTTTTACTTTAACTTGTGTCTTCGTGTAATGTTGGACATTCTCTCATATTCCTTTACTTTAACTTGTGTCTTAGTGTAATGTTGGACATTCTCTCGTGTTCCTTTACTTTAACTTGTGTCTTAGTGTAATGTTGGACATTCTCTCATGTTCCTTTACTTTAACTTGTGTCTTAGTGTAATGTTGGACATTCTCACATGTTCCTTTTCTTTAACTTGTGTCTTAGTGTCATGTTGGACATTCTCTCATTTTCCTTTACTTTAACTTGTGTCTTAGTGTAATGTTGGGCATTCTCTCATGTTTCTTTACTTTAACTTGTGTCTTAGTGTGATGTTGGACATTCTCTCATGTTCCTTTACTTTAGCTTGTGTCTTAGTGTAATGTTGGACATTCTCTCATGTTCCTTTACTTTAACTTGTGTCTTATTCTGATATTGGACATTCTCTCATGTTCCTTTACTTTAACGTGTTTCTTGGTGTAATGTTGGATAGTCTCTCATGTTCCTTTACTTTAACTTGTGTCTTAGTGTAATGTTGGACATTTTCTCCTGTTCCTTTACTTTAACTTGTGTCTTAGTGTAATGTTGGGCATTCTCTCATGTTCCTTTACTTTAACTTGTGTCTTAGTGTGATGTTGGACATTCTCTCATGTTCCTTTACTTTAGCTTGTGTCTTATTCTGATATTGGACATTCTCTCATGTTCCTTTACTTTAACGTGTTTCTTGGTGTAATGTTGGATAGTCTCTCATGTTCCTTTACTTTAACTTGTGTCTTAGTGTAATGTTGGACATTTTCTCGTGTTCCTTTACTTTAACTTGTGTCTTAGTGTAATGTTGGACATTCTCTCATGTTCCTTTACTTTAACTTGTGTCTTAGTGTAATGTTGGACATTCTCTCATGTTCCTTTACTTTAACTTGTGTCTTACTGCAATGTTGGACATTCTGTCATATTCCTTTACTTTAGCTTGTGTCTTAGTGTAATGTTGGACATTCTCTCATGTTCGTTTACTTTAACTTTTGTCTTAGTGTGATGTTGGACATTCTCTCATATTCCATTACTCTAACTTGTGTCTTAGTCTGATGTTGGATATTCTCTCATATTCCTTTACTTTAACTTGTGTCTTAGTGTAATGTTGGATATTCTCTCATGTTCCTTTACTTTAACTTGTGTCTTAGTCTAATGTTGCACATTCTCTCATGTTCCTTTACTTTAACTTGTGTCTTCGTGTAATATTGGACATTCTCTCATGTTCCTTTACTTTAACTTGTGTCTTGGTGTAATGTTGGACATTCTCTCATATTCCTTTACTTTAACTTGTGTCTTAGTGTAATGTTGGACATTCTCTCATGTTCCTTTACTTTAACTTGTGTCTTAGTCTAATGTTGGACATTCTCTCATGTTCCTTTACTTTAACTTGTGTCTTAGTGTAATGTTGGACATTCTCTCATGTTCCTTTACTTTAACTTGTGTCTTAGTGTAATGTTGGACATTCTCATATGTTCCTTTTCTTTAACTTGTGTCTTAGTGTCATGTTGGACATTCTCTCATTTTCCTTTACTTTAACTTGTGTCTTAGTGTAATGTTGGGCATTCTCTCATGTTCCTTTACTTTAACTTGTGTCTTAGTGTAATGTTGGACATTCTCTCATATTCCTTTACTTTAACTTGTGTCTTAGTGTAATGTTGGACATTCTCTCATGTTCCTTTACTTTAACATGTGTCTTATTCTAATGTTGGACATTCTCTCATGTTCTTTTACTTTAACTTGTGTCTTAGTGTAATGTTGGACATTCTCTCGTGTTCCTTTACTTTAACTTGTGTCTTAGTGTAATGTTGGACATTCTCTCATGTTCCTTTACTTTAACTTGTGTCTTAGTGTAATGTTGGACATTCTCACATGTTCCTTTTCTTTAACTTGTGTCTTAGTGTCATGTTGGACATTCTCTCATTTTCCTTTACTTTAACTTGTGTCTTAGTGTAATGTTGGGCATTCTCTCATGTTCCTTTACTTTAACTTGTGTCTTAGTGTGATGTTGGACATTCTCTCATGTTCCTTTACTTTAGCTTGTGTCTTAGTGTAATGTTGGACATTCTCTCATGTTCCTTTACTTTAACTTGTGTCTTATTCTGATATTGGACATTCTCTCATGTTCCTTTACTTTAACGTGTTTCTTGGTGTAATGTTGGGTAGTCTCTCATGTTCCTTTACTTTAACTTGTGTCTTAGTGCAATGTTGGACATTCTCTCATATTCCTTTACTTTAGCTTGTGTCTTAGTGTAATGTTGGACATTCTCTCATGTTCGTTTACTTTAACTTTTGTCTTAGTGTGATGTTGGACATTCTCTCATGTTCCTTTACTTTAACTTGTGTCTTAGTGTAATGTTGGACATTCTCTCATATTCCATTACTCTAACTTGTGTCTTATTCTGATGTTGGATATTCTCTCATGTTCCTTTACTTTAACTTGTGTCTTAGTCTGATGTTGGATATTCTCTCATGTTCCTTTACTTTAACTTGTGTCTTAGTGTAATGTTGGACATTCTCTCATGTTCCTTTACTTTAACTTGTGTCTTTGTGTAATGTTGAACATTCTCTCATGTTCCTTTACTTTAACTTGTGTCTTGGTGTAATGTTGGACATTCTCTCATATTCCTTTACTTTAACTTGTGTCTTAGTGTAATGTTGGACATTCTCTCATGTTCCTTTACTTTAACTTGTGTCTTAGTCTAATGTTGGACATTCTCTCATGTTCCTTTACTTTAACTTGTGTCTTAGTGTAATGTTGGACATTCTCTCATGTTCCTTTACTTTAACTTGTGTCTTAGTGTAATGTTGGACATTCTCATATGTTCCTTTTCTTTAACTTGTGTCTTAGTGTCATGTTGGACATTCTCTCATGTTCCTTTACTTTAACATGTGTCTTATTCTAATGTTGGACATTCTCTCATGTTCTTTTACTTTAACTTGTGTCTTAGTGTAATGTTGGACATTCTCTCATGTTCCTTTACTTTAACTTGTGTCTTAGTGTAATGTTGGACATTCTCACATGTTCCTTTTCTTTAACTTGTGTCTTAGTGTCATGTTGGACATTCTCTCATTTTCCTTTACTTTAACTTGTGTCTTAGTGTAATGTTGGGCATTCTCTCATGTTCCTTTACTTTAACTTGTGTCTTAGTGTGATGTTGGACATTCTCTCATGTTCCTTTACTTTAGCTTGTGTCTTAATGTAATGTTGGACATTCTCTCATGTTCCTTTACTTTAACTTGTGTCTTATTCTGATATTGGACATTCTCTCATGTTCCTTTACTTTAACGTGTTTCTTGGTGTAATGTTGGGTAGTCTCTCATGTTCCTTTACTTTAACTTGTGTCTTAGTGCAATGTTGGACATTCTCTCATATTCCTTTACTTTAGCTTGTGTCTTAGTGTAATGTTGGACATTCTCTCATATTCGTTTACTTTAACTTTTGTCTTAGTGTGATGTTGGACATTCTCTCATATTCCATTACTCTAACTTGTGTCTTATTCTGATGTTGGATATTCTCTCATGTTCCTTTACTTTAACTTGTGTCTTAGTCTGATGTTGGACATTCTCTCATGTTCCTTTACTTTAACTTGTGTCTTAGTGTAATGTTGGACATTCTCTCATGTTCCTTTACTTTAACTTGTGTCTTTGTGTAATGTTGAACATTCTCTCATGTTCCTTTACTTTAACTTGTGTCTTGGTGTAATGTTGGACAATTTCTCATATTCCTTTACTTTAACTTGTGTCTTAGTGTAATGTTGGACATTCTCTCATGTTCCTTTACTTTAACTTGTGTCTTAGTCTAATGTTGGACATTCTCTCATGTTCCTTTACTTTAACTTGTGTCTTAGTGTAATGTTGGACATTCTCTCATGTTCCTTTACTTTAACTTGTGTCTTAGTGTAATGTTGGACATTCTCATATGTTCCTTTTCTTTAACTTGTGTCTTAGTGTCATGTTGGACATTCTCTCATTTTCCTTTACTTTAACTTGTGTCTTAGTGTAATGTTGGGCATTCTCTCATGTTCCTTTACTTTAACTTGTGTCTTAGTGTAATGTTGGACATTCTCTCATATTACTTTACTTTAACTTGTGTCTTAGTGTAATGTTGGACATTCTCTCATGTTCCTTTACTTTAACATGTGTCTTATTCTAATGTTGGACATTCTCTCATGTTCTTTTACTTTAACTTGTGTCTTAGTGTAATGTTGGACATTCTCTCGTGTTCCTTTACTTTAACTTGTGTCTTAGTGTAATGTTGGACATTCTCTCATGTTCCTTTACTTTAACTTGTGTCTTAGTGTAATGTTGGACATTCTCACATGTTCCTTTTCTTTAACTTGTGTCTTAGTGTCATGTTGGACATTCTCTCATTTTCCTTTACTTTAACTTGTGTCTTAGTGTAATGTTGGGCATTCTCTCATGTTCCTTTACTTTAACTTGTGTCTTAGTGTAATGTTGGACATTCTCACATGTTCCTTTTCTTTAACTTGTGTCTTAGTGTCATGTTGGACATTCTCTCATGTTCCTTTACTTTAGCTTGTGTCTTAGTGTAATGTTGGACATTCTCACATGTTCCTTTACTTTAACTTGTGTCTTATTCTGATATTGGACATTCTCTCATGTTCCTTTACTTTAACGTGTTTCTTGGTGTAATGTTGGGTAGTCTCTCATGTTCCTTTACTTTAACTTGTGTCTTAGTGCAATGTTGGACATTCTCTCATATTCCTTTACTTTAGCTTGTGTCTTAGTGTAATGTTGGACATTCTCTCATGTTCGTTTACTTTAACTTTTGTCTTAGTGTGATGTTGGACATTCTCTCATATTCCATTACTCTAACTTGTGTCTTATTCTGATGTTGGATATTCTCTCATGTTCCTTTACTTTAACTTGTGTCTTAGTCTGATGTTGGACATTCTCTCATGTTCCTTTACTTTAACTTGTGTCTTAGTGTAATGTTGGACATTCTCTCATGTTCCTTTACTTTAACTTGTGTCTTTGTGTAATGTTGAACATTCTCTCATGTTCCTTTACTTTAACTTGTGTCTTGGTGTAATGTTGGACATTCTCTCATATTCCTTTACTTTAACTTGTGTCTTAGTGTAATGTTGGACATTCTCTCATGTTCCTTTACTTTAACTTGTGTCTTAGTCTAATGTTGGACATTCTCTCATGTTCCTTTACTTTAACTTGTGTCTTAGTGTAATGTTGGACATTCTCTCATGTTCCTTTACTTTAACTTGTGTCTTAGTGTAATGTTGGACATTCTCATATGTTCCTTTTCTTTAACTTGTGTCTTAGTGTCATGTTGGACATTCTCTCATTTTCCTTTACTTTAACTTGTGTCTTAGTGTAATGTTGGGCATTCTCTCATGTTCCTTTACTTTAACTTGTGTGTTAGTGTAATATTGGACATTCTCTCATATTCCTTTACTTTAACTTGTGTCTTAGTGTAATGTTGGACATTCTCTCATGTTCCTTTACTTTAACATGTGTCTTATTCTAATGTTGGACATTCTCTCATGTTCTTTTACTTTAACTTGTGTCTTAGTGTAATGTTGGACATTCTCTCGTGTTCCTTTACTTTAACTTGTGTCTTAGTGTAATGTTGGACATTCTCTCATGTTCCTTTACTTTAACTTGTGTCTTAGTGTAATGTTGGACATTCTCACATGTTCCTTTTCTTTAACTTGTGTCTTAGTGTCATGTTGGACATTCTCTCATTTTCCTTTACTTTAACTTGTGTCTTAGTGTAATGTTGGGCATTCTCTCATGTTCCTTTACTTTAACTTGTGTCTTAGTGTGATGTTGGACATTCTCTCATGTTCCTTTACTTTAGCTTGTGTCTTAGTGTAATGTTGGACATTCTCTCATGTTCCTTTACTTTAACTTGTGTCTTATTCTGATATTGGACATTCTCTCATGTTCCTTTACTTTAACGTGTTTCTTGGTGTAATGTTGGGTAGTCTCTCATGTTCCTTTACTTTAACTTGTGTCTTAGTGCAATGTTGGACATTTTCTCATATTCCTTTACTTTAGCTTGTGTCTTAGTGTAATGTTGGACATTCTCTCATGTTCGTTTACTTTAACTTTTGTCTTAGTGTGATGTTGGACATTCTCTCATATTCCATTACTCTAACTTGTGTCTTATTCTGATGTTGGATATTCTCTCATGTTCCTTTACTTTAACTTGTGTCTTAGTCTGATGTTGGACATTCTCTCATGTTCCTTTACTTTAACTTGTGTCTTAGTGTAATGTTGGACATTCTCTCATGTTCCTTTACTTTAACTTGTGTCTTTGTGTAATGTTGAACATTCTCTCATGTTCCTTTACTTTAACTTGTGTCTTGGTGTAATGTTGGACATTCTCTCATATTCCTTTACTTTAACTTGTGTCTTAGTGTAATGTTGGACATTCTCTCATGTTCCTTTACTTTAACTTGTGTCTTAGTCTAATGTTGGACATTCTCTCATGTTCCTTTACTTTAACTTGTGTCTTAGTGTAATGTTGGACATTCTCTCATGTTCCTTTACTTTAACTTGTGTCTTAGTGTAATGTTGGACATTCTCATATGTTCCTTTTCTTTAACTTGTGTCTTAGTGTCATGTTGGACATTCTCTTATTTTCCTTTACTTTAACTTGTGTCTTAGTTTAATGTTGGGCATTCTCTCATGTTCCTTTACTTTAACTTGTGTCTTAGTGTAATGTTGGACATTCTCTCATATTCCTTTACTTTAACTTGTGTCTTAGTGTAATGTTGGACATTCTCTCATGTTCCTTTACTTTAACATGTGTCTTATTCTAATGTTGGACATTCTCTCATGTTCTTTTACTTTAACTTGTGTCTTAGTGTAATGTTGGACATTCTCTCGTGTTCCTTTACTTTAACTTGTGTCTTAGTGTAATGTTAGACATTCTCTCATGTTCCTTTACTTTAACTTGTGTCTTAGTGTAATGTTGGACATTCTCACATGTTCCTTTTCTTTACCTTGTGTCTTAGTGTCATGTTGGACATTCTCTCATTTTCCTTTACTTTAACTTGTGTCTTAGTGTAATGTTGGGCATTCTCTCATGTTCCTTTACTTTAACTTGTGTCTTAGTGTGATGTTGGACATTCTCTCATGTTCCTTTACTTTAGCTTGTGTCTTAGTGTAATGTTGGACATTCTCTCATGTTCCTTTACTTTAACTTGTGTCTTATTCTGATATTGGACATTCTCTCATGTTCCTTTACTTTAACGTGTTTCTTGGTGTAATGTTGGGTAGTCTCTCATGTTCCTTTACTTTAACTTGTGTCTTAGTGCAATGTTGGACATTCTCTCATATTCCTTTACTTTAGCTTGTGACTTAGTGTAATGTTGGACATTCTCTCATGTTCGTTTACTTTAACTTTTGTCTTAGTCTGATGTTGGACATTCTCTCATGTTCCTTTACTTTAACTTGTGTCTTAGTTTAATGTTGGACATTCTCTCATGTTCCTTTACTTTAACATGTGTCTTATTCTAATGTTGGACATTCTCTCATGTTCTTTTACTTTAACTTGTGTCTTCGTGTAATGTTGGACATTCTCTCATATTCCTTTACTTTAGCTTGTGTCTTAGTGTAATGTTGGACATTCTCTCATGTTCCTTTACTTTAACATGTGTCTTATTCTAATGTTGGACATTCTCATATGTTCCTTTTCTTTAACTTGTGTCTTAGTGTCATGTTGGACATTCTCTCATTTTCCTTTACTTTAACTTGTGTCTTGGTGTAATGTTGAACATTCTCTCATGTTCCTTTTCGTTAACTTGTGTCTTAGTGTAATGTTGGACATTCTCTCATGTTCCTTTACTTTAACTTGTGTCTTAGTGTAATGTTGGATATTCTCTCCTGTTCCTTTACTTTAACTTGTGTCTTGGTGTAATGTTGGATAGTCTCTCATGTTCCTTTACTTTAACTTGTGTAATGTTGGACATTCTCTCATGTTCCTTTACTTTAACTTGTGTCTTAGTGTAATGTTGGACATTCTCTCATGTTCCTTTACATTTACATGTGTCTTAGTCTAATGTTGGACATTCTCTCATGTTCTTTTACTTTAACTTGTGTCTTCGTGTAATGTTGGACATTCTCTCATATTCCTTTACTTTAACTTGTGTCTTAGTGTAATGTTGGATATTCTCTCGTGTTCCTTTACTTTAACTTGTGTCTTAGTGTAATGTTGGACATTCTCTCATGTTCCTTTACTTTAACTTGTGTCTTAGTGTAATGTTGGACATTCTCATATGTTCCTTTTCCTTAACTTGTGTCTTAGTGTCATGTTGGACATTCTCTCATTTTCCTTTACTTTAACTTGTGTCTTAGTGTAATGTTGGGCATTTTCGTATGTTCCTTTACTTTAACTTGTGTCTTAGTGTAATGTTGGACATTCTCTCATGTTCCTTTACTTTAACATGTGTCTTATTCTAATGTTGGACATTCTCTCATGTTCTTTTACTTTAACTTGTGTCTTCGTGTAATGTTGGACATTCTCTCATATTCCTTTACTTTAACTTGTGTCTTAGTGTAATGTTGGACATTCTGTCATATTCCTTTACTTTAACTTGTTTTTTAGTGCCATGTTGGACATTCTCTCATGTTCCTTTCCTTTAACTTGTGTCTTAGTGTAATGTTGGACATTCTCTCATGTTCCTTTACTTTAACTGGTGTCTTAGTGTAATGTTGGACAATCTCTCATGTTCCTTTACTTTAACTTGTGTTTTAGTGTGATGTTGGACATTCTCTCATGTTCTTTACTTTAACTTGTGTCTTAGTCTAATGTTGGACATTCTGTCATGTTCCTTTACTTTGACTTGTTTCTTAGTGTGATGTTGGACATTCTCTCATGTTCCTCTACTTTAACTTGTGTCTTAGTGTCATGTTGGACATTCTCTCATGTTCATTTACTTTTACTTGTGTCTTAGTGTAATGTTGGACATTCTCTCATATTCTTTTACTTTAACTTGTGTCTTGGTGTAATGTTGAACATTCTCTCATGTTCCTTTTCGTTAACTTGTGTCTTAGTGTAATGTTGGACATTCTCTCATGTTCCTTTACGTTAACTTATGTCTTAGTGTAATGTTGGACATTCTCTCATGTTCCTTTACTTTAACTTGTGTCTTAGTGTAATGTTGGACATTCTCTCATGTTCCTTTACTTTAACTTGTGTCTTGGTGTAATGTTGGATAGTCTCTCATGTTCCTTTACTTTAACTTGTGTAATGTTGGACATTCTCTCATGTTTCTTTACTTTAACTTGTGTCTTAGTGTAATGTTGGACATTCTCTCATGTTCATTTACTTTAACATGTGTCTTAGTCTAATGTTGGACATTCTCTCATGTTCTTTTACTTTAACTTGTGTCTTCGTGTAATGTTGGACATTCTCTCATATTCCTTTACTTTAACTTGTGTCTTAGTGTAATGTTGGATATTCTCTCGTGTTCCTTTACTTTAACTTGTGTCTTAGTGTAATGTTGGACATTCTCTCATGTTCCTTTACTTTAACTTGTGTCTTAGTGTAATGTTGGACATTCTCATATGTTCCTTTTCTTTATCTTGTGTCTTAGTGTCATGTTGGACATTTTCTCATTTTCCTTTACTTTAACTTGTGTCTTAGTGTAATGTTGGGCATTTTCTCATGTTCCTTTACTTTAACTTGTGTCTTAGTGTAATGTTGGACATTCTCTCATATTCCTTTACTTTAACTTGTGTCTTAGTGTAATGTTGGACATTCTCTCATGTTCCTTTACTTTAACATGTGTCTTATTCTAATGTTGGACATTCTCTCATGTTCTTTTACTTTAACTTGTGTCTTCGTGTAATGTTGGACATTCTCTCATATTCCTTTACTTTAACTTGTGTCTTAGTGTGATGTTGGACATTCTCTCATGTTCCTTTACTTTAGCTTGTGTCTTAGTGTAATGTTGGACATTCTCTCATGTTCCTTTACTTTAACTTGTGTCTTATTCTGATATTGGACATTCTCTCATGTTCCTTTACTTTAACGTGTTTCTTGGTGTAATGTTGGATAGTCTCTCATGTTCCTTTACTTTAACTTGTGTCTTAGTGTAATGTTGGATATTTTCTCCTGTTCCTTTACTTTAACCTGTGTCTTAGTGTAATGTTGGGCATTCTCTCATGTTCCTTTACTTTAACTTGTGTCTTAGTGTGATGTTGGACATTCTCTCATGTTCCTTTACTTTAGCTTGTGTCTTATTCTGATATTGGACATTCTCTCATGTTCCTTTACTTTAACGTGTTTCTTGGTGTAATGTTGGATAGTCTCTCATGTTCCTTTACTTTAACTTGTGTCTTAGTGTAATGTTGGACATTTTCTCGTGTTCCTTTACTTTAACTTGTGTCTTAGTGTAATGTTGGACATTCTCTCATGTTCCTTTACTTTAACTTGTGTCTTAGTGTAATGTTGGACATTCTCTCATGTTCCTTTACTTTAACTTGTGTCTTAGTGCAATGTTGGACATTCTGTCATATTCCTTTACTTTAGCTTGTGTCTTAGTGTAATGTTGGACATTCTCTCATGTTAGTTTACTTTAACTTTTGTCTTAGTGTGATGTTGGACATTCTCTCATATTCCATTACTCTAACTTGTGTCTTAGTCTGATGTTGGATATTCTTTCATGTTCCTTTACTTTAACTGGTGTTTTAGTGTCATGTTGGACATTCTCTTATGTTCCTTTACTTTAATTTGTTTCTTAGTCTGATGTTGGACATTTTCTCATGTTCCTTTACTTTAACTTGTGTCTTAGTGTAATGTTGGACATTCTCTCATATTCCTTTACTTTAACTTGTGTCTTAGTGTAATGTTGGATATTCTCTCATGTTCCTTTACTTTAACTTGTGTCTTAGTCTAATGTTGCACATTCTCTCATGTTCCTTTACTTTAACTTGTGTCTTCGTGTAATATTGGACATTCTCTCATGTTCCTTTACTTTAACTTGTGTCCTGGTGTAATGTTGGACATTCTCTCGTGTTCCTTTACTTTAACTTGTGTCTTCGTGTAATATTGGACATTCTCTCATGTTCCTTTACTTTAACTTGTGTCTTGGTGTAATGTTGGACATTATCTCATATTCCTTTACTTTAACTTGTGTCTTAGTGTAATGTTGGACATTCTCTCATGTTCCTTTACTTTAACTTGTGTCTTAGTCTAATGTTGGGCATTCTCTCATGTTCCTTTACTTTAATTTGTGTCTTATTGTAATGTTGGACATTCTCTCATGTTCCTTTACTTTAACTTGTGTCTTAGTGTAATGTTGGACATTCTCATATGTTCCTTTTCTTTAACTTGTGTCTTAGTGTCATGTTGGACATTCTCTCATTTTCCTTTACTTTAACTTGTGTCTTAGTGTAATGTTGGGCATTCTCTCATGTTCCTTTACTTTAACTTGTGTCTTAGTGTAATGTTGGACATTCTCTCATATTCCTTTACTTTAACTTGTGTCTTAGTGTAATGTTGGACATTCTCTCATGTTCCTTTACTTTAACATGTGTCTTATTCTAATGTTGGACATTCTCTCATGTTCTTTTACTTTAACTTGTGTCTTAGTGTAATGTTGGGCATTCTCTCATGTTTCTTTACTTTAACTTGTGTCTTAGTGTGATGTTGGACATTCTCTCATGTTCCTTTACTTTAGCTTGTGTCTTAGTGTAATGTTGGACATTCTCTCATGTTCCTTTACTTTAACTTGTGTCTTATTCTGATATTGGACATTCTCTCATGTTCCTTTACTTTAACGTGTTTCTTGGTGTAATGTTGGATAGTCTCTCATGTTCCTTTACTTTAACTTGTGTCTTAGTGTAATGTTGGACATTTTCTCCTGTTCCTTTACTTTAACTTGTGTCTTAGTGTAATGTTGGGCATTCTCTCATGTTCCTTTACTTTAACTTGTGTCTTAGTGTGATGTTGGACATTCTCTCATGTTCCTTTACTTTAGCTTGTGTCTTATTCTGATATTGGACATTCTCTCATGTTCCTTTACTTTAACGTGTTTCTTGGTGTAATGTTGGATAGTCTCTCATGTTCCTTTACTTTAACTTGTGTCTTAGTGTAACGTTGGACATTTTCTCGTGTTCCTTTACTTTAACTTGTGTCTTAGTGTAATGTTGGACATTCTCTCATGTTCCTTTACTTTAACTTGTGTCTTAGTGTAATGTTGGACATTCTCTCATGTTCCTTTACTTTAACTTGTGTCTTAGTGCAATGTTGGACATTCTGTCATATTCCTTTACTTTAGCTTGTGTCTTAGTGTAATGTTGGACATTCTCTCATATTCCATTACTCTAACTTGTGTCTTAGTCTGATGTTGGATATTCTCTCATATTCCTTTACTTTAACTTGTGTCTTAGTGTAATGTTGGATATTCTCTCATGTTCCTTTACTTAACTTGTGTCTTAGTCTAATGTTGCACATTCTCTCATGTTCCTTTACTTTAACTTGTGTCTTCGTGTAATATTGGACATTCTCTCATGTTCCTTTACTTTAACTTGTGTCTTGGTGTAATGTTGGACATTCTCTCATATTCCTTTACTTTAACTTGTGTCTTAGTGTAATGTTGGACATTCTCTCATGTTCCTTTACTTTAACTTGTGTCTTAGTCTAATGTTGGACATTCTCTCATGTTCCTTTACTTTAACTTGTGTCTTAGTGTAATGTTGGACATTCTCTCATGTTCCTTTACTTTAACTTGTGTCTTAGTGTAATGTTGGACATTCTCATATGTTCCTTTTCTTTAACTTGTGTCTTAGTGTCATGTTGGACATTCTCTCATTTTCCTTTACTTTAACTTGTGTCTTAGTGTAATGTTGGATATTCTCTCATGTTCCTTTACTTTAACTTGTGTCTTAGTCTAATGTTGCACATTCTCTCATGTTCCTTTACTTTAACTTGTGTCTTCGTGTAATATTGGACATTCTCTCATGTTCCTTTACTTTAACTTGTGTCTTATTCTGATATTGGACATTCTCTCATGTTCCTTTACTTTAACGTGTTTCTTGGTGTAATGTTGGATAGTCTCTCATGTTCCTTTACTTTAACTTGTGTCTTAGTGTAATGTTGGACATTTTCTCCTGTTCCTTTACTTTAACTTGTGTCTTAGTGTAATGTTGGGCATTCTCTCATGTTCCTTTACTTTAACTTGTGTCTTAGTGTGATGTTGGACATTCTCTCATGTTCCTTTACTTTAGCTTGTGTCTTATTCTGATATTGGACATTCTCTCATGTTCCTTTACTTTAACGTGTTTCTTGGTGTAATGTTGGATAGTCTCTCATGTTCCTTTACTTTAACTTGTGTCTTAGTGTAACGTTGGACATTTTCTCGTGTTCCTTTACTTTAACTTGTGTCTTAGTGTAATGTTGGACATTCTCTCATGTTCCTTTACTTTAACTTGTGTCTTAGTGTAATGTTGGACATTCTCTCATGTTCCTTTACTTTAACTTGTGTCTTAGTGCAATGTTGGACATTCTGTCATATTCCTTTACTTTAGCTTGTGTCTTAGTGTAATGTTGGACATTCTCTCATGTTCGTTTACTTTAACTTTTGTCTTAGTGTGATGTTGGACATTCTCTCATATTCCATTACTCTAACTTGTGTCTTAGTCTGATGTTGAATATTCTCTCATATTCCTTTACTTTAACTTGTGTCTTAGTGTAATGTTGGATATTCTCTCATGTTCCTTTACTTTAACTTGTGTCTTAGTCTAATGTTGCACATTCTCTCATGTTCCTTTACTTTAACTTGTGTCTTCGTGTAATATTGGACATTCTCTCATGTTCCTTTACTTTAACTTGTGTCTTGGTGTAATGTTGGATATTCTCTCATATTCCTTTACTTTAACTTGTGTATTAGTGTAATGTTGGACATTCTCTCATGTTCCTTTACTTTAACTTGTGTCTTAGTCTAATGTTGGACATTCTCTCATGTTCCTTTACTTTAACTTGTGTCTTAGTGTAATGTTGGACATTCTCTCATGTTCCTTTACTTTAACTTGTGTCTTAGTGTAATGTTGGACATTCTCATATGTTCCTTTTCTTTAACTTGTGTCTTAGTGTCATGTTGGACATTCTCTCATTTTCCTTTACTTTAACTTGTGTCTTAGTGTAATGTTGGATATTCTCTCATGTTCCTTTACTTTAACTTGTGTCTTAGTCTAATGTTGCACATTCTCTCATGTTCCTTTACTTTAACTTGTGTCTTCGTGTAATATTGGACATTCTCTCATGTTCCTTTACTTTAACTTGTGTCTTGGTGTAATGTTGGACATTCTCTCATATTCCTTTACTTTAACTTGTGTCTTAGTGTAATGTTGGACATTCTCTCATATTCCTTTACTTTAACTTGTGTCTTAGTGTAATATTGGACATTCTCTCATGTTCCTTTACTTTAACATGTGTCTTATTCTAATGTTGGACATTCTCTCATGTTCTTTTACTTTAACTTGTGTCTTAGTGTAATGATGGACATTCTCTCGTGTTCCTTTACTTTAACTTGTGTCTTAGTGTAATGTTGGACATTCTCTCATGTTCCTTTACTTTAACTTGTGTCTTAGTGTAATGTTGGACATTCTCACATGTTCCTTTTCTTTAACTTGTGTCTTAGTGTCATGTTGGACATTCTCTCATGTTCCTTTACTTTAGCTTGTGTCTTAGTGTAATGTTGGACATTCTCTCATGTTCCTTTACTTTAACTTGTGTCTTATTCTGATATTGGACATTCTCTCATGTTCCTTTACTTTAACGTGTTTCTTGGTGTAATGTTGGGTAGTCTCTCATGTTCCTTTACTTTAACTTGTGTCTTAGTGTAATGTTGGACATTTTCTCGTGTTCCTTTACTTTAACTTGTGTCTTAGTGTAATGTTGGACATTCTCTCATGTTCCTTTACTTTAACTTGTGTCTTAGTGTAATGTTGGACATTCTCTCATGTTCCTTTACTTTAACTTGTGTCTTAGTGCAATGTTGGACATTCTCTCATATTCCTTTACTTTAGCTTGTGTCTTAGTGTAATGTTGGACATTCTCTCATGTTCGTTTACTTTAACTTTTGTCTTAGTGTGATGTTGGACATTCTCTCATATTCCATTACTCTAACTTGTGTCTTAGTCTGATGTTGGATATTCTCTCATGTTCCTTTACTTTAACTTGTGTCTTAGTCTGATGTTGGACATTCTCTCATGTTCCTTTACTTTAACTTGTGTCTTAGTGTAATGTTGGACATTCTCTCATGTTCCTTTACTTTAACTTGTGTCTTAGTGTAATGTTGGACATTCTCTCATGTTCCTTTACCTTAACTTGTGTCTTAGTGTAATGTTGGACATTCTCTCATGTTCCTTTATTTTAACTTGTGAATTCGTCTTATGTTGGACATTCTCTCATGTTCCTTTACTTTAACTTGTGTCTTAGTGTAATGTTGGACATTCTCTCATGTTCCTTTACTTTAACTTGTGTCTTATTATGATGTTGGACATTCTCTCATGTTCCCTTACTTTAACTTGTGTCTTAGTGTGATGTTGGACATTCTCTCATATTCCATTACTTTAACTTGTGTCTTAGTCTGATGTTGGACATTCTTTCATGTTCCTTTACTTTAACTGGTGTTTTAGTGTCATGTTGGACATTCTCTTATGTTCCTTTACTTTAACGTGTTTCTTAGTCTGATGTTGGACATTCTCTCATGTTCCTTTACTTTAACTTGTGTCTTAGTGTAATGTTGGATAGTCTTTCATGTTCCTTTACTTTAACTTGCGTAATGTTGGACATTCTCTTATGTTTCTTTACTTTAACTTGTGTCTTAGTCTGATGTTGGAAATTCTCTCATGTTCCTTTACTATAACTTGTGTCTTTGTGTAATGTTGGACATTCTCTCATGTTCCTTTACTTTAACTTGTGTCTTAGTCTAATGTTGGATATTCTCTCATGTTCCTTTATTTTAACTTGTGAATTAGTCTTATTTGCACATTCTCTCATGTTCCTTTACTTTAACTTGTGTCTTAGTGCAATGTTGGACATTCTCTCATATTCCTTTACTTTTGCTTGTGTCTTAGTGTAATGTTGGACATTCTCTCATGTTCCTTTACTTTAACTTGTGTCTTAGTGTGATGTTGGACATTCTCTCATGTTCCTTTACTTTAACTTGTGTCTTAGTGTAATGTTAGACATTCTCTCATGTTCCTTTACTTTAACTTGTGTCTTAGTATAATGTTGGACATTCTCTCATGCTCCTTTATTTTAACTTGTGAATTAGTCTGATGTTGGACATTCTTTCATGTTCCTTTACTTTAACTTGTGTCTTAGTGTAATGTTGGATAGTCTCTCATGTTCCTTTACTTTAACTTGCGTAATGTTGGACATTCTCTTATGTTCCTTTACTTTAACGTGTTTCTTAGTCTGATGTTGGACATTCTCTCATGTTCCTTTACTTTAACTTGTGTCTTAGTGTAATGTTGGATAGTCTCTCATGTTCCTTTACTTTAACTTGCGTAATGTTGGACATTCTCTTATGTTCCTTTACTTTAACTTGTGTCTTAGTCTGATGGTGGACATTCTCTCATGTTCCTTTTCTATAAATTGTGTCTTAGTGTAATGTTGGATATTCTCTCATGTTCCTTTACTTTTACTTGTGTCTTAGTCTAATGTTGGACATTCTCTCATGTTCCTTTACTTTAACTTCTGTCTTCGTGTAATATTGGACATTCTCTCATGTTCCTTTACTTTAACTTGTGTCTTGGTGTAATGTTGGACATTCTCTCATATTCCTTTACTTTAACTTGTGTCTTAGTGTAATGTTGGACATTCTCTCATGTTCCTTTACTTTAACTTGTGTCTTAGTCTAATGTTGGACATTCTCTCATGTTCCTTTACGTTAACTTGTGTCTTAGTCTAATGTTGGACATTCTCTCATGTTCCTTTACCTTAACTTGTGTCTTAGTGTAATGTTGGACATTCTCTCATGTTCCTTTACTTTAACTTGTGTCTTAGTGTAATGTTGGACATTTTCTCGTGTTCCTTTACTTTAACTTGCGTCTTAGTCTAATGTTGGACATTCTCTCATGTTCCTTTACTTTAACTTGTGTCTTAGTCTAATGTTGGACATTCTCTCATGTTCCTTTACTTTAACTTGTGTCTTAGTGTAATGTTGGACAATCTCACATGTTCCTTTACTTTAACTTATGTCTTAGTGTGATGTTGGATAGTCTCTCATGTTCCTTTACTTTAACTTGTGTCGTAGTCTAATGTTGGACATTCTCTCATATTCCTTTACTTTAACTTGTATCTTAGTGTAATGTTGGACATTCTCTCATGTTCCTTTACTTTAACTTGTGTCTTAGTCTAATGTTGGAAATTCTCTCATGTTCCTTTACTTTAACTTGTGTCTTAGTGCAATGTTGGACATTCTCTCATATTCCTTTACTTTAGCTTGTGTCTTAGTGTAATGTTGGACATTCTCTCATGTTCCTTTACTTTAACTTGTGTCTTAATGTGATGTTGGACATTCTCTCATGTTTCTTTACTTTAACTTGTGTCTTAATGTAATGTTGGACATTCTCTCATGTTCCTTTACTTTAACTTGTGTCTTAGTGTAATGTTGGACATTCTCTCATGTTCCTTTATTTTAACTTGTGAATTAGTCTTATGTTGGACATTCTCTCATGTTCCTTTACTTTAACTTGTGTCTTAGTGTAATGTTGGACATTCTCTCATGTTCCTTTACTTTAACTTGTGTCTTATTATGATGTTGGACATTCTCTCATGTTCCTTTACTTTAACTTGTGTCTTAGTGTGATGTTGGACATTCTCTCATATTCCATTACTTTAACTTCTGTCTTAGTCTGATGTTGGATAGTCTCTCATGTTTCTTTACTTTAACTTGTGTAATGTTGGACATTCTCTCATGTTCCTTTACTTTAACTTGTGTCTTAGTGTAATGTTGGACATTCTCTCATGTTCCTTTACTTTAACATGTGTCTTAGTCTAATGTTGGACATTCTCTCATGTTCTTTTACTTTAACTTGTGTCTTCGTGTAATGTTGGACATTCTCTCATATTCCTTTACTTTAACTTGTGTCTTAGTGTAATGTTGGATATTCTCTCGTGTTCCTTTACTTTAACTTGTGTCTTAGTGTAATGTTGGACATTCTCATATGTTCCTTTTCTTTAACTTGTGTCTTAGTGTCATGTTGGACATTCTCTCATTTTCCTTTACTTTAACTTGTGTCTTAGTGTAATGTTGGGCATTTTCTCATGTTCCTTTACTTTAACTTGTGTCTTAGTGTAATGTTGGACATTCTCTCATATTCCTTTACTTTAACTTGTGTCTTAGTGTAATGTTGGACATTCTCTCATGTTCCTTTACTTTAACATGTGTCTTATTCTAATGTTGGACATTCTCTCATGTTCTTTTACTTTAACTTGTGTCTTAGTGTGATGTTGGACATTCTCTCATGTTCCTTTACTTTAACTTGTGTCTTAGTGTAATGTTAGACATTCTCTCATGTTCCTTTACTTAACTTGTGTCTTAGTATAATGTTGGACATTCTCTCATGTTCCTTTATTTTAACTTGTGAATTAGTCTGATGTTGGACATTCTTTCATGTTCCTTTACTTTAACTGGTGTTTTAGTGTCATGTTGGACATTCTCTTATGTTCCTTTACTTTAACGTGTTTCTTAGTCTGATGTTGGACATTCTCTCATGTTCCTTTACTTTAACTTGTGTCTTAGTGTAATGTTGGATAGTCTCTCATGTTCCTTTACTTTAACTTGCGTAATGTTGGACATTCTCTTATGTTCCTTTACTTTAACTTGTGTCTTAGTCTGATGGTGGACATTCTCTCATGTTCCTTTTCTATAACTTGTGTCTTAGTGTAATGTTGGATATTCTCTCATGTTCCTTTACTTTTACTTGTGTCTTAGTCTAATGTTGGACATTCTCTCATGTTCCTTTACTTTAACTTCTGTCTTCGTGTAATATTGGACATTCTCTCATGTTCCTTTACTTTAACTTGTGTCTTGGTGTAATGTTGGACATTCTCTCATATTCCTTTACTTTAACTTGTGTCTTAGTGTAATGTTGGACATTCTCTCATGTTCCTTTACTTTAACTTGTGTCTTAGTCTAATGTTGGACATTCTCTCATGTTCCTTTACGTTAACTTGTGTCTTAGTGTAATGTTGGACATTCTCTCATGTTCCTTTACTTTAACTTGTGTCTTAGTGTAATGTTGGACATTCTCTCGTGTTCCTTTACTTTAACTTGTGTCTTAGTGTAATGTTGGACATTTTCTCGTGTTCCTTTACTTTAACTTGCGTCTTAGTCTAATTTTGGACATTCTCTCATGTTCCTTTACTTTAACTTGTGTCTTAGTCTAATGTTGGACATTCTCTCATGTTCCTTTACTTTAACTTGTGTCTTAGTGTAATGTTGGAAAATCTCACATGTTCCTTTACTTTAACTTATGTCTTAGTGTGATGTTGGATAGTCTCTCATGTTCCTTTACTTTAGCTTGTGTCTTAGTCTAATGTTGGACATTCTCTCATATTCCTTTACTTTAACTTGTATCTTAATGTGATGTTGGACATTCTCTCATGTTTCTTTACTTTAACTTGTGTCTTAATGTAATGTTGGACATTCTCTCATGTTCCTTTACTTTAACTTGTGTCTTAGTGTAATGTTGGACATTCTCTCATGTTCCTTTATTTTAACTTGTGAATTAGTCTTATGTTGGACATTCTCTCATGTTCCTTTACTTTAACTTGTGTCTTAGTGTAATGTTGGACATTCTCTCATGTTCCTTTACTTTAACTTGTGTCTTATTATGATGTTGGACATTCTCTCATGTTCCTTTACTTTAACTTGTGTCTTAGTGTCATGTTGGACATTCTCTCATATTCCATTACTTTAACTTCTGTCTTAGTCTGATGTTGGATAGTCTCTCATGTTCCTTTACTTTAACTTGTGTAATGTTGGACATTCTCTCATGTTCCTTTACTTTAACTTGTGTCTTAGTGTAATGTTGGACATTCTCTCATGTTCCTTTACTTTAACATGTGTCTTAGTCTAATGTTGGACATTCTCTCATGTTCTTTTACTTTAACTTGTGTCTTCGTGTAATGTTGGACATTCTCTCATATTCCTTTACTTTAACTTTTGTCTTAGTGTAATGTTGGATATTCTCTCGTGTTCCTTTACTTTAACTTGTGTCTTAGTGTAATGTTGGACATTCTCTCATGTTCCTTTACTTTAACTTGTGTCTTAGTGTAATGTTGGACATTCTCATATGTTCCTTTTCTTTAACTTGTGTCTTAGTGTCATGTTGGACATTCTCTCATTTTCCTTTACTTTAACTTGTGTCTTAGTGTAATGTTGGACATTCTCTCATGTTCCTTTACTTTAACTTGTGTCTTATTCTGATATTGGACATTCTCTCATGTTCCTTTACTTTAACGTGTTTCTTGGTGTAATGTTGGGTAGTCTCTCATGTTCCTTTACTTTAACTTGTGTCTTAGTGTAATGTTGGACATTTTCTCGTGTTCCTTTACTTTAACTTGTGTCTTAGTGTAATGTTGGACATTCTCTCATGTTCCTTTACTTTAACTTGTGTCTTAGTGTAATGTTGGACATTCTCTCATGTTCCTTTACTTTAACTTGTGTCTTAGTGCAATGTTGGACATTCTCTCATATTCCTTTACTTTAGCTTGTGTCTTAGTGTAATGTTGGACATTCTCTCATGTTCGTTTACTTTAACTTTTGTCTTAGTGTGATGTTGGACATTCTCTCATATTCCATTACTCTAACTTGTGTCTTAGTCTGATGTTGGATATTCTCTCATGTTCCTTTACTTTAACTTGTGTCTTAGTCTGATGTTGGACATTCTCTCATGTTCCTTTACTTTAACTTGTGTCTTAGTGTAATGTTGGACATTCTCTCATGTTCCTTTACTTTAACTTGTGTCTTAGTGTAATGTTGGACATTCTCTCATGTTCCTTTACCTTAACTTGTGTCTTAGTGTAATGTTGGACATTCTCTCATGTTCCTTTATTTTAACTTGTGAATTCGTCTTATGTTGGACATTCTCTCATGTTCCTTTACTTTAACTTGTGTCTTAGTGTAATGTTGGACATTCTCTCATGTTCCTTTACTTTAACTTGTGTCTTATTATGATGTTGGACATTCTCTCATGTTCCCTTACTTTAACTTGTGTCTTAGTGTGATGTTGGACATTCTCTCATATTCCATTACTTTAACTTGTGTCTTAGTCTGATGTTGGACATTCTTTCATGTTCCTTTACTTTAACTGGTGTTTTAGTGTCATGTTGGACATTCTCTTATGTTCCTTTACTTTAACGTGTTTCTTAGTCTGATGTTGGACATTCTCTCATGTTCCTTTACTTTAACTTGTGTCTTAGTGTAATGTTGGATAGTCTTTCATGTTCCTTTACTTTAACTTGCGTAATGTTGGACATTCTCTTATGTTTCTTTACTTTAACTTGTGTCTTAGTCTGATGTTGGAAATTCTCTCATGTTCCTTTACTATAACTTGTGTCTTTGTGTAATGTTGGACATTCTCTCATGTTCCTTTACTTTAACTTGTGTCTTAGTCTAATGTTGGATATTCTCTCATGTTCCTTTATTTTAACTTGTGAATTAGTCTTATTTGCACATTCTCTCATGTTCCTTTACTTTAACTTGTGTCTTAGTGCAATGTTGGACATTCTCTCATATTCCTTTACTTTTGCTTGTGTCTTAGTGTAATGTTGGACATTCTCTCATGTTCCTTTACTTTAACTTGTGTCTTAGTGTGATGTTGGACATTCTCTCATGTTCCTTTACTTTAACTTGTGTCTTAGTGTAATGTTAGACATTCTCTCATGTTCCTTTACTTTAACTTGTGTCTTAGTATAATGTTGGACATTCTCTCATGCTCCTTTATTTTAACTTGTGAATTAGTCTGATGTTGGACATTCTTTCATGTTCCTTTACTTTAACTTGTGTCTTAGTGTAATGTTGGATAGTCTCTCATGTTCCTTTACTTTAACTTGCGTAATGTTGGACATTCTCTTATGTTCCTTTACTTTAACGTGTTTCTTAGTCTGATGTTGGACATTCTCTCATGTTCCTTTACTTTAACTTGTGTCTTAGTGTAATGTTGGATAGTCTCTCATGTTCCTTTACTTTAACTTGCGTAATGTTGGACATTCTCTTATGTTCCTTTACTTTAACTTGTGTCTTAGTCTGATGGTGGACATTCTCTCATGTTCCTTTTCTATAAATTGTGTCTTAGTGTAATGTTGGATATTCTCTCATGTTCCTTTACTTTTACTTGTGTCTTAGTCTAATGTTGGACATTCTCTCATGTTCCTTTACTTTAACTTCTGTCTTCGTGTAATATTGGACATTCTCTCATGTTCCTTTACTTTAACTTGTGTCTTGGTGTAATGTTGGACATTCTCTCATATTCCTTTACTTTAACTTGTGTCTTAGTGTAATGTTGGACATTCTCTCATGTTCCTTTACTTTAACTTGTGTCTTAGTCTAATGTTGGACATTCTCTCATGTTCCTTTACGTTAACTTGTGTCTTAGTCTAATGTTGGACATTCTCTCATGTTCCTTTACCTTAACTTGTGTCTTAGTGTAATGTTGGACATTCTCTCATGTTCCTTTACTTTAACTTGTGTCTTAGTGTAATGTTGGACATTTTCTCGTGTTCCTTTACTTTAACTTGCGTCTTAGTCTAATGTTGGACATTCTCTCATGTTCCTTTACTTTAACTTGTGTCTTAGTCTAATGTTGGACATTCTCTCATGTTCCTTTACTTTAACTTGTGTCTTAGTGTAATGTTGGACAATCTCACATGTTCCTTTACTTTAACTTATGTCTTAGTGTGATGTTGGATAGTCTCTCATGTTCCTTTACTTTAACTTGTGTCGTAGTCTAATGTTGGACATTCTCTCATATTCCTTTACTTTAACTTGTATCTTAGTGTAATGTTGGACATTCTCTCATGTTCCTTTACTTTAACTTGTGTCTTAGTCTAATGTTGGAAATTCTCTCATGTTCCTTTACTTTAACTTGTGTCTTAGTGCAATGTTGGACATTCTCTCATATTCCTTTACTTTAGCTTGTGTCTTAGTGTAATGTTGGACATTCTCTCATGTTCCTTTACTTTAACTTGTGTCTTAATGTGATGTTGGACATTCTCTCATGTTTCTTTACTTTAACTTGTGTCTTAATGTAATGTTGGACATTCTCTCATGTTCCTTTACTTTAACTTGTGTCTTAGTGTAATGTTGGACATTCTCTCATGTTCCTTTATTTTAACTTGTGAATTAGTCTTATGTTGGACATTCTCTCATGTTCCTTTACTTTAACTTGTGTCTTAGTGTAATGTTGGACATTCTCTCATGTTCCTTTACTTTAACTTGTGTCTTATTATGATGTTGGACATTCTCTCATGTTCCTTTACTTTAACTTGTGTCTTAGTGTGATGTTGGACATTCTCTCATATTCCATTACTTTAACTTCTGTCTTAGTCTGATGTTGGATAGTCTCTCATGTTTCTTTACTTTAACTTGTGTAATGTTGGACATTCTCTCATGTTCCTTTACTTTAACTTGTGTCTTAGTGTAATGTTGGACATTCTCTCATGTTCTTTTACTTTAACTTGTGTCTTCGTGTAATGTTGGACATTCTCTCATATTCCTTTACTTTAACTTGTGTCTTAGTGTAATGTTGGATATTCTCTCGTGTTCCTTTACTTTAACTTGTGTCTTAGTGTAATGTTGGACATTCTCATATGTTCCTTTTCTTTAACTTGTGTCTTAGTGTCATGTTGGACATTCTCTCATTTTCCTTTACTTTAACTTGTGTCTTAGTGTAATGTTGGGCATTTTCTCATGTTCCTTTACTTTAACTTGTGTCTTAGTGTAATGTTGGACATTCTCTCATATTCCTTTACTTTAACTTGTGTCTTAGTGTAATGTTGGACATTCTCTCATGTTCCTTTACTTTAACATGTGTCTTATTCTAATGTTGGACATTCTCTCATGTTCTTTTACTTTAACTTGTGTCTTAGTGTGATGTTGGACATTCTCTCATGTTCCTTTACTTTAACTTGTGTCTTAGTGTAATGTTAGACATTCTCTCATGTTCCTTTACTTAACTTGTGTCTTAGTATAATGTTGGACATTCTCTCATGTTCCTTTATTTTAACTTGTGAATTAGTCTGATGTTGGACATTCTTTCATGTTCCTTTACTTTAACTGGTGTTTTAGTGTCATGTTGGACATTCTCTTATGTTCCTTTACTTTAACGTGTTTCTTAGTCTGATGTTGGACATTCTCTCATGTTCCTTTACTTTAACTTGTGTCTTAGTGTAATGTTGGATAGTCTCTCATGTTCCTTTACTTTAACTTGCGTAATGTTGGACATTCTCTTATGTTCCTTTACTTTAACTTGTGTCTTAGTCTGATGGTGGACATTCTCTCATGTTCCTTTTCTATAACTTGTGTCTTAGTGTAATGTTGGATATTCTCTCATGTTCCTTTACTTTTACTTGTGTCTTAGTCTAATGTTGGACATTCTCTCATGTTCCTTTACTTTAACTTCTGTCTTCGTGTAATATTGGACATTCTCTCATGTTCCTTTACTTTAACTTGTGTCTTGGTGTAATGTTGGACATTCTCTCATATTCCTTTACTTTAACTTGTGTCTTAGTGTAATGTTGGACATTCTCTCATGTTCCTTTACTTTAACTTGTGTCTTAGTCTAATGTTGGACATTCTCTCATGTTCCTTTACGTTAACTTGTGTCTTAGTGTAATGTTGGACATTCTCTCATGTTCCTTTACTTTAACTTGTGTCTTAGTGTAATGTTGGACATTCTCTCGTGTTCCTTTACTTTAACTTGTGTCTTAGTGTAATGTTGGACATTTTCTCGTGTTCCTTTACTTTAACTTGCGTCTTAGTCTAATTTTGGACATTCTCTCATGTTCCTTTACTTTAACTTGTGTCTTAGTCTAATGTTGGACATTCTCTCATGTTCCTTTACTTTAACTTGTGTCTTAGTGTAATGTTGGAAAATCTCACATGTTCCTTTACTTTAACTTATGTCTTAGTGTGATGTTGGATAGTCTCTCATGTTCCTTTACTTTAACTTGTGTCTTAGTCTAATGTTGGACATTCTCTCATATTCCTTTACTTTAACTTGTATCTTAATGTGATGTTGGACATTCTCTCATGTTTCTTTACTTTAACTTGTGTCTTAATGTAATGTTGGACATTCTCTCATGTTCCTTTACTTTAACTTGTGTCTTAGTGTAATGTTGGACATTCTCTCATGTTCCTTTATTTTAACTTGTGAATTAGTCTTATGTTGGACATTCTCTCATGTTCCTTTACTTTAACTTGTGTCTTAGTGTAATGTTGGACATTCTCTCATGTTCCTTTACTTTAACTTGTGTCTTATTATGATGTTGGACATTCTCTCATGTTCCTTTACTTTAACTTGTGTCTTAGTGTCATGTTGGACATTCTCTCATATTCCATTACTTTAACTTCTGTCTTAGTCTGATGTTGGATAGTCTCTCATGTTCCTTTACTTTAACTTGTGTAATGTTGGACATTCTCTCATGTTCCTTTACTTTAACTTGTGTCTTAGTGTAATGTTGGACATTCTCTCATGTTCCTTTACTTTAACATGTGTCTTAGTCTAATGTTGGACATTCTCTCATGTTCTTTTACTTTAACTTGTGTCTTCGTGTAATGTTGGACATTCTCTCATATTCCTTTACTTTAACTTTTGTCTTAGTGTAATGTTGGATATTCTCTCGTGTTCCTTTACTTTAACTTGTGTCTTAGTGTAATGTTGGACATTCTCTCATGTTCCTTTACTTTAACTTGTGTCTTAGTGTAATGTTGGACATTCTCATATGTTCCTTTTCTTTAACTTGTGTCTTAGTGTCATGTTGGACATTCTCTCATTTTCCTTTACTTTAACTTGTGTCTTAGTGTAATGTTGGGCATTTTCTCATGTTCCTTTACTTTGACTTGTGTCTTAGTGTAATGTTGGACATTCTCTCATATTCCTTTACTTTAACTTGTGTCTTAGTGTAATGTTGGACATTCTCTCATGTTCCTTTACTTTAACATGTGTCTTATTCTAATGTTGGACATTCTCTCATGTTCTTTTACTTTAACTTGTGTCTTCGTGTAATGTTGGACATTCTCTCATATTCCTTTACTTTAGCTTGTGTCTTAGTGTAATGTTGGACATTCTCTCATGTTCCTTTACTTTAACATGTGTCTTATTCTAATGTTGGACATTCTCTCATGTTCTTTTACTTTAACTTGTGTCTTAGTCTAATGTTGGACATTCTCTCATGTTCCTTTACTTTAACTTCTGTCTTCGTGTAATATTGGACATTCTCTCATGTTCCTTTACTTTAACTTGTGTCTTGGTGTAATGTTGGACATTCTCTCATATTCCTTTACTTTAACTTGTGTCATAGTGTAATGTTGGACATTCTCTCATGTTCCTTTACTTTAACTTGTGTCTTAGTCTAATGTTGGACATTCTCTCATGTTCCTTTACGTTAACTTGTGTCTTAGTCTAATGTTGGACATTCTCTCATGTTCCTTTACCTTAACTTGTGTCTTAGTGTAATGTTGGACATTCTCTCATGTTCCTTTACTTTAACTTGTGTCTTAGTGTAATGTTGGACATTTTCTCGTGTTCCTTTACTTTAACTTGCGTCTTAGTCTAATGTTGGACATTCTCTCATGTTCCTTTACTTTAACTTGTGTCTTAGTCTAATGTTGGACATTCTCTCATGTTCCTTTACTTTAACTTGTGTCTTAGTGTAATGTTGGACAATCTCACATGTTCCTTTACTTTAACTTATGTCTTAGTGTGATGTTGGATAGTCTCTCATGTTCCTTTACTTTAACTTGTGTCTTAGTCTAATGTTGGACATTCTCTCATATTCCTTTACTTTAACTTGTATCTTAGTGTAATGTTGGACATTCTCTCATGTTCCTTTACTTTAACTTGTGTCTTAGTCTACTGTTGGAAATTCTCTCATGTTCCTTTACTTTAACTTGTGTCTTAGTGCAATGTTGGACATTCTCTCATATTCCTTTACTTTAGCTTGTGTCTTAGTGTAATGTTGGACATTCTCTCATGTTCCTTTACTTTAACTTGTGTCTTAATGTGATGTTGGACATTCTCTCATGTTTCTTAACTTTAACTTGTGTCTTAATGTAATGTTGGACATTCTCTCATGTTCCTTTACTTTAACTTGTGTCTTAGTGTAATGTTGGATAGTCTCTCATGTTCCTTTACTTTAACTTGCGTAATGTTGGACATTCTCTTATGTTCCTTTACTTTAACTTGTGTCTTAGTCTGATGGTGGACATTCTCTCATGTTCCTTTTCTATAACTTGTGTCTTAGTGTAATGTTGGATATTCTCTCATGTTCCTTTACTTTTACTTTTGTCTTAGTCTAATGTTGGACATTCTCTCATGTTCCTTTACTTTAACTTCTGTCTTCGTGTAATATTGGACATTCTCTCATGTTCCTTTACTTTTACTTGTGTCTTGGTGTAATGTTGGACATTCTCTCATATTCCTTTACTTTAACTTGTGTCTTAGTGTAATGTTGGACATTCTCTCATGTTCCTTTACTTTAACTTGTGTCTTAGTCTAATGTTGGACATTCTCTCATGTTCCTTTACGTTAACTTGTGTCTTAGTGTAATGTTGGACATTCTCTCATGTTCCTTTACTTTAACTTGTGTCTTAGTGTAATGTTGGACATTCTCTCGTGTTCCTTTACTTTAACTTGTGTCTTAGTGTAATGTTGGACATTTTCTCGTGTTCCTTTACTTTAACTTGCGTCTTAGTCTAATGTTGGACATTCTCTCATGTTCCTTTACTTTAACTTGTGTCTTAGTCTAATGTTGGACATTCTCTCATGTTCCTTTACTTTAACTTGTGTCTTAGTGTAATGTTGGACAATCTCACATGTTCCTTTACTTTAACTTATGTCTTAGTGTGATGTTGGATAGTCTCTCATGTTCCTTTACTTTAACTTGTGTCTTAGTCTAATGTTGGACATTCTCTCATATTCCTTTACTTTAACTTGTATCTTAATGTGATGTTGGACATTCTCTCATGTTTCTTTACTTTAACTTGTGTCTTAATGTAATGTTGGACATTCTCTCATGTTCCTTTACTTTAACTTGTGTCTTAGTGTAATGTTGGACATTCTCTCATGTTCCTTTATTTTAACTTGTGAATTAGTCTTATGTTGGACATTCTCTCATGTTCCTTTACTTTAACTTGTGTCTTAGTGTAATGTTGGACATTCTCTCATGTTCCTTTACTTTAACTTGTGTCTTATTATGATGTTGGACATTCTCTCATGTTCCTTTACTTTAACTTGTGTCTTAGTGTCATGTTGGACATTCTCTCATATTCCATTACTTTAACTTCTGTCTTAGTCTGATGTTGGATAGTCTCTCATGTTCCTTTACTTTAACTTGTGTAATGTTGGACATTCTCTCATGTTCCTTTACTTTAACTTGTGTCTTAGTGTAATGTTGGACATTCTCTCATGTTCCTTTACTTTAACATGTGTCTTAGTCTAATGTTGGACATTCTCTCGTGTTCCTTTACTTTAACTTGTGTCTTAGTGTAATGTTGGACATTCTCTCATGTTCCTTTACTTTAACTTGTGTCTTAGTGTAATGTTGGACATTCTCATATGTTCCTTTTCTTTAACTTGTGTCTTAGTGTCATGTTGGACATTCTCTCATTTTCCTTTACTTTAACTTGTGTCTTAGTGTAATGTTGGGCATTTTCTCATGTTCCTTTACTTTAACTTGTGTCTTAGTGTAATGTTGGACATTCTCTCATATTCCTTTACTTTAACTTGTGTCTTATTCTAATGTTGGACATTCTCTCATGTTCTTTTACTTTAACTTGTGTCTTCGTGTAATGTTGGACATTCTCTCATATTCCTTTACTTTAGCTTGTGTCTTAGTGTAATGTTGGACATTCTCTCATGTTCCTTTACTTTAACATGTGTCTTATTCTAATGTTGGACATTCTCTCATGTTCTTTTACTTTAACTTGTGTCTTAGTCTAATGTTGGACATTCTCTCATGTTCCTTTACTTTAACTTCTGTCTTCGTGTAATATTGGACATTCTCTCATGTTCCTTTACTTTAACTTGTGTCTTGGTGTAATGTTGGACATTCTCTCATATTCCTTTACTTTAACTTGTGTCTTAGTGTAATGTTGGACATTCTCTCATGTTCCTTTACTTTAACTTGTGTCTTAGTCTAATGTTGGACATTCTCTCATGTTCCTTTACGTTAACTTGTGTCTTAGTCTAATGTTGGACATTCTCTCATGTTCCTTTACCTTAACTTGTGTCTTAGTGTAATGTTGGACATTCTCTCATGTTCCTTTACTTTAACTTGTGTCTTAGTGTAATGTTGGACATTTTCTCGTGTTCCTTTACTTTAACTTGCGTCTTAGTCAAATGTTGGACATTCTCTCATGTTCCTTTACTTTAACTTGTGTCTTAGTCTAATGTTGGACATTCTCTCATGTTCCTTTACTTTAACTTGTGTCTTAGTGTAATGTTGGACAATCTCACATGTTCCTTTACTTTAACTTATGTCTTAGTGTGATGTTGGATAGTCTCTCATGTTCCTTTACTTTAACTTGTGTCTTAGTCTAATGTTGGACATTCTCTCATATTCCTTTACTTTAACTTGTATCTTAGTGTAAAGTTGGACATTCTCTCATGTTCCTTTACTTTAACTTGTGTCTTAGTGCAATGTTCGACATTCTCTCATATTCCTTTACTTTAGCTTGTGTCTTAGTGTAATGTTGGACATTCTCTCATGTTCCTTTACTTTAACTTGTGTCTTAATGTGATGTTGGACATTCTCTCATGTTTCTTTACTTTAACTTGTGTCTTAATGTAATGTTGGACATTCTCTCATGTTCCTTTACTTTAACTTGTGTCTTAGTGTAATGTTGGACATTCTCTCATGTTCCTTTATTTTAACTTGTGAATTAGTCTTATGTTGGACATTCTCTCATGTTCCTTTACTTTAACTTGTGTCTTAGTGTAATGTTGGACATTCTCTCATGTTCCTTTACTTTAACTTGTGTCTTATTATGATGTTGGACATTCTCTCATGTTCCTTTACTTTAACTTGTGTCTTAGTGTGATGTTGGACATTCTCTCATATTCCATTACTTTAACTTCTGTCTTAGTCTGATGTTGGATAGTCTCTCATGTTCCTTTACTTTAACTTGTGTAATGTTGGACATTCTCTCATGTTCCTTTACTTTAACTTGTGTCTTAGTGTAATGTTGGACATTCTCTCATGTTCCTTTACTTTAACATGTGTCTTAGTCTAATGTTGGACATTCTCTCATGTTCTTTTACTTTAACTTGTGTCTTCGTGTAATGTTGGACATTCTCTCATATTCCTTTACTTTAACTTGTGTCTTAGTGTAATGTTGGATATTCTCTCGTGTTCCTTTACTTTAACTTGTGTCTTAGTGTAATGTTGGACATTCTCTCATGTTCCTTTACTTTAACTTGTGTCTTAGTGTAATGTTGGACATTCTCATATGTTCCTTTTCTTTAACTTGTGTCTTAGTGTCATGTTGGACATTCTCTCATTTTCCTTTTCTTTAACTTGTGTCTTAGTGTAATGTTGGGCATTTTCTCATGTTCCTTTACTTTAACTTGTGTCTTAGTGTAATGTTGGACATTCTCTCATATTCCTTTACTTTAACTTGTGTCTTAGTGTAATGTTGGACATTCTCTCATGTTCCTTTACTTTAACATGTGTCTTATTCTAATGTTGGACATTCTCTCATGTTCTTTTACTTTAACTTGTGTCTTAGTGTGATGTTGGACATTCTCTCATGTTCCTTTACTTTAACTTGTGTCTTAGTGTAATGTTAGACATTCTCTCATGTTCCTTTACTTTAACTTGTGTCTTAGTATAATGTTGGACATTCTCTCATGTTCCTTTATTTTAACTTGTGAATTAGTCTGATGTTGGACATTCTTTCATGTTCCTTTACTTTAACTGGTGTTTTAGTGTCATGTTGGACATTCTCTTATGTTCCTTTACTTTAACGTGTTTCTTAGTCTGATGTTGGACATTCTCTCATGTTCCTTTACTTTAACTTGTGTCTTAGTGTAATGTTGGATAGTCTCTCATGTTCCTTTACTTTAACTTGCGTAATGTTGGACATTCTCTTATGTTCCTTTACTTTAACTTGTGTCTTAGTCTGATGGTGGACATTCTCTCATGTTCCTTTTCTATAACTTGTGTCTTAGTGTAATGTTGGATATTCTCTCATGTTCCTTTACTTTTACTTGTGTCTTAGTCTAATGTTGGACATTCTCTCATGTTCCTTTACTTTAACTTCTGTCTTCGTGTAATATTGGACATTCTCTCATGTTCCTTTACTTTAACTTGTGTCTTGGTGTAATGTTGGACATTCTCTCATATTCCTTTACTTTAACTTGTGTCTTAGTGTAATGTTGGACATTCTCTCATGTTCCTTTACTTTAACTTGTGTCTTAGTCTAATGTTGGACATTCTCTCATGTTCCTTTACGTTAACTTGTGTCTTAGTGTAATGTTGGACATTCTCTCATGTTCCTTTACTTTAACTTGTGTCTTAGTGTAATGTTGGACATTCTCTCGTGTTCCTTTACTTTAACTTGTGTCTTAGTGTAATGTTGGACATTTTCTCGTGTTCCTTTACTTTAACTTGCGTCTTAGTCTAATGTTGGACATTCTCTCATGTTCCTTTACTTTAACTTGTGTCTTAGTCTAATGTTGGACATTCTCTCATGTTCCTTTACTTTAACTTGTGTCTTAGTGTAATGTTGGACAATCTCACATGTTCCTTTACTTTAACTTATGTCTTAGTGTGATGTTGGATAGTCTCTCATGTTCCTTTACTTTAACTTGTGTCTTAGTCTAATGTTGGACATTCTCTCATATTCCTTTACTTTAACTTGTATCTTAATGTGATGTTGGACATTCTCTCATGTTTCTTTACTTTAACTTGTGTCTTAATGTAATGTTGGACATTCTCTCATGTTCCTTTACTTTAACTTGTGTCTTAGTGTAATGTTGGACATTCTCTCATGTTCCTTTATTTTAACTTGTGAATTAGTCTTATGTTGGACATTCTCTCATGTTCCTTTACGTTAACTTGTGTCTTAGTGTAATGTTGGATATTCTCTCATGTTCCTTTACTTTAACTTGTGTCTTAGTGTCATGTTGGACATTCTCTCATATTCCATTACTTTAACTTCTGTCTTAGTCTGATGTTGGATAGTCTCTCATGTTCCTTTACTTTAACTTGTGTAATGTTGGACATTCTCTCATGTTCCTTTACTTTAACTTGTGTCTTAGTGTAATGTTGGACATTCTCTCATGTTCCTTTACTTTAACATGTGTCTTAGTCTAATGTTGGACATTCTCTCATGTTCTTTTACTTTAACTTGTGTCTTCGTGTAATGTTGGACATTCTCTCATATTCCTTTACTTTAACTTGTGTCTTAGTGTAATGTTGGATATTCTCTCGTGTTCCTTTACTTTAACTTGTGTCTTAGTGTAATGTTGGACATTCTCTCATGTTCCTTTACTTTAACTTGTGTCTTAGTGTAATGTTGGACATTCTCATATGTTCCTTTTCTTTAACTTGTGTCTTAGTGTCATGTTGGACATTGTCTCATTTTCCTTTACTTTAACTTGTGTCTTAGTGTAATGTTGGGCATTTTCTCATGTTCCTTTACTTTAACTTGTGTCTTAGTGTAATGTTGGACATTCTCTCATATTCCTTTACTTTAACTTGTGTCTTAGTGTAATGTTGGACATTCTCTCATGTTCCTTTACTTTAACATGTGTCTTATTCTAATGTTGGACATTCTCTCATGTTCTTTTACTTTAACTTGTGTCTTCGTGTAATGTTGGACATTCTCTCATATTCCTTTACTTTAGCTTGTGTCTTAGTGTAATGTTGGACATTCTCTCATGTTCCTTTACTTTAACATGTGTCTTATTCTAATGTTGGACATTCTCTCATGTTCTTTTACTTTAACTTGTGTCTTCGTGTAATGTTGGACATTCTCTCATATTCCTTTACTTTAACTTGTGTCTTAGTGTAATGTTGGACATTCTGTCATATTCCTTTACTTTAACTTGTTTTTTAGTGCCATGTTGGACATTCTCTCATGTTCCTTTCCTTTAACTTGTGTCTTAGTGTAATGTTGGACATTCTCTCATGTTCCTTTACTTTAACTGGTGTCTTAGTGTAATGTTGGACAATCTCTCATGTTCCTTTACTTTAACTTGTGTTTTAGTGTGATGTTGGACATTCTCTCATGTTCTTTACTTTAACTTGTGTCTTAATCTAATGTTGGACATTCTGTCATGTTCCTTTACTTTGACTTGTTTCTTAGTGTGATGTTGGACATTCTCTCATGTTCCTCTACTTTAACTTGTGTCTTAGTGTCATGTTGGACATTCTCTCATGTTCATTTACTTTTACTTGTGTCTTAGTGTAATGTTGGACATTCTCTCATATTCTTTTACTTTAACTTGTGTCTTGGTGTAATGTTGAACATTCTCTCATGTTCCTTTTCGTTAACTTGTGTCTTAGTGTAATGTTGGACATTCTCTCATGTTCCTTTACGTTAACTTATGTCTTAGTGTAATGTTGGACATTCTCTCATGTTCCTTTACTTTAACTTGTGTCTTAGTGTAATGTTGGATATTCACTCATGTTCCTTTACTTTAACTTCTGTCTTAGTGTAATGTTGGACATTCTCTCATGTTCCTTTACTTTAACTTGTGTCTTGGTGTAATGTTGGATAGTCTCTCATGTTCCTTTACTTTAACTTGTGTAATGTTGGACATTCTCTCATGTTCCTTTACTTTAACTTGTGACTTAGTGTAATGTTGGACATTCTCTCATGTTCCTTTACTTTAACATGTGTCTTAGTCTAATGTTGGACATTCTCTCATGTTCTTTTACTTTAACTTGTGTCTTCGTGTAATGTTGGACATTCTCTCATATTCCTTTACTTTAACTTGTGTCTTAGTGTAATGTTGGATATTCTCTCGTGTTCCTTTACTTTAACTTGTGTCTTAGTGTAATGTTGGACATTCTCTCATGTTCCTTTACTTTAACTTGTGTCTTAGTGTAATGTTGGACATTCTCATATGTTCCTTTTCTTTATCTTGTGTCTTAGTGTCATGTTGGACATTTTCTCATTTTCCTTTACTTTAACTTGTGTCTTAGTGTAATGTTGGGCATTTTCTCATGTTCCTTTACTTTAACTTGTGTCTTAGTGTAATGTTGGACATTCTCTCATATTCCTTTACTTTAACTTGTGTCTTAGTGTAATGTTGGACATTCTCTCATGTTCCTTTACTTTAACATGTGTCTTATTCTAATGTTGGACATTCTCTCATGTTCTTTTACTTTAACTTGTGTCTTCGTGTAATGTTGGACATTCTCTCATATTCCTTTACTTTAACTTGTGTCTTAGTGTGATGTTGGACATTCTCTCATGTTCCTTTACTTTAGCTTGTGTCTTAGTGTAATGTTGGACATTCTCTCATGTTCCTTTACTTTAACTTGTGTCTTATTCTGATATTGGACATTCTCTCATGTTCCTTTACTTTAACGTGTTTCTTGGTGTAATGTTGGATAGTCTCTCATGTTCCTTTACTTTAACTTGTGTCTTAGTGTAATGTTGGACATTTTCTCCTGTTCCTTTACTTTAACTTGTGTCTTAGTGTAATGTTGGGCATTCTCTCATGTTCCTTTACTTTAACTTGTGTCTTAGTGTGATGTTGGACATTCTCTCATGTTCCTTTACTTTAGCTTGTGTCTTATTCTGATATTGGACATTCTCTCATGTTCCTTTTCTTTAACGTGTTTCTTGGTGTAATGTTGGATAGTCTCTCATGTTCCTTTACTTTAACTTGTGTCTTAGTGTAATGTTGGACATTTTCTCGTGTTCCTTTACTTTAACTTGTGTCTTAGTGTAATGTTGGACATTCTCTCGTATTCCTTTACTTTAACTTGTGTCTTAGTGTAATGTTGGACATTCTCTCGTGTTCCTTTACTTTAACTTGTGTCTTAGTGTAATGTTGGACATTCTCTCATGTTCCTTTACTTTAACTTGTGTCTTAGTGTAATGTTGGACATTCTCACATGTTCCTTTTCTTTAACTTGTGTCTTAGTGTCATGTTGGACATTCTCTCATTTTCCTTTACTTTAACTTGTGTCTTAGTGTAATGTTGGGCATTCTCTCATGTTTCTTTACTTTAACTTGTGTCTTAGTGTGATGTTGGACATTCTCTCATGTTCCTTTACTTTAGCTTGTGTCTTAGTGTAATGTTGGACATTCTCTCATGTTCCTTTACTTTAACTTGTGTCTTATTCTGATATTGGACATTCTCTCATGTTCCTTTACTTTAACGTGTTTCTTGGTGTAATGTTGGATAGTCTCTCATGTTCCTTTACTTTAACTTGTGTAATGTTGGACATTCTCTCATGTTCCTTTACTTTAACTTGTGTCTTAGTGTAATGTTGGACATTCTCTCATGTTCTTTTACTTTAACTTGTGTCTTAGTGTAATGTTGGACATTCTCTCATATTCCTTTACTTTAACTTGTGTCTTAGTGTAATGTTGGATATTCTCTCGTGTTCCTTTACTTTAACTTGTGTCTTAGTGTAATGTTGGACATTCTCTCATGTTCCTTTACTTTAACTTGTGTCTTAGTGTAATGTTGGACATTCTCATATGTTCCTTTTCTTTAACTTGTGTCTTAGTGTCATGTTGGACATTCTCTCATTTTCCTTTTCTTTAACTTGTGTCTTAGTGTAATGTTGGGCATTTTCTCATGTTCCTTTACTTTAACTTGTGTCTTAGTGTAATGTTGGACATTCTCTCATATTCCTTTACTTTAACTTGTGTCTTAGTGTAATGTTGGACATTCTCTCATGTTCCTTTACTTTAACATGTGTCTTATTCTAATGTTGGACATTCTCTCATGTTCTTTTACTTTAACTTGTGTCTTAGTGTGATGTTGGACATTCTCTCATGTTCCTTTACTTTAACTTGTGTCTTAGTGTAATGTTAGACATTCTCTCATGTTCCTTTACTTTAACTTGTGTCTTAGTATAATGTTGGACATTCTCTCATGTTCCTTTATTTTAACTTGTGAATTAGTCTGATGTTGGACATTCTTTCATGTTCCTTTACTTTAACTGGTGTTTTAGTGTCATGTTGGACATTCTCTTATGTTCCTTTACTTTAACGTGTTTCTTAGTCTGATGTTGGACATTCTCTCATGTTCCTTTACTTTAACTTGTGTCTTAGTGTAATGTTGGATAGTCTCTCATGTTCCTTTACTTTAACTTGCGTAATGTTGGACATTCTCTTATGTTCCTTTACTTTAACTTGTGTCTTAGTCTGATGGTGGACATTCTCTCATGTTCCTTTTCTATAACTTGTGTCTTAGTGTAATGTTGGATATTCTCTCATGTTCCTTTACTTTTACTTGTGTCTTAGTCTAATGTTGGACATTCTCTCATGTTCCTTTACTTTAACTTCTGTCTTCGTGTAATATTGGACATTCTCTCATGTTCCTTTACTTTAACTTGTGTCTTGGTGTAATGTTGGACATTCTCTCATATTCCTTTACTTTAACTTGTGTCTTAGTGTAATGTTGGACATTCTCTCATGTTCCTTTACTTTAACTTGTGTCTTAGTCTAATGTTGGACATTCTCTCATGTTCCTTTACGTTAACTTGTGTCTTAGTGTAATGTTGGACATTCTCTCATGTTCCTTTACTTTAACTTGTGTCTTAGTGTAATGTTGGACATTCTCTCGTGTTCCTTTACTTTAACTTGTGTCTTAGTGTAATGTTGGACATTTTCTCGTGTTCCTTTACTTTAACTTGCGTCTTAGTCTAATGTTGGACATTCTCTCATGTTCCTTTACTTTAACTTGTGTCTTAGTCTAATGTTGGACATTCTCTCATGTTCCTTTACTTTAACTTGTGTCTTAGTGTAATGTTGGACAATCTCACATGTTCCTTTACTTTAACTTATGTCTTAGTGTGATGTTGGATAGTCTCTCATGTTCCTTTACTTTAACTTGTGTCTTAGTCTAATGTTGGACATTCTCTCATATTCCTTTACTTTAACTTGTATCTTAATGTGATGTTGGACATTCTCTCATGTTTCTTTACTTTAACTTGTGTCTTAATGTAATGTTGGACATTCTCTCATGTTCCTTTACTTTAACTTGTGTCTTAGTGTAATGTTGGACATTCTCTCATGTTCCTTTATTTTAACTTGTGAATTAGTCTTATGTTGGACATTCTCTCATGTTCCTTTACGTTAACTTGTGTCTTAGTGTAATGTTGGACATTCTCTCATGTTCCTTTACTTTAACTTGTGTCTTATTATGATGTTGGACATTCTCTCATGTTCCTTTACTTTAACTTGTGTCTTAGTGTCATGTTGGACATTCTCTCATATTCCATTACTTTAACTTCTGTCTTAGTCTGATGTTGGATAGTCTCTCATGTTCCTTTACTTTAACTTGTGTAATGTTGGACATTCTCTCATGTTCCTTTACTTTAACTTGTGTCTTAGTGTAATGTTGGACATTCTCTCATGTTCCTTTACTTTAACATGTGTCTTAGTCTAATGTTGGACATTCTCTCATGTTCTTTTACTTTAACTTGTGTCTTCGTGTAATGTTGGACATTCTCTCATATTCCTTTACTTTAACTTGTGTCTTAGTGTAATGTTGGATATTCTCTCGTGTTCCTTTACTTTAACTTGTGTCTTAGTGTAATGTTGGACATTCTCTCATGTTCCTTTACTTTAACTTGTGTCTTAGTGTAATGTTGGACATTCTCATATGTTCCTTTTCTTTAACTTGTGTCTTAGTGTCATGTTGGACATTGTCTCATTTTCCTTTACTTTAACTTGTGTCTTAGTGTAATGTTGGGCATTTTCTCATGTTCCTTTACTTTAACTTGTGTCTTAGTGTAATGTTGGACATTCTCTCATATTCCTTTACTTTAACTTGTGTCTTAGTGTAATGTTGGACATTCTCTCATGTTCCTTTACTTTAACATGTGTCTTATTCTAATGTTGGACATTCTCTCATGTTCTTTTACTTTAACTTGTGTCTTCGTGTAATGTTGGACATTCTCTCATATTCCTTTACTTTAGCTTGTGTCTTAGTGTAATGTTGGACATTCTCTCATGTTCCTTTACTTTAACATGTGTCTTATTCTAATGTTGGACATTCTCTCATGTTCTTTTACTTTAACTTGTGTCTTCGTGTAATGTTGGACATTCTCTCATATTCCTTTACTTTAACTGGTGTCTTAGTGTAATGTTGGACATTCTGTCATATTCCTTTACTTTAACTTGTTTTTTAGTGCCATGTTGGACATTCTCTCATGTTCCTTTCCTTTAACTTGTGTCTTAGTGTAATGTTGGACATTCTCTCATGTTCCTTTACTTTAACTGGTGTCTTAGTGTAATGTTGGACAATCTCTCATGTTCCTTTACTTTAACTTGTGTTTTAGTGTGATGTTGGACATTCTCTCATGTTCTTTACTTTAACTTGTGTCTTAATCTAATGTTGGACATTCTGTCATGTTCCTTTACTTTGACTTGTTTCTTAGTGTGATGTTGGACATTCTCTCATGTTCCTCTACTTTAACTTGTGTCTTAGTGTCATGTTGGACATTCTCTCATGTTCATTTACTTTTACTTGTGTCTTAGTGTAATGTTGGACATTCTCTCATATTCTTTTACTTTAACTTGTGTCTTGGTGTAATGTTGAACATTCTCTCATGTTCCTTTTCGTTAACTTGTGTCTTAGTGTAATGTTGGACATTCTCTCATGTTCCTTTACGTTAACTTATGTCTTAGTGTAATGTTGGACATTCTCTCATGTTCCTTTACTTTAACTTGTGTCTTAGTGTAATGTTGGATATTCACTCATGTTCCTTTACTTTAACTTCTGTCTTAGTGTAATGTTGGACATTCTCTCATGTTCCTTTACTTTAACTTGTGTCTTGGTGTAATGTTGGATAGTCTCTCATGTTCCTTTACTTTAACTTGTGTAATGTTGGACATTCTCTCATGTTCCTTTACTTTAACTTGTGACTTAGTGTAATGTTGGACATTCTCTCATGTTCCTTTACTTTAACATGTGTCTTAGTCTAATGTTGGACATTCTCTCATGTTCTTTTACTTTAACTTGTGTCTTCGTGTAATGTTGGACATTCTCTCATATTCCTTTACTTTAACTTGTGTCTTAGTGTAATGTTGGATATTCTCTCGTGTTCCTTTACTTTAACTTGTGTCTTAGTGTAATGTTGGACATTCTCTCATGTTCCTTTACTTTAACTTGTGTCTTAGTGTAATGTTGGACATTCTCATATGTTCCTTTTCTTTATCTTGTGTCTTAGTGTCATGTTGGACATTTTCTCATTTTCCTTTACTTTAACTTGTGTCTTAGTGTAATGTTGGGCATTTTCTCATGTTCCTTTACTTTAACTTGTGTCTTAGTGTAATGTTGGACATTCTCTCATATTCCTTTACTTTAACTTGTGTCTTAGTGTAATGTTGGACATTCTCTCATGTTCCTTTACTTTAACATGTGTCTTATTCTAATGTTGGACATTCTCTCATGTTCTTTTACTTTAACTTGTGTCTTCGTGTAATGTTGGACATTCTCTCATATTCCTTTACTTTAACTTGTGTCTTAGTGTGATGTTGGACATTCTCTCATGTTCCTTTACTTTAGCTTGTGTCTTAGTGTAATGTTGGACATTCTCTCATGTTCCTTTACTTTAACTTGTGTCTTATTCTGATATTGGACATTCTCTCATGTTCCTTTACTTTAACGTGTTTCTTGGTGTAATGTTGGATAGTCTCTCATGTTCCTTTACTTTAACTTGTGTCTTAGTGTAATGTTGGACATTTTCTCCTGTTCCTTTACTTTAACTTGTGTCTTAGTGTAATGTTGGGCATTCTCTCATGTTCCTTTACTTTAACTTGTGTCTTAGTGTGATGTTGGACATTCTCTCATGTTCCTTTACTTTAGCTTGTGTCTTATTCTGATATTGGACATTCTCTCATGTTCCTTTTCTTTAACGTGTTTCTTGGTGTAATGTTGGATAGTCTCTCATGTTCCTTTACTTTAACTTGTGTCTTAGTGTAATGTTGGACATTTTCTCGTGTTCCTTTACTTTAACTTGTGTCTTAGTGTAATGTTGGACATTCTCTCGTATTCCTTTACTTTAACTTGTGTCTTAGTGTAATGTTGGACATTCTCTCGTGTTCCTTTACTTTAACTTGTGTCTTAGTGTAATGTTGGACATTCTCTCATGTTCCTTTACTTTAACTTGTGTCTTAGTGTAATGTTGGACATTCTCACATGTTCCTTTTCTTTAACTTGTGTCTTAGTGTCATGTTGGACATTCTCTCATTTTCCTTTACTTTAACTTGTGTCTTAGTGTAATGTTGGGCATTCTCTCATGTTTCTTTACTTTAACTTGTGTCTTAGTGTGATGTTGGACATTCTCTCATGTTCCTTTACTTTAGCTTGTGTCTTAGTGTAATGTTGGACATTCTCTCATGTTCCTTTACTTTAACTTGTGTCTTATTCTGATATTGGACATTCTCTCATGTTCCTTTACTTTAACGTGTTTCTTGGTGTAATGTTGGATAGTCTCTCATGTTCCTTTACTTTAACTTGTGTAATGTTGGACATTCTCTCATGTTCCTTTACTTTAACTTGTGTCTTAGTGTAATGTTGGACATTCTCTCATGTTCTTTTACTTTAACTTGTGTCTTCGTGTAATGTTGGACATTCTCCCATATTCCTTTACTTTAACTTGTGTCTTAGTGTAATGTTGGATATTCTCTCGTGTTCCTTTACTTTAACTTGTGTCTTAGTGTAATGTTGGACATTCTCTCATGTTCCTTTACTTTAACATGTGTCTTAGTCTAATGTTGGAAATTCTCTCATGTTCTTTTACTTTAACTTGTGTCTTCGTGTAATGTTGGACATTCTCTCATATTCCTTTACTTTAACTTGTGTCTTAGTGTAATGTTGGATATTCTCTCGTGTTCCTTTACTTTAACTTGTGTCTTAGTGTAATGTTGGACATTCTCTCATGTTCCTTTACTTTAACTTGTGTCTTAGTGTAATGTTGGACATTCTCATATGTTCCTTTTCTTTAACTTGTGTCTTAGTGTCATGTTGGACATTCTCTCATTTTCCTTTACTTTAACTTGTGTCTTAGTGTAATGTTGGGCATTTTCTCATGTTCCTTTACTTTAACTTGTGTCTTAGTGTAATGTTGGGCATTTTCTCATGTTCCTTTACTTTAACTTGTGTCTTAGTGCAATGTTGGACATTCTCTCATATTTCTTTACTTTAACTTGTGTCTTAGTGTAATGTTGGACATTCTCTCATGTTCCTTTACTTTAACATGTGTCTTATTCTAATGTTGGACATTCTCTCATGTTCTTTTACTTTAACTTGTGTCTTAGTGTGATGTTGGACATTCTCTCATGTTCCTTTACTTTAACTTGTGTCTTAGTGTAATGTTCGACATTCTCTCATGTTCCTTTACTTTAACTTGTGTCTTAGTATAATGTTGGACATTCTCTCATGTTCCTTTATTTTAACTTGTGAATTAGTCTGATGTTGGACATTCTTTCATGTTCCTTTACTTTAACTGGTGTTTTAGTGTCATGTTGGACATTCTCTTATGTTCCTTTACTTTAACGTGTTTCTTAGTCTGATGTTGGACATTCTCTCATGTTCCTTTACTTTAACTTGTGTCTTAGTGTAATGTTGGATAGTCTCTCATGTTCCTTTACTTTAACTTGCGTAATGTTGGACATTCTCTTATGTTCCTTTACTTTAACTTGTGTCTTAGTCTGATGGTGGACATTCTCTCATGTTCCTTTTCTATAACTTGTGTCTTAGTGTAATGTTGGATATTCTCTCATGTTCCTTTACTTTTACTTGTGTCTTAGTCTAATGTTGGACATTCTCTCATGTTCCTTTACTTTAACTTGTGTCTTAGTGTAATGTTGGACATTCTCTCATGTTCCTTTACTTTAACTTGTGTCTTAGTGTAATGTTGGATATTCTCTCATGTTCCTTTTCTTTTACTTGTGTCTTAGTCTAATGTTGGACATTCTCTCATGTTCCTTTACTTTAACTTCTGTCTTCGTGTAATATTGGACATTCTCTCATGTTCCTTTACTTTAACTTGTGTCTTGGTGTAATGTTGGACATTCTCTCATATTCCTTTACTTTAACTTGTGTCTTAGTGTAATGTTGGACATTCTCTCATGTTCCTTTACTTTAACTTGTGTCTTAGTCTAATGTTGGACATTATCTCATGTTCCTTTACGTTAACTTGTGTCTTAGTGTAATGTTGGACATTCTCTCATGTTCCTTTACTTTAACTTGTGTCTTAGTGTAATGTTGGACATTCTCTCCTGTTCCTTTACTTTAACTTGTGTCTTAGTGTAATGTTGGACATTTTCTCGTGTTCCTTTACTTTAACTTGCGTCTTAGTCTAATGTTGGACATTCTCTCATGTTCCTTTACTTTAACTTGTGTCTTAGTCCAATGTTGGACATTCTCTCATGTTCCTTTACTTTAACTTGTGTCTTAGTGTAATGTTGGACAATCTCACATGTTCCTTTACTTTAACTTATGTCTTAGTGTGATGTTGGATAGTCTCTCATGTTCCTTTACTTTAACTTGTGTCTTAGTCTAATGTTGGACATTCTCTCATATTCCTTTACTTTAACTTGTATCTTAATGTGATGTTGGACATTCTCTCATGTTTCTTTACTTTAACTTGTGTCTTAATGTAATGTTGGACATTCTCTCATGTTCCTTTACTTTAACTTGTGTCTTAGTGTAATGTTGGACATTCTCTCATGTTCCTTTATTTTAACTTGTGAATTAGTCTTATGTTGGACATTCTCTCATGTTCCTTTACTTTAACTTGTTTCTTAGTGTAATGTTGGACATTCTCTCATGTTCCTTTACTTTAACTTGTGTCTTATTATGATGTTGGACATTCTCTCATGTTCCTTTACTTTAACTTGTGTCTTAGTGTCATGTTGGACATTCTCTCATATTCCATTACTTTAACTTCTGTCTTAGTCTGATGTTGGATAGTCTCTCATGTTCCTTTACTTTAACTTGTGTAATGTTGGACATTCTCTCATGTTCCTTTACTTTAACTTGTGTCTTAGTGTAATGTTGGACATTCTCTCATGTTCCTTTACTTTAACATGTGTCTTAGTCTAATGTTGGACATTCTCTCATGTTCTTTTACTTTAACTTGTGTCTTCGTGTAATGTTGGACATTCTCTCATATTCCTTTACTTTAACTTGTGTCTTAGTGTATTGTTGGATATTCTCTCGTGTTCCTTTACTTTAACTTGTGTCTTAGTGTAATGTTGGACATTCTCTCATGTTCCTTTACTTTAACTTGTGTCTTAGTGTAATGTTGGACATTCTCATATGTTCCTTTTCTTTAACTTGTGTCTTAGTGTAATGTTGGACATTTTCTCATGTTCCTTTACTTTAACTTGTGTCTTAGTGTAATGTTGGACATTCTCTCATATTCCTTTACTTTAACTTGTGTCTTAGTGTAATGTTGGACATTCTCTCATGTTCCTTTACTTTAACATGTGTCTTATTCTAATGTTGGACATTCTCTCATGTTCTTTTACTTTAACTTGTGTCTTCGTGTAATGTTGGACATTCTCTCATATTCCTTTACTTTAGCTTGTGTCTTAGTGTAATGTTGGACATTCTCTCATGTTCCTTTACTTTAACATGTGTCTTATTCTAATGTTGGACATTCTCTCATGTTCTTTTACTTTAACTTGTGTCTTCGTGTAATGTTGGACATTCTCTCATATTCCTTTACTTTAACTTGTGTCTTAGTGTAATGTTGGACATTCTGTCATATTCCTTTACTTTAACTTGTTTTTTAGTGCCATGTTGGACATTCTCTCATGTTCCTTTCCTTTAACTTGTGTCTTAGTGTAATGTTGGACATTCTCTCATGTTCCTTTACTTTAACTGGTGTCTTAGTGTAATGTTGGACAATCTCTCATGTTCCTTTACTTTAACTTGTGTTTTAGTGTGATGTTGGACATTCTCTCATGTTCTTTACTTTAACTTGTGTCTTAGTCTAATGTTGGACATTCTGTCATGTTCCTTTACTTTGACTTGTTTCTTAGTGTGATGTTGGACATTCTCTCATGTTCCTCTACTTTAACTTGTGTCTTAGTGTCATGTTGGACATTCTCTCATGTTCATTTACTTTTACTTGTGTCTTAGTGTAATGTTGGACATTCTCTCATATTCTTTTACTTTAACTTGTGTCTTGTTGTAATGTTGAACATTCTCTCATGTTCCTTTTCGTTAACTTGTGTCTTAGTGTAATGTTGGACATTCTCTCATGTTCCTTTACGTTAACTTATGTCTTAGTGTAATGTTGGACATTCTCTCATGTTCCTTTACTTTAACTTGTGTCTTAGTGTAATGTTGGATATTCACTCATGTTCCTTTACTTTAACTTGTGTCTTAGTGTAATGTTGGACATTCTCTCATGTTCCTTTACTTTAACTTGTGTCTTGGTGTAATGTTGGATAGTGTCTCATGTTCCTTTACTTTAACTTGTGTAATGTTGGACATTCTCTCATGTTCCTTTACTTTAACTTGTGTCTTAGTGTAATGTTGGACATTCTCCCATGTTCCTTTACTTTAACATGTGTCTTAGTCTAATGTTGGACATTCTCTCATGTTCTTTTACTTTAACTTGTGTCTTCGTGTAATGTTGGACATTCTCTCATATTCCTTTACTTTAACTTGTGTCTTAGTGTAATGTTGGATATTCTCTCGTGTTCCTTTACTTTAACTTGTGTCTTAGTGTAATGTTGGACATTCTCTCATGTTCCTTTACTTTAACTTGTGTCTTAGTGTAATGTTGGACATTCTCATATGTTCCTTTTCTTTATCTTGTGTCTTAGTGTCATGTTGGACATTTTCTCATTTTCCTTTACTTTAACTTGTGTCTTAGTGTAATGTTGGGCATTTTCTCATGTTCCTTTACTTTAACTTGTGTCTTAGTGTAATGTTGGACATTCTCTCATATTCCTTTACTTTAACTTGTGTCTTAGTGTAATGTTGGACATTCTCTCATGTTCCTTTACTTTAACATGTGTCTTATTCTAATGTTGGACATTCTCTCATGTTCTTTTACTTTAACTTGTGTCTTCGTGTAATGTTGGACATTCTCTCATATTCCTTTACTTTCACTTGTGTCTTAGTGTGATGTTGGACATTCTCTCATGTTCCTTTACTTTAGCTTGTGTCTTAGTGTAATGTTGGACATTCTCTCATGTTCCTTTACTTTAACTTGTGTCTTATTCTGATATTGGACATTCTCTCATGTTCCTTTACTTTAACGTGTTTCTTGGTGTAATGTTGGATAGTCTCTCATGTTCCTTTACTTTAACTTGTGTCTTAGTGTGATGTTGGACATTCTCTCATGTTCCTTTACTTTAGCTTGTGTCTTATTCTGATATTGGACATTCTCTCATGTTCCTTTACTTTAACGTGTTTCTTGGTGTAATGTTGGATAGTCTCTCATGTTCCTTTACTTTAACTTGTGTCTTAGTGTAATGTTGGACATTTTCTCGTGTTCCTTTACTTTAACTTGTGTCTTAGTGTAATGTTGGACATTCTCTCATGTTCCTTTACTTTAACTTGTGTTTTAGTGTAATGTTGGACATTCTCTCATGTTCCTTTACTTTAACTTGTGTCTTAGTGCAATGTTGGACATTCTGTCATATTCCTTTACTTTAGCTTGTGTCTTAGTGTAATGTTGGACATTCTCTCATGTTAGTTTACCTTACCTTTTGTCTTAGTGTGATGTTGGACATTCTCTCATATTCCATTACTCTAACTTGTGTCTTAGTCTGATGTTGGATATTCTTTCATGTTCCTTTACTTTAACTGGTGTTTTAGTGTCATGTTGGACATTCTCTTATGTTCCTTTACTTTAATTTGTTTCTTAGTCTGATGTTGGACATTCTCTCATGTTCCTTTACTTTAACTTGTGTCTTAGTGTAATGTTGGATATTCTCTCATATTCCTTTACTTTAACTTGTGTCTTAGTGTAATGTTGGATATTCTCTCATGTTCCTTTACTTTAACTTGTGTCTTAGTCTAATGTTGCACATTCTCTCATGTTCCTTTACTTTAACTTGTGTCTTCGTGTAATATTGGACATTCTCTCATGTTCCTTTACTTTAACTTGTGTCCTGGTGTAATGTTGGACATTCTCTCATGTTCCTTTACTTTAACTTGTGTCTTCGTGTAATATTGGACATTCTCTCATGTTCCTTTACTTTAACTTGTGTCTTGGTGTAATGTTGGACATTCTCTCATATTCCTTTACTTTAACTTGTGTCTTAGTGTAATGTTGGACATTCTCTCATGTTCCTTTACTTTAACTTGTGTCTTAGTCTAATGTTGGACATTATCTCATGTTCCTTTACTTTAACTTGTGTCTTATTGTAATGTTGGACATTCTCTCATGTTCCTTTACTTTAACTTGTGTCTTAGTGTAATGTTGGACATTCTCATATGTTCCTTTTCTTTAACTTGTGTCTTAGTGTCATGTTGGACATTCTCTCATTTTCCTTTACTTTAACTTGTGTCTTAGTGTAATGTTGGGCATTCTCTCATGTTCCTTTACTTTAACTTGTGTCTTAGTGTAATGTTGGACATTCTCTCATATTCCTTTACTTTAACTTGTGTCTTAGTGTAATGTTGGACATTCTCTCATGTTCCTTTACTTTAACATGTGTCTTATTCTAATGTTGGACATTCTCTCATGTTCTTTTACTTTAACTTGTGTCTTCGTGTAATGTTGGACATTCTCTCATATTCCTTTACTTTAACTTGTGTCTTAGTGTAATGTTGGACATTCTCTCGTGTTCCTTTACTTTAACTTGTGTCTTAGTGTAATGTTGGACATTCTCTCATGTTCCTTTACTTTAACTTGTGTCTTAGTGTAATGTTGGACATTCTCACATGTTCCTTTTCTTTAACTTGTGTCTTAGTGTCATGTTGGACATTCTCTCATTTTCCTTTACTTTAACTTGTGTCTTAGTGTAATGTTGGGCATTCTCTCATGTTTCTTTACTTTAACTTGTGTCTTAGTGTGATGTTGGACATTCTCTCATGTTCCTTTACTTTAGCTTGTGTCTTAGTGTAATGTTGGACATTCTCTCATGTTCCTTTACTTTAACTTGTGTCTTATTCTGATATTGGACATTCTCTCATGTTCCTTTACTTTAACGTGTTTCTTGGTGTAATGTTGGATAGTCTCTCATGTTCCTTTACTTTAACTTGTGTCTTAGTGTAATGTTGGACATTTTCTCCTGTTCCTTTACTTTAACTTGTGTCTTAGTGTAATGTTGGGCATTCTCTCATGTTCCTTTACTTTAACTTGTGTCTTAGTGTGATGTTGGACATTCTCTCATGTTCCTTTACTTTAGCTTGTGTCTTATTCTGATATTGGACATTCTCTCATGTTCCTTTACTTTAACGTGTTTCTTGGTGTAATGTTGGATAGTCTCTCATGTTCCTTTACTTTAACTTGTGTCTTAGTGTAATGTTGGACATTTTCTCGTGTTCCTTTACTTTAACTTGTGTCTTAGTGTAATGTTGGACATTCTCTCATGTTCCTTTACTTTAACTTGTGTCTTAGTGTAATGTTGGACATTCTCTCATGTTCCTTTACTTTAACTTGTGTCTTACTGCAATGTTGGACATTCTGTCATATTCCTTTACTTTAGCTTGTGTCTTAGTGTAATGTTGGACATTCTCTCATGTTCGTTTACTTTAACTTTTGTCTTAGTGTGATGTTGGACATTCTCTCATATTCCATTACTCTAACTTGTGTCTTAGTCTGATGTTGGATATTCTCTCATATTCCTTTACTTTAACTTGTGTCTTAGTGTAATGTTGGATATTCTCTCATGTTCCTTTACTTTAACTTGTGTCTTAGTCTAATGTTGCACATTCTCTCATGTTCCTTTACTTTAACTTGTGTCTTCGTGTAATATTGGACATTCTCTCATGTTCCTTTACTTTAACTTGTGTCTTGGTGTAATGTTGGACATTCTCTCATATTCCTTTACTTTAACTTGTGTCTTAGTGTAATGTTGGACATTCTCTCATGTTCCTTTACTTTAACTTGTGTCTTAGTCTAATGTTGGACATTCTCTCATGTTCCTTTACTTTAACTTGTGTCTTAGTGTAATGTTGGACATTCTCTCATGTTCCTTTACTTTAACTTGTGTCTTAGTGTAATGTTGGACATTCTCATATGTTCCTTTTCTTTAACTTGTGTCTTAGTGTCATGTTGGACATTCTCTCATTTTCCTTTACTTTAACTTGTGTCTTAGTGTAATGTTGGGCATTCTCTCATGTTCCTTTACTTTAACTTGTGTCTTAGTGTAATGTTGGACATTCTCTCATATTCCTTTACTTTAACTTGTGTCTTAGTGTAATGTTGGACATTCTCTCATGTTCCTTTACTTTAACATGTGTCTTATTCTAATGTTGGACATTCTCTCATGTTCTTTTACTTTAACTTGTGTCTTAGTGTAATGTTGGACATTCTCTCGTGTTCCTTTACTTTAACTTGTGTCTTAGTGTAATGTTGGACATTCTCTCATGTTCCTTTACTTTAACTTGTGTCTTAGTGTAATGTTGGACATTCTCACATGTTCCTTTTCTTTAACTTGTGTCTTAGTGTCATGTTGGACATTCTCTCATTTTCCTTTACTTTAACTTGTGTCTTAGTGTAATGTTGGGCATTCTCTCATGTTCCTTTACTTTAACTTGTGTCTTAGTGTGATGTTGGACATTCTCTCATGTTCCTTTACTTTAGCTTGTGTCTTAATGTAATGTTGGACATTCTCTCATGTTCCTTTACTTTAACTTGTGTCTTATTCTGATATTGGACATTCTCTCATGTTCCTTTACTTTAACGTGTTTCTTGGTGTAATGTTGGGTAGTCTCTCATGTTCCTTTACTTTAACTTGTGTCTTAGTGCAATGTTGGACATTCTCTCATATTCCTTTACTTTAGCTTGTGTCTTAGTGTAATGTTGGACATTCTCTCATGTTCGTTTACTTTAACTTTTGTCTTAGTGTGATGTTGGACATTCTCTCATATTCCATTACTCTAACTTGTGTCTTATTCTGATGTTGGATATTCTCTCATGTTCCTTTACTTTAACTTGTGTCTTAGTCTGATGTTGGACATTCTCTCATGTTCCTTTACTTTAACTTGTGTCTTAGTGTAATGTTGGACATTCTCTCATGTTCCTTTACTTTAACTTGTGTCTTTGTGTAATGTTGAACATTCTCTCATGTTCCTTTACTTTAACTTGTGTCTTGGTGTAATGTTGGACATTCTCTCATATTCCTTTACTTTAACTTGTGTCTTAGTGTAATGTTGGACATTCTCTCATGTTCCTTTACTTTAACTTGTGTCTTAGTCTAATGTTGGACATTCTCTCATGTTCCTTTACTTTAACTTGTGTCTTAGTGTAATGTTGGACATTCTCTCATGTTCCTTTACTTTAACTTGTGTCTTAGTGTAATGTTGGACATTCTCATATGTTCCTTTTCTTTAACTTGTGTCTTAGTGTCATGTTGGACATTCTCTCATTTTCCTTTACTTTAACTTGTGTCTTAGTGTAATGTTGGGCATTCTCTCATGTTCCTTTACTTTAACTTGTGTCTTAGTGTAATGTTGGACATTCTCTCATATTACTTTACTTTAACTTGTGTCTTAGTGTAATGTTGGACATTCTCTCATGTTCCTTTACTTTAACATGTGTCTTATTCTAATGTTGGACATTCTCTCATGTTCTTTTACTTTAACTTGTGTCTTAGTGTAATGTTGGACATTCTCTCGTGTTCCTTTACTTTAACTTGTGTCTTAGTGTAATGTTGGACATTCTCTCATGTTCCTTTACTTTAACTTGTGTCTTAGTGTAATGTTGGACATTCTCACATGTTCCTTTTCTTTAACTTGTGTCTTAGTGTCATGTTGGACATTCTCTCATTTTCCTTTACTTTAACTTGTGTCTTAGTGTAATGTTGGGCATTCTCTCATGTTCCTTTACTTTAACTTGTGTCTTAGTGTAATGTTGGACATTCTCACATGTTCCTTTTCTTTAACTTGTGTCTTAGTGTCATGTTGGACATTCTCTCATGTTCCTTTACTTTAGCTTGTGTCTTAGTGTAATGTTGGACATTCTCACATGTTCCTTTACTTTAACTTGTGTCTTATTCTGATATTGGACATTCTCTCATGTTCCTTTACTTTAACGTGTTTCTTGGTGTAATGTTGGGTAGTCTCTCATGTTCCTTTACTTTAACTTGTGTCTTAGTGCAATGTTGGACATTCTCTCATATTCCTTTACTTTAGCTTGTGTCTTAGTGTAATGTTGGACATTCTCTCATGTTCGTTTACTTTAACTTTTGTCTTAGTGTGATGTTGGACATTCTCTCATATTCCATTACTCTAACTTGTGTCTTATTCTGATGTTGGATATTCTCTCATGTTCCTTTACTTTAACTTGTGTCTTAGTCTGATGTTGGACATTCTCTCATGTTCCTTTACTTTAACTTGTGTCTTAGTGTAATGTTGGACATTCTCTCATGTTCCTTTACTTTAACTTGTGTCTTTGTGTAATGTTGAACATTCTCTCATGTTCCTTTACTTTAACTTGTGTCTTGGTGTAATGTTGGACATTCTCTCATATTCCTTTACTTTAACTTGTGTCTTAGTGTAATGTTGGACATTCTCTCATGTTCCTTTACTTTAACTTGTGTCTTAGTCTAATGTTGGACATTCTCTCATGTTCCTTTACTTTAACTTGTGTCTTAGTGTAATGTTGGACATTCTCTCATGTTCCTTTACTTTAACTTGTGTCTTAGTGTAATGTTGGACATTCTCATATGTTCCTTTTCTTTAACTTGTGTCTTAGTGTCATGTTGGACATTCTCTCATTTTCCTTTACTTTAACTTGTGTCTTAGTGTAATGTTGGGCATTCTCTCATGTTCCTTTACTTTAACTTGTGTCTTAGTGTAATATTGGACATTCTCTCATATTCCTTTACTTTAACTTGTGTCTTAGTGTAATGTTGGACATTCTCTCATGTTCCTTTACTTTAACATGTGTCTTATTCTAATGTTGGACATTCTCTCATGTTCTTTTACTTTAACTTGTGTCTTAGTGTAATGTTGGACATTCTCTCGTGTTCCTTTACTTTAAAATGTGTCTTAGTGTAATGTTGGACATTCTCTCATGTTCCTTTACTTTAACTTGTGTCTTAGTGTAATGTTGGACATTCTCACATGTTCCTTTTCTTTAACTTGTGTCTTAGTGTCATGTTGGACATTCTCTCATTTTCCTTTACTTTAACTTGTGTCTTAGTGTAATGTTGGGCATTCTCTCATGTTCCTTTACTTTAACTTGTGTCTTAGTGTGATGTTGGACATTCTCTCATGTTCCTTTACTTTAGCTTGTGTCTTAGTGTAATGTTGGACATTCTCTCATGTTCCTTTACTTTAACTTGTGTCTTATTCTGATATTGGACATTCTCTCATGTTCCTTTACTTTAACGTGTTTCTTGGTGTAATGTTGGGTAGTCTCTCATGTTCCTTTACTTTAACTTGTGTCTTAGTGCAATGTTGGACATTTTCTCATATTCCTTTACTTTAGCTTGTGTCTTAGTGTAATGTTGGACATTCTCTCATGTTCGTTTACTTTAACTTTTGTCTTAGTGTGATGTTGGACATTCTCTCATATTCCATTACTCTAACTTGTGTCTTATTCTGATGTTGGATATTCTCTCATGTTCCTTTACTTTAACTTGTGTCTTAGTCTGATGTTGGACATTCTCTCATATTCCTTTACTTTAACTTGTGTCTTAGTGTAATGTTGGATATTCTCTCGTGTTCCTTTACTTTAACTTGTGTCTTAGTGTAATGTTGGACATTCTCTCATGTTCCTTTACTTTAACTTGTGTCTTAGTGTAATGTTGGACATTCTCATATGTTCCTTTTCTTTATCTTGTGTCTTAGTGTCATGTTGGACATTTTCTCATTTTCCTTTACTTTAACTTGTGTCTTAGTGTAATGTTGGGCATTTTCTCATGTTCCTTTACTTTAACTTGTGTCTTAGTGTAATGTTGGACATTCTCTCATATTCCTTTACTTTAACTTGTGTCTTAGTGTAATGTTGGACATTCTCTCATGTTCCTTTACTTTAACATGTGTCTTATTCTAATGTTGGACATTCTCTCATGTTCTTTTACTTTAACTTGTGTCTTCGTGTAATGTTGGACATTCTCTCATATTCCTTTACTTTCACTTGTGTCTTAGTGTGATGTTGGACATTCTCTCATGTTCCTTTACTTTAGCTTGTGTCTTAGTGTAATGTTGGACATTCTCTCATGTTCCTTTACTTTAACTTGTGTCTTATTCTGATATTGGACATTCTCTCATGTTCCTTTACTTTAACGTGTTTCTTGGTGTAATGTTGGATAGTCTCTCATGTTCCTTTACTTTAACTTGTGTCTTAGTGTGATGTTGGACATTCTCTCATGTTCCTTTACTTTAGCTTGTGTCTTATTCTGATATTGGACATTCTCTCATGTTCCTTTACTTTAACGTGTTTCTTGGTGTAATGTTGGATAGTCTCTCATGTTCCTTTACTTTAACTTGTGTCTTAGTGTAATGTTGGACATTTTCTCGTGTTCCTTTACTTTAACTTGTGTCTTAGTGTAATGTTGGACATTCTCTCATGTTCCTTTACTTTAACTTGTGTTTTAGTGTAATGTTGGACATTCTCTCATGTTCCTTTACTTTAACTTGTGTCTTAGTGCAATGTTGGACATTCTGTCATATTCCTTTACTTTAGCTTGTGTCTTAGTGTAATGTTGGACATTCTCTCATGTTAGTTTACCTTACCTTTTGTCTTAGTGTGATGTTGGACATTCTCTCATATTCCATTACTCTAACTTGTGTCTTAGTCTGATGTTGGATATTCTTTCATGTTCCTTTACTTTAACTGGTGTTTTAGTGTCATGTTGGACATTCTCTTATGTTCCTTTACTTTAATTTGTTTCTTAGTCTGATGTTGGACATTCTCTCATGTTCCTTTACTTTAACTTGTGTCTTAGTGTAATGTTGGATATTCTCTCATATTCCTTTACTTTAACTTGTGTCTTAGTGTAATGTTGGATATTCTCTCATGTTCCTTTACTTTAACTTGTGTCTTAGTCTAATGTTGCACATTCTCTCATGTTCCTTTACTTTAACTTGTGTCTTCGTGTAATATTGGACATTCTCTCATGTTCCTTTACTTTAACTTGTGTCCTGGTGTAATGTTGGACATTCTCTCATGTTCCTTTACTTTAACTTGTGTCTTCGTGTAATATTGGACATTCTCTCATGTTCCTTTACTTTAACTTGTGTCTTGGTGTAATGTTGGACATTCTCTCATATTCCTTTACTTTAACTTGTGTCTTAGTGTAATGTTGGACATTCTCTCATGTTCCTTTACTTTAACTTGTGTCTTAGTCTAATGTTGGACATTCTCTCATGTTCCTTTACTTTAACTTGTGTCTTATTGTAATGTTGGACATTCTCTCATGTTCCTTTACTTTAACTTGTGTCTTAGTGTAATGTTGGACATTCTCATATGTTCCTTTTCTTTAACTTGTGTCTTAGTGTCATGTTGGACATTCTCTCATTTTCCTTTACTTTAACTTGTGTCTTAGTGTAATGTTGGGCATTCTCTCATGTTCCTTTACTTTAACTTGTGTCTTAGTGTAATGTTGGACATTCTCTCATATTCCTTTACTTTAACTTGTGTCTTAGTGTAATGTTGGACATTCTCTCATGTTCCTTTACTTTAACATGTGTCTTATTCTAATGTTGGACATTCTCTCATGTTCTTTTACTTTAACTTGTGTCTTCGTGTAATGTTGGACATTCTCTCATATTCCTTTACTTTAACTTGTGTCTTAGTGTAATGTTGGACATTCTCTCGTGTTCCTTTACTTTAACTTGTGTCTTAGTGTAATGTTGGACATTCTCTCATGTTCCTTTACTTTAACTTGTGTCTTAGTGTAATGTTGGACATTCTCACATGTTCCTTTTCTTTAACTTGTGTCTTAGTGTCATGTTGGACATTCTCTCATTTTCCTTTACTTTAACTTGTGTCTTAGTGTAATGTTGGGCATTCTCTCATGTTTCTTTACTTTAACTTGTGTCTTAGTGTGATGTTGGACATTCTCTCATGTTCCTTTACTTTAGCTTGTGTCTTAGTGTAATGTTGGACATTCTCTCATGTTCCTTTACTTTAACTTGTGTCTTATTCTGATATTGGACATTCTCTCATGTTCCTTTACTTTAACGTGTTTCTTGGTGTAATGTTGGATAGTCTCTCATGTTCCTTTACTTTAACTTGTGTCTTAGTGTAATGTTGGACATTTTCTCCTGTTCCTTTACTTTAACTTGTGTCTTAGTGTAATGTTGGGCATTCTCTCATGTTCCTTTACTTTAACTTGTGTCTTAGTGTGATGTTGGACATTCTCTCATGTTCCTTTACTTTAGCTTGTGTCTTATTCTGATATTGGACATTCTCTCATGTTCCTTTACTTTAACGTGTTTCTTGGTGTAATGTTGGATAGTCTCTCATGTTCCTTTACTTTAACTTGTGTCTTAGTGTAATGTTGGACATTTTCTCGTGTTCCTTTACTTTAACTTGTGTCTTAGTGTAATGTTGGACATTCTCTCATGTTCCTTTACTTTAACTTGTGTCTTAGTGTAATGTTGGACATTCTCTCATGTTCCTTTACTTTAACTTGTGTCTTACTGCAATGTTGGACATTCTGTCATATTCCTTTACTTTAGCTTGTGTCTTAGTGTAATGTTGGACATTCTCTCATGTTCGTTTACTTTAACTTTTGTCTTAGTGTGATGTTGGACATTCTCTCATATTCCATTACTCTAACTTGTGTCTTAGTCTGATGTTGGATATTCTCTCATATTCCTTTACTTTAACTTGTGTCTTAGTGTAATGTTGGATATTCTCTCATGTTCCTTTACTTTAACTTGTGTCTTAGTCTAATGTTGCACATTCTCTCATGTTCCTTTACTTTAACTTGTGTCTTCGTGTAATATTGGACATTCTCTCATGTTCCTTTACTTTAACTTGTGTCTTGGTGTAATGTTGGACATTCTCTCATATTCCTTTACTTTAACTTGTGTCTTAGTGTAATGTTGGACATTCTCTCATGTTCCTTTACTTTAACTTGTGTCTTAGTCTAATGTTGGACATTCTCTCATGTTCCTTTACTTTAACTTGTGTCTTAGTGTAATGTTGGACATTCTCTCATGTTCCTTTACTTTAACTTGTGTCTTAGTGTAATGTTGGACATTCTCATATGTTCCTTTTCTTTAACTTGTGTCTTAGTGTCATGTTGGACATTCTCTCATTTTCCTTTACTTTAACTTGTGTCTTAGTGTAATGTTGGGCATTCTCTCATGTTCCTTTACTTTAACTTGTGTCTTAGTGTAATGTTGGACATTCTCTCATATTCCTTTACTTTAACTTGTGTCTTAGTGTAATGTTGGACATTCTCTCATGTTCCTTTACTTTAACATGTGTCTTATTCTAATGTTGGACATTCTCTCATGTTCTTTTACTTTAACTTGTGTCTTAGTGTAATGTTGGACATTCTCTCGTGTTCCTTTACTTTAACTTGTGTCTTAGTGTAATGTTGGACATTCTCTCATGTTCCTTTACTTTAACTTGTGTCTTAGTGTAATGTTGGACATTCTCACATGTTCCTTTTCTTTAACTTGTGTCTTAGTGTCATGTTGGACATTCTCTCATTTTCCTTTACTTTAACTTGTGTCTTAGTGTAATGTTGGGCATTCTCTCATGTTCCTTTACTTTAACTTGTGTCTTAGTGTGATGTTGGACATTCTCTCATGTTCCTTTACTTTAGCTTGTGTCTTAATGTAATGTTGGACATTCTCTCATGTTCCTTTACTTTAACTTGTGTCTTATTCTGATATTGGACATTCTCTCATGTTCCTTTACTTTAACGTGTTTCTTGGTGTAATGTTGGGTAGTCTCTCATGTTCCTTTACTTTAACTTGTGTCTTAGTGCAATGTTGGACATTCTCTCATATTCCTTTACTTTAGCTTGTGTCTTAGTGTAATGTTGGACATTCTCTCATGTTCGTTTACTTTAACTTTTGTCTTAGTGTGATGTTGGACATTCTCTCATATTCCATTACTCTAACTTGTGTCTTATTCTGATGTTGGATATTCTCTCATGTTCCTTTACTTTAACTTGTGTCTTAGTCTGATGTTGGACATTCTCTCATGTTCCTTTACTTTAACTTGTGTCTTAGTGTAATGTTGGACATTCTCTCATGTTCCTTTACTTTAACTTGTGTCTTTGTGTAATGTTGAACATTCTCTCATGTTCCTTTACTTTAACTTGTGTCTTGGTGTAATGTTGGACATTCTCTCATATTCCTTTACTTTAACTTGTGTCTTAGTGTAATGTTGGACATTCTCTCATGTTCCTTTACTTTAACTTGTGTCTTAGTCTAATGTTGGACATTCTCTCATGTTCCTTTACTTTAACTTGTGTCTTAGTGTAATGTTGGACATTCTCTCATGTTCCTTTACTTTAACTTGTGTCTTAGTGTAATGTTGGACATTCTCATATGTTCCTTTTCTTTAACTTGTGTCTTAGTGTCATGTTGGACATTCTCTCATTTTCCTTTACTTTAACTTGTGTCTTAGTGTAATGTTGGGCATTCTCTCATGTTCCTTTACTTTAACTTGTGTCTTAGTGTAATGTTGGACATTCTCTCATATTACTTTACTTTAACTTGTGTCTTAGTGTAATGTTGGACATTCTCTCATGTTCCTTTACTTTAACATGTGTCTTATTCTAATGTTGGACATTCTCTCATGTTCTTTTACTTTAACTTGTGTCTTAGTGTAATGTTGGACATTCTCTCGTGTTCCTTTACTTTAACTTGTGTCTTAGTGTAATGTTGGACATTCTCTCATGTTCCTTTACTTTAACTTGTGTCTTAGTGTAATGTTGGACATTCTCACATGTTCCTTTTCTTTAACTTGTGTCTTAGTGTCATGTTGGACATTCTCTCATTTTCCTTTACTTTAACTTGTGTCTTAGTGTAATGTTGGGCATTCTCTCATGTTCCTTTACTTTAACTTGTGTCTTAGTGTAATGTTGGACATTCTCACATGTTCCTTTTCTTTAACTTGTGTCTTAGTGTCATGTTGGACATTCTCTCATGTTCCTTTACTTTAGCTTGTGTCTTAGTGTAATGTTGGACATTCTCACATGTTCCTTTACTTTAACTTGTGTCTTATTCTGATATTGGACATTCTCTCATGTTCCTTTACTTTAACGTGTTTCTTGGTGTAATGTTGGGTAGTCTCTCATGTTCCTTTACTTTAACTTGTGTCTTAGTGCAATGTTGGACATTCTCTCATATTCCTTTACTTTAGCTTGTGTCTTAGTGTAATGTTGGACATTCTCTCATGTTCGTTTACTTTAACTTTTGTCTTAGTGTGATGTTGGACATTCTCTCATATTCCATTACTCTAACTTGTGTCTTATTCTGATGTTGGATATTCTCTCATGTTCCTTTACTTTAACTTGTGTCTTAGTCTGATGTTGGACATTCTCTCATGTTCCTTTACTTTAACTTGTGTCTTAGTGTAATGTTGGACATTCTCTCATGTTCCTTTACTTTAACTTGTGTCTTTGTGTAATGTTGAACATTCTCTCATGTTCCTTTACTTTAACTTGTGTCTTGGTGTAATGTTGGACATTCTCTCATATTCCTTTACTTTAACTTGTGTCTTAGTGTAATGTTGGACATTCTCTCATGTTCCTTTACTTTAACTTGTGTCTTAGTCTAATGTTGGACATTCTCTCATGTTCCTTTACTTTAACTTGTGTCTTAGTGTAATGTTGGACATTCTCTCATGTTCCTTTACTTTAACTTGTGTCTTAGTGTAATGTTGGACATTCTCATATGTTCCTTTTCTTTAACTTGTGTCTTAGTGTCATGTTGGACATTCTCTCATTTTCCTTTACTTTAACTTGTGTCTTAGTGTAATGTTGGGCATTCTCTCATGTTCCTTTACTTTAACTTGTGTCTTAGTGTAATATTGGACATTCTCTCATATTCCTTTACTTTAACTTGTGTCTTAGTGTAATGTTGGACATTCTCTCATGTTCCTTTACTTTAACATGTGTCTTATTCTAATGTTGGACATTCTCTCATGTTCTTTTACTTTAACTTGTGTCTTAGTGTAATGTTGGACATTCTCTCGTGTTCCTTTACTTTAACTTGTGTCTTAGTGTAATGTTGGACATTCTCTCATGTTCCTTTACTTTAACTTGTGTCTTAGTGTAATGTTGGACATTCTCACATGTTCCTTTTCTTTAACTTGTGTCTTAGTGTCATGTTGGACATTCTCTCATTTTCCTTTACTTTAACTTGTGTCTTAGTGTAATGTTGGGCATTCTCTCATGTTCCTTTACTTTAACTTGTGTCTTAGTGTGATGTTGGACATTCTCTCATGTTCCTTTACTTTAGCTTGTGTCTTAGTGTAATGTTGGACATTCTCTCATGTTCCTTTACTTTAACTTGTGTCTTATTCTGATATTGGACATTCTCTCATGTTCCTTTACTTTAACGTGTTTCTTGGTGTAATGTTGGGTAGTCTCTCATGTTCCTTTACTTTAACTTGTGTCTTAGTGCAATGTTGGACATTTTCTCATATTCCTTTACTTTAGCTTGTGTCTTAGTGTAATGTTGGACATTCTCTCATGTTCGTTTACTTTAACTTTTGTCTTAGTGTGATGTTGGACATTCTCTCATATTCCATTACTCTAACTTGTGTCTTATTCTGATGTTGGATATTCTCTCATGTTCCTTTACTTTAACTTGTGTCTTAGTCTGATGTTGGACATTCTCTCATGTTCCTTTACTTTAACTTGTGTCTTAGTGTAATGTTGGACATTCTCTCATGTTCCTTTACTTTAACTTGTGTCTTTGTGTAATGTTGAACATTCTCTCATGTTCCTTTACTTTAACTTGTGTCTTGGTGTAATGTTGGACATTCTCTCATATTCCTTTACTTTAACTTGTGTCTTAGTCTAATGTTGGACATTCTCTCATGTTCCTTTACTTTAACTTGTGTCTTAGTGTAATGTTGGACATTCTCTCATGTTCCTTTACTTTAACTTGTGTCTTAGTGTAATGTTGGACATTCTCATATGTTCCTTTTCTTTAACTTGTGTCTTAGTGTTATGTTGGACATTCTCTTATTTTCCTTTACTTTAACTTGTGTCTTAGTGTAATGTTGGGCATTCTCTCATGTTCCTTTACTTTAACTTGTGTCTTAGTGTAATGTTGGACATTCTCTCATATTCCTTTACTTTAACTTGTGTCTTAGTGTAATGTTGGACATTCTCTCATGTTCCTTTACTTTAACATGTGTCTTATTCTAATGTTGGACATTCTCTCATGTTCTTTTACTTTAACTTGTGTCTTAGTGTAATGTTGGACATTCTCTCGTGTTCCTTTACTTTAACTTGTGTCTTAGTGTAATGTTAGACATTCTCTCATGTTCCTTTACTTTAACTTGTGTCTTAGTGTAATGTTGGACATTCTCACATGTTCCTTTTCTTTACCTTGTGTCTTAGTGTCATGTTGGACATTCTCTCATTTTCCTTTACTTTAACTTGTGTCTTAGTGTAATGTTGGGCATTCTCTCATGTTCCTTTACTTTAACTTGTGTCTTAGTGTAATGTTGGACATTCTCTCATATTCCTTTACTTTAACTTGTGTCTTAGTGTAATGTTGGACATTCTCTCATGTTCCTTTACTTTAACATGTGTCTTATTCTAATGTTGGACATTCTCTCATGTTCTTTTACTTTAACTTGTGTCTTAGTGTAATGTTGGACATTCTCTCGTGTTCCTTTACTTTAACTTGTGTCTTAGTGTAATGTTGGACATTCTCTCATGTTCCTTTACTTTAACTTGTGTCTTAGTGTAATGTTGGACATTCTCACATGTTCCTTTTCTTTAACTTGTGTCTTAGTGTCATGTTGGACATTCTCTCATTTTCCTTTACTTTAACTTGTGTCTTAGTGTAATGTTGGGCATTCTCTCATGTTCCTTTACTTTAACTTGTGTCTTAGTGTGATGTTGGACATTCTCTCATGTTCCTTTACTTTAGCTTGTGTCTTAATGTAATGTTGGACATTCTCTCATGTTCCTTTACTTTAACTTGTGTCTTATTCTGATATTGGACATTCTCTCATGTTCCTTTACTTTAACGTGTTTCTTGGTGTAATGTTGGGTAGTCTCTCATGTTCCTTTACTTTAACTTGTGTCTTAGTGCAATGTTGGACATTCTCTCATATTCCTTTACTTTAGCTTGTGTCTTAGTGTAATGTTGGACATTCTCTCATGTTCGTTTACTTTAACTTTTGTCTTAGTGTGATGTTGGACATTCTCTCATATTCCATTACTCTAACTTGTGTCTTATTCTGATGTTGGATATTCTCTCATGTTCCTTTACTTTAACTTGTGTCTTAGTCTGATGTTGGACATTCTCTCATGTTCCTTTACTTTAACTTGTGTCTTAGTGTAATGTTGGACATTCTCTCATGTTCCTTTACTTTAACTTGTGTCTTTGTGTAATGTTGAACATTCTCTCATGTTCCTTTACTTTAACTTGTGTCTTGGTGTAATGTTGGACATTCTCTCATATTCCTTTACTTTAACTTGTGTCTTAGTGTAATGTTGGACATTCTCTCATGTTCCTTTACTTTAACTTGTGTCTTAGTCTAATGTTGGACATTCTCTCATGTTCCTTTACTTTAACTTGTGTCTTAGTGTAATGTTGGACATTCTCTCATGTTCCTTTACTTTAACTTGTGTCTTAGTGTAATGTTGGACATTCTCATATGTTCCTTTTCTTTAACTTGTGTCTTAGTGTCATGTTGGACATTCTCTCATTTTCCTTTACTTTAACTTGTGTCTTAGTGTAATGTTGGGCATTCTCTCATGTTCCTTTACTTTAACTTGTGTCTTAGTGTAATGTTGGACATTCTCTCATATTACTTTACTTTAACTTGTGTCTTAGTGTAATGTTGGACATTCTCTCATGTTCCTTTACTTTAACATGTGTCTTATTCTAATGTTGGACATTCTCTCATGTTCTTTTACTTTAACTTGTGTCTTAGTGTAATGTTGGACATTCTCTCGTGTTCCTTTACTTTAACTTGTGTCTTAGTGTAATGTTGGACATTCTCTCATGTTCCTTTACTTTAACTTGTGTCTTAGTGTAATGTTGGACATTCTCACATGTTCCTTTTCTTTAACTTGTGTCTTAGTGTCATGTTGGACATTCTCTCATTTTCCTTTACTTTAACTTGTGTCTTAGTGTAATGTTGGGCATTCTCTCATGTTCCTTTACTTTAACTTGTGTCTTAGTGTAATGTTGGACATTCTCACATGTTCCTTTTCTTTAACTTGTGTCTTAGTGTCATGTTGGACATTCTCTCATGTTCCTTTACTTTAGCTTGTGTCTTAGTGTAATGTTGGACATTCTCACATGTTCCTTTACTTTAACTTGTGTCTTATTCTGATATTGGACATTCTCTCATGTTCCTTTACTTTAACGTGTTTCTTGGTGTAATGTTGGGTAGTCTCTCATGTTCCTTTACTTTAACTTGTGTCTTAGTGCAATGTTGGACATTCTCTCATATTCCTTTACTTTAGCTTGTGTCTTAGTGTAATGTTGGACATTCTCTCATGTTCGTTTACTTTAACTTTTGTCTTAGTGTGATGTTGGACATTCTCTCATATTCCATTACTCTAACTTGTGTCTTATTCTGATGTTGGATATTCTCTCATGTTCCTTTACTTTAACTTGTGTCTTAGTCTGATGTTGGACATTCTCTCATGTTCCTTTACTTTAACTTGTGTCTTAGTGTAATGTTGGACATTCTCTCATGTTCCTTTACTTTAACTTGTGTCTTTGTGTAATGTTGAACATTCTCTCATGTTCCTTTACTTTAACTTGTGTCTTGGTGTAATGTTGGACATTCTCTCATATTCCTTTACTTTAACTTGTGTCTTAGTGTAATGTTGGACATTCTCTCATGTTCCTTTACTTTAACTTGTGTCTTAGTCTAATGGTGGACATTCTCTCATGTTCCTTTACTTTAACTTGTGTCTTAGTGTAATGTTGGACATTCTCTCATGTTCCTTTACTTTAACTTGTGTCTTAGTGTAATGTTGGACATTCTCATATGTTCCTTTTCTTTAACTTGTGTCTTAGTGTCATGTTGGACATTCTCTCATTTTCCTTTACTTTAACTTGTGTCTTAGTGTAATGTTGGGCATTCTCTCATGTTCCTTTACTTTAACTTGTGTCTTAGTGTAATATTGGACATTCTCTCATATTCCTTTACTTTAACTTGTGTCTTAGTGTAATGTTGGACATTCTCTCATGTTCCTTTACTTTAACATGTGTCTTATTCTAATGTTGGACATTCTCTCATGTTCTTTTACTTTAACTTGTGTCTTAGTGTAATGTTGGACATTCTCTCGTGTTCCTTTACTTTAACTTGTGTCTTAGTGTAATGTTGGACATTCTCTCATGTTCCTTTACTTTAACTTGTGTCTTAGTGTAATGTTGGACATTCTCACATGTTCCTTTTCTTTAACTTGTGTCTTAGTGTAATGTTGGACATTCTCACATGTTCCTTTTCTTTAACTTGTGTCTTAGTGTCATGTTGGACATTCTCTCATTTTCCTTTACTTTAACTTGTGTCTTAGTGTAATGTTGGGCATTCTCTCATGTTCCTTTACTTTAACTTGTGTCTTAGTGTGATGTTGGACATTCTCTCATGTTCCTTTACTTTAGCTTGTGTCTTAGTGTAATGTTGGACATTCTCTCATGTTCCTTTACTTTAACTTGTGTCTTATTCTGATATTGGACATTCTCTCATGTTCCTTTACTTTAACGTGTTTCTTGGTGTAATGTTGGGTAGTCTCTCATGTTCCTTTACTTTAACTTGTGTCTTAGTGCAATGTTGGACATTTTCTCATATTCCTTTACTTTAGCTTGTGTCTTAGTGTAATGTTGGACATTCTCTCATGTTCGTTTACTTTAACTTTTGTCTTAGTGTGATGTTGGACATTCTCTCATATTCCATTACTCTAACTTGTGTCTTATTCTGATGTTGGATATTCTCTCATGTTCCTTTACTTTAACTTGTGTCTTAGTCTGATGTTGGACATTCTCTCATGTTCCTTTACTTTAACTTGTGTCTTAGTGTAATGTTGGACATTCTCTCATGTTCCTTTACTTTGACTTGTGTCTTTGTGTAATGTTGAACATTCTCTCATGTTCCTTTACTTTAACTTGTGTCTTGGTGTAATGTTGGACATTCTCTCATATTCCTTTACTTTAACTTGTGTCTTAGTGTAATGTTGGACATTCTCTCATGTTCCTTTACTTTAACTTGTGTCTTAGTGTAATGTTGGACATTCTCATATGTTCCTTTTCTTTAACTTGTGTCTTAGTGTTATGTTGGACATTCTCTTATTTTCCTTTACTTTAACTTGTGTCTTAGTGTAATGTTGGGCATTCTCTCATGTTCCTTTACTTTAACTTGTGTCTTAGTGTAATGTTGGACATTCTCTCATATTCCTTTACTTTAACTTGTGTCTTAGTGTAATGTTGGACATTCTCTCATGTTCCTTTACTTTAACATGTGTCTTATTCTAATGTTGGACATTCTCTCATGTTCTTTTACTTTAACTTGTGTCTTAGTGTAATGTTGGACATTCTCTCGTGTTCCTTTACTTTAACTTGTGTCTTAGTGTAATGTTAGACATTCTCTCATGTTCCTTTACTTTAACTTGTGTCTTAGTGTAATGTTGGACATTCTCACATGTTCCTTTTCTTTACCTTGTGTCTTAGTGTCATGTTGGACATTCTCTCATTTTCCTTTACTTTAACTTGTGTCTTAGTGTAATGTTGGGCATTCTCTCATGTTCCTTTACTTTAACTTGTGTCTTAGTGTGATGTTGGACATTCTCTCATGTTCCTTTACTTTAGCTTGTGTCTTAGTGTAATGTTGGACATTCTCTCATGTTCCTTTACTTTAACTTGTGTCTTATTCTGATATTGGACATTCTCTCATGTTCCTTTACTTTAACGTGTTTCTTGGTGTAATGTTGGGTAGTCTCTCATGTTCCTTTACTTTAACTTGTGTCTTAGTGCAATGTTGGACATTCTCTCATATTCCTTTACTTTAGCTTGTGACTTAGTGTAATGTTGGACATTCTCTCATGTTCGTTTACTTTAACTTTTGTCTTAGTGTGATGTTGGACATTCTCTCATATTCCATTACTCTAACTTGTGTCTTACTCTGATGTTGGATATTCTCTCATGTTCCTTTACTTTAACTTGTGTCTTATTCTGATGTTGGACATTCTCTCATGTTCCTTTACTTTAACTTGTGTCTTAGTTTAATGTTGGACATTCTCTCATGTTCCTTTACTTTAACATGTGTCTTATTCTAATGTTGGACATTCTCTCATGTTCTTTTACTTTAACTTGTGTCTTCGTGTAATGTTGGACATTCTCTCATATTCCTTTACTTTAGCTTGTGTCTTAGTGTAATGTTGGACATTCTCTCATGTTCCTTTACTTTAACATGTGTCTTATTCTAATGTTGGACATTCTCATATGTTCCTTTTCTTTAACTTGTGTCTTAGTGTCATGTTGGACATTCTCTCATTTTCCTTTACTTTAACTTGTGTCTTGGTGTAATGTTGAACATTCTCTCATGTTCCTTTTCGTTAACTTGTGTCTTAGTGTAATGTTGGACATTCTCTCATGTTCCTTTACTTTAACTTGTGTCTTAGTGTAATGTTGGATATTCACTCAGGTTCCTTTACTTTAAGTTGTGTCTTAGTGTAATGTTGGACATTCTCTCCTGTTCCTTTACTTTAACTTGTGTCTTGGTGTAATGTTGGATAGTCTCTCATGTTCCTTTACTTTAACTTGTGTAATGTTGGACATTCTCTCATGTTCCTTTACTTTAACTTATGTCTTAGTGTAATGTTGGACATTCTCTCATGTTCCTTTACATTTACATGTGTCTTAGTCTAATGTTGGACATTCTCTCATGTTCTTTTACTTTAACTTGTGTCTTCGTGTAATGTTGGACATTCTCTCATATTCCTTTACTTTAACTTGTGTCTTAGTGTAATGTTGGATATTCTCTCGTGTTCCTTTACTTTAACTTGTGTCTTAGTGTAATGTTGGACATTCTCTCATGTTCCTTTACTTTAACTTGTGTCTTAGTGTAATGTTGGACATTCTCATATGTTCCTTTTCCTTAACTTGTGTCTTAGTGTCATGTTGGACATTCTCTCATTTTCCTTTACTTTAACTTGTGTCTTAGTGTAATGTTGGGCATTTTCTCATGTTCCTTTACTTTAACTTGTGTCTTAGTGTAATGTTGGACATTCTCTCATGTTCCTTTACTTTAACATGTGTCTTATTCTAATGTTGGACATTCTCTCATGTTCTTTTACTTTAACTTGTGTCTTCGTGTAATGTTGGACATTCTCTCATATTCCTTTACTTTAACTTGTGTCTTAGTGTAATGTTGGACATTCTGTCATATTCCTTTACTTTAACTTGTTTTTTAGTGCCATGTTGGACATTCTCTCATGTTCCTTTCCTTTAACTTGTGTCTTAGTGTAATGTTGGACATTCTCTCATGTTCCTTTACTTTAACTGGTGTCTTAGTGTAATGTTGGACAATCTCTCATGTTCCTTTACTTTAACTTGTGTTTTAGTGTGATGTTGGACATTCTCTCATGTTCTTTACTTTAACTTGTGTCTTAGTCTAATGTTGGACATTCTGTCATGTTCCTTTACTTTGACTTGTTTCTTAGTGTGATGTTGGACATTCTCTCATGTTCCTCTACTTTAACTTGTGTCTTAGTGTCATGTTGGACATTCTCTCATGTTCATTTACTTTTACTTGTGTCTTAGTGTAATGTTGGACATTCTCTCATATTCTTTTACTTTAACTTGTGTCTTGGTGTAATGTTGAACATTCTCTCATGTTCCTTTTCGTTAACTTGTGTCTTAGTGTAATGTTGGACATTCTCTCATGTTCCTTTACGTTAACTTATGTCTTAGTGTAATGTTGGACATTCTCTCATGTTCCTTTACTTTAACTTGTGTCTTAGTGTAATGTTGGATATTCACTCATGTTCCTTTACTTTAATTTGTGTCTTAGTGTAATGTTGGACATTCTCTCATGTTCCTTTACTTTAACTTGTGTCTTGGTGTAATGTTGGATAGTCTCTCATGTTCCTTTACTTTAACTTGTGTAATGTTGGACATTCTCTCATGTTTCTTTACTTTAACTTGTGTCTTAGTGTAATGTTGGACATTCTCTCATGTTCATTTACTTTAACATGTGTCTTAGTCTAATGTTGGACATTCTCTCATGTTCTTTTACTTTAACGTGTGTCTTCGTGTAATGTTGGACATTCTCTCATATTCCTTTACTTTAACTTGTGTCTTAGTGTAATGTTGGATATTCTCTCGTGTTCCTTTACTTTAACTTGTGTCTTAGTGTAATGTTGGACATTCTCTCATGTTCCTTTACTTTAACTTGTGTCTTAGTGTAATGTTGGACATTCTCATATGTTCCTTTTCTTTATCTTGTGTCTTAGTGTCATGTTGGACATTTTCTCATTTTCCTTTACTTTAACTTGTGTCTTAGTGTAATGTTGGGCATTTTCTCATGTTCCTTTACTTTAACTTGTGTCTTAGTGTAATGTTGGACATTCTCTCATATTCCTTTACTTTAACTTGTGTCTTAGTGTAATGTTGGACATTCTCTCATGTTCCTTTACTTTAACATGTGTCTTATTCTAATGTTGGACATTCTCTCATGTTCTTTTACTTTAACTTGTGTCTTCGTGTAATGTTGGACATTCTCTCATATTCCTTTACTTTAACTTGTGTCTTAGTGTGATGTTGGACATTCTCTCATGTTCCTTTACTTTAGCTTGTGTCTTAGTGTAATGTTGGACATTCTCTCATGTTCCTTTACTTTAACTTGTGTCTTATTCTGATATTGGACATTCTCTCATGTTCCTTTACTTTAACGTGTTTCTTGGTGTAATGTTGGATAGTCTCTCATGTTCCTTTACTTTAACTTGTGTCTTAGTGTAATGTTGGATATTTTCTCCTGTTCCTTTACTTTAACCTGTGTCTTAGTGTAATGTTGGGCATTCTCTCATGTTCCTTTACTTTAACTTGTGTCTTAGTGTGATGTTGGACATTCTCTCATGTTCCTTTACTTTAGCTTGTGTCTTATTCTGATATTGGACATTCTCTCATGTTCCTTTACTTTAACGTGTTTCTTGGTGTAATGTTGGATAGTCTCTCATGTTCCTTTACTTTAACTTGTGTCTTAGTGTAATGTTGGACATTTTCTCGTGTTCCTTTACTTTAACTTGTGTCTTAGTGTAATGTTGGACATTCTCTCATGTTCCTTTACTTTAACTTGTGTCTTAGTGTAATGTTGGACATTCTCTCATGTTCCTTTACTTTAACTTGTGTCTTAGTGCAATGTTGGACATTCTGTCATATTCCTTTACTTTAGCTTGTGTCTTAGTGTAATGTTGGACATTCTCTCATGTTAGTTTACTTTAACTTTTGTCTTAGTGTGATGTTGGACATTCTCTCATATTCCATTACTCTAACTTGTGTCTTAGTCTGATGTTGGATATTCTTTCATGTTCCTTTACTTTAACTGGTGTTTTAGTGTCATGTTGGACATTCTCTTATGTTCCTTTACTTTAATTTGTTTCTTAGTCTGATGTTGGACATTTTCTCATGTTCCTTTACTTTAACTTGTGTCTTAGTGTAATGTTGGACATTCTCTCATATTCCTTTACTTTAACTTGTGTCTTAGTGTAATGTTGGATATTCTCTCATGTTCCTTTACTTTAACTTGTGTCTTAGTCTAATGTTGCACATTCTCTCATGTTCCTTTACTTTAACTTGTGTCTTCGTGTAATATTGGACATTCTCTCATGTTCCTTTACTTTAACTTGTGTCCTGGTGTAATGTTGGACATTCTCTCATGTTCCTTTACTTTAACTTGTGTCTTAGTCTAATGTTGGGCATTCTCTCATGTTCTTTTACTTTAACTTGTGTCTTATTGTAATGTTGGACATTCTCTCATGTTCCTTTACTTTAACTTGTGTCTTAGTGTAATGTTGGACATTCTCATATGTTCCTTTTCTTTAACTTGTGTCTTAGTGTCATGTTGGACATTCTCTCATTTTCCTTTACTTTAACTTGTGTCTTAGTGTAATGTTGGGCATTCTCTCATGTTCCTTTACTTTAACTTGTGTCTTAGTGTAATGTTGGACATTCTCTCATATTCCTTTACTTTAACTTGTGTCTTAGTGTAATGTTGGACATTCTCTCATGTTCCTTTACTTTAACATGGGTCTTATTCTAATGTTGGACATTCTCTCATGTTCTTTTACTTTAACTTGTGTCTTCGTGTAATGTTGGACATTCTCTCATATTCCTTTACTTTAACTTGTGTCTTAGTGTAATGTTGGACATTCTCTCGTGTTCCTTTACTTTAACTTGTGTCTTAGTGTAATGTTGGACATTCTCTCATGTTCCTTTACTTTAACTTGTGTCTTAGTGTAATGTTGGACATTCTCACATGTTCCTTTTCTTTAACTTGTGTCTTAGTGTCATGTTGGACATTCTCTCATTTTCCTTTACTTTAACTTGTGTCTTAGTGTAATGTTGGGCATTCTCTCATGTTTCTTTACTTTAACTTGTGTCTTAGTGTGATGTTGGACATTCTCTCATGTTCCTTTACTTTAGCTTGTGTCTTAGTGTAATGTTGGACATTCTCTCATGTTCCTTTACTTTAACTTGTGTCTTATTCTGATATTGGACATTCTCTCATGTTCCTTTACTTTAACGTGTTTCTTGGTGTAATGTTGGATAGTCTCTCATGTTCCTTTACTTTAACTTGTGTCTTAGTGTAATGTTGGACATTTTCTCCTGTTCCTTTACTTTAACTTGTGTCTTAGTGTAATGTTGGGCATTCTCTCATGTTCCTTTACTTTAACTTGTGTCTTAGTGTGATGTTGGACATTCTCTCATGTTCCTTTACTTTAGCTTGTGTCTTATTCTGATATTGGACATTCTCTCATGTTCCTTTACTTTAACGTGTTTCTTGGTGTAATGTTGGATAGTCTCTCATGTTCCTTTACTTTAACTTGTGTCTTAGTGTAACGTTGGACATTTTCTCGTGTTCCTTTACTTTAACTTGTGTCTTAGTGTAATGTTGGACATTCTCTCATGTTCCTTTACTTTAACTTGTGTCTTAGTGTAATGTTGGACATTCTCTCATGTTCCTTTACTTTAACTTGTGTCTTAGTGCAATGTTGGACATTCTGTCATATTCCTTTACTTTAGCTTGTGTCTTAGTGTAATGTTGGACATTCTCTCATGTTCGTTTACTTGAACTTTTGTCTTAGTGTGATGTTGGACATTCTCTCATATTCCATTACTCTAACTTGTGTCTTAGTCTGATGTTGGATATTCTCTCATATTCCTTTACTTTAACTTGTGTCTTAGTGTAATGTTGGATATTCTCTCATGTTCCTTTACTTTAACTTGTGTCTTAGTCTAATGTTGCACATTCTCTCATGTTCCTTTACTTTAACTTGTGTCTTCGTGTAATATTGGACATTCTCTCATGTTCCTTTACTTTAACTTGTGTCTTGGTGTAATGTTGGACATTCTCTCATATTCCTTTACTTTAACTTGTGTCTTAGTGTAATGTTGGACATTCTCTCATGTTCCTTTACTTTAACTTGTGTCTTAGTCTAATGTTGGACATTCTCTCATGTTCCTTTACTTTAACTTGTGTCTTAGTGTAATGTTGGACATTCTCTCATGTTCCTTTACTTTAACTTGTGTCTTAGTGTAATGTTGGACATTCTCATATGTTCCTTTTCTTTAACTTGTGTCTTAGTGTCATGTTGGACATTCTCTCATTTTCCTTTACTTTAACTTGTGTCTTAGTGTAATGTTGGATATTCTCTCATGTTCCTTTACTTTAACTTGTGTCTTAGTCTAATGTTGCACATTCTCTCATGTTCCTTTACTTTAACTTGTGTCTTCGTGTAATATTGGACATTCTCTCATGTTCCTTTACTTTAACTTGTGTCTTATTCTGATATTGGACATTCTCTCATGTTCCTTTACTTTAACGTGTTTCTTGGTGTAATGTTGGATAGTCTCTCATGTTCCTTTACTTTAACTTGTGTCTTAGTGTAATGTTGGACATTTTCTCCTGTTCCTTTACTTTAACTTGTGTCTAAGTGTAATGTTGGGCATTCTCTCATGTTCCTTTACTTTAACTTGTGTCTTAGTGTGATGTTGGACATTCTCTCATGTTCCTTTACTTTAGCTTGTGTCTTATTCTGATATTGGACATTCTCTCATGTTCCTTTACTTTAACGTGTTTCTTGGTGTAATGTTGGATAGTCTCTCATGTTCCTTTACTTTAACTTGTGTCTTAGTGTAACGTTGGACATTTTCTCGTGTTCCTTTACTTTAACTTGTGTCTTAGTGTAATGTTGGACATTCTCTCATGTTCCTTTACTTTAACTTGTGTCTTAGTGTAATGTTGGACATTCTCTCATGTTCCTTTACTTTAACTTGTGTCTTAGTGCAATGTTGGACATTCTGTCATATTCCTTTACTTTAGCTTGTGTCTTAGTGTAATGTTGGACATTCTCTCATGTTCGTTTACTTTAACTTTTGTCTTAGTGTGATGTTGGACATTCTCTCATATTCCATTACTCTAACTTGTGTCTTAGTCTGATGTTGGATATTCTCTCATATTCCTTTACTTTAACTTGTGTCTTAGTGTAATGTTGGATATTCTCTCATGTTCCTTTACTTTAACTTGTGTCTTAGTCTAATGTTGCACATTCTCTCATGTTCCTTTACTTTAACTTGTGTCTTCGTGTAATATTGGACATTCTCTCATGTTCCTTTACTTTAACTTGTGTCTTGGTGTAATGTTGGATATTCTCTCATATTCCTTTACTTTAACTTGTGTCTTAGTGTAATGTTGGACATTCTCTCATGTTCCTTTACTTTAACTTGTGTCTTAGTCTAATGTTGGACATTCTCTCATGTTCCTTTACTTTAACTTGTGTCTTAGTGTAATGTTGGACATTCTCTCATGTTCCTTTACTTTAACTTGTGTCTTAGTGTAATGTTGGACATTCTCATATGTTCCTTTTCTTTAACTTGTGTCTTAGTGTCATGTTGGACATTCTCTCATTTTCCTTTACTTTAACTTGTGTCTTAGTGTAATGTTGGATATTCTCTCATGTTCCTTTACTTTAACTTGTGTCTTAGTCTAATGTTGCACATTCTCTCATGTTCCTTTACTTTAACTTGTGTCTTCGTGTAATATTGGACATTCTCTCATGTTCCTTTACTTTAACTTGTGTCTTGGTGTAATATTGGACATTCTCTCATGTTCCTTTACTTTAACTTGTGTCTTGGTGTAATGTTGGACATTCTCTCATATTCCTTTACTTTAACTTGTGTCTTAGTGTAATGTTGGACATTCTCTCATGTTCCTTTACTTTAACTTGTGTCTTAGTCTAATGTTGGACATTCTCTCATGTTCCTTTACTTTAACTTGTGTCTTAGTGTAATGTTGGACATTCTCTCATGTTCCTTTACTTTAACTTGTGTCTTAGTGTAATGTTGGACATTCTCATATGTTCCTTTTCTTTAACTTGTGTCTTAGTGTCATGTTGGACATTCTCTCATTTTCCTTTACTTTAACTTGTGTCTTAGTGTAATGTTGGATATTCTCTCATGTTCCTTTACTTTAACTTGTGTCTTAGTCTAATGTTGCACATTCTCTCATGTTCCTTTACTTTAACTTGTGTCTTCGTGTAATATTGGACATTCTCTCATGTTCCTTTACTTTAACTTGTGTCTTATTCTGATATTGGACATTCTCTCATGTTCCTTTACTTTAACGTGTTTCTTGGTGTAATGTTGGATAGTCTCTCATGTTCCTTTACTTTAACTTGTGTCTTAGTGTAATGTTGGACATTTTCTCCTGTTCCTTTACTTTAACTTGTGTCTTAGTGTAATGTTGGGCATTCTCTCATGTTCCTTTACTTTAACTTGTGTCTTAGTGTGATGTTGGACATTCTCTCATGTTCCTTTACTTTAGCTTGTGTCTTATTCTGATATTGGACATTCTCTCATGTTCCTTTACTTTAACGTGTTTCTTGGTGTAATGTTGGATAGTCTCTCATGTTCCTTTACTTTAACTTGTGTCTTAGTGTAACGTTGGACATTTTCTCGTGTTCCTTTACTTTAACTTGTGTCTTAGTGTAATGTTGGACATTCTCTCATGTTCCTTTACTTTAACTTGTGTCTTAGTGTAATGTTGGACATTCTCTCATGTTCCTTTACTTTAACTTGTGTCTTAGTGCAATGTTGGACATTCTGTCATATTCCTTTACTTTAGCTTGTGTCTTAGTGTAATGTTGGACATTCTCTCATGTTCGTTTACTTTAACTTTTGTCTTAGTGTGATGTTGGACATTCTCTCATATTCCATTACTCTAACTTGTGTCTTAGTCTGATGTTGGATATTCTCTCATATTCCTTTACTTTAACTTGTGTCTTAGTGTAATGTTGGATATTCTCTCATGTTCCTTTACTTTAACTTGTGTCTTAGTCTAATGTTGCACATTCTCTCATGTTCCTTTACTTTAACTTGTGTCTTCGTGTAATATTGGACATTCTCTCATGTTCCTTTACTTTAACTTGTGTCTTGGTGTAATGTTGGATATTCTCTCATATTCCTTTACATTAACTTATGTCTTAGTGTAATGTTGGACATTCTCTCATGTTCCTTTACTTTAACTTGTGTCTTAGTCTAATGTTGGACATTCTCTCATGTTCCTTTACTTTAACTTGTGTCTTAGTGTAATGTTGGACATTCTCTCATGTTCCTTTACTTTAACTTGTGTCTTAGTGTAATGTTGGACATTCTCATATGTTCCTTTTCTTTAACTTGTGTCTTAGTGTCATGTTGGACATTCTCTCATTTTCCTTTACTTTAACTTGTGTCTTAGTGTAATGTTGGATATTCTCTCATGTTCCTTTACTTTAACTTGTGTCTTAGTCTAATGTTGCACATTCTCTCATGTTCCTTTACTTTAACTTGTGTCTTCGTGTAATATTGGACATTCTCTCATGTTCCTTTACTTTAACTTGTGTCTTGGTGTAATGTTGGACATTCTCTCATATTCCTTTACTTTAACTTGTGTCTTAGTGTAATGTTGGACATTCTCTCATATTCCTTTACTTTAACTTGTGTCTTAGTGTAATATTGGACATTCTCTCATGTTCCTTTACTTTAACATGTGTCTTATTCTAATGTTGGACATTCTCTCATGTTCTTTTACTTTAACTTGTGTCTTAGTGTAATGATGGACATTCTCTCGTGTTCCTTTACTTTAACTTGTGTCTTAGTGTAATGTTGGACATTCTCTCATGTTCCTTTACTTTAACTTGTGTCTTAGTGTAATGTTGGACATTCTCACATGTTCCTTTTCTTTAACTTGTGTCTTAGTGTCATGTTGGACATTCTCTCATTTTCCTTTACTTTAACTTGTGTCTTAGTGTAATGTTGGGCATTCTCTCATGTTCCTTTACTTTAACTTGTGTCTTAGTGTGATGTTGGACATTCTCTCATGTTCCTTTACTTTAGCTTGTGTCTTAGTGTAATGTTGGACATTCTCTCATGTTCGTTTACTTTAACTTTTGTCTTAGTGTGATGTTGGACATTCTCTCATATTCCATTACTCTAACTTGTGTCTTATTCTGATGTTGGATATTCTCTCATGTTCCTTTACTTTAACTTGTGTCTTAGTCTGATGTTGGACATTCTCTCATGTTCCTTTACTTTAACTTGTGTCTTAGTGTAATGTTGGACATTCTCTCATGTTCCTTTACTTTAACTTGTGTCTTTGTGTAATGTTGAACATTCTCTCATGTTCCTTTACTTTAACTTGTGTCTTGGTGTAATGTTGGACATTCTCTCATATTCCTTTACTTTAACTTGTGTCTTAGTGTAATATTGGACATTCTCTCATGTTCCTTTACTTTAACTTGTGTCTTAGTCTAATGTTGGACATTCTCTCATGTTCCTTTACTTTAACTTGTGTCTTAGTGTAATGTTGGACATTCTCTCATGTTCCTTTACTTTAACTTGTGTCTTAGTGTAATGTTGGACATTCTCATATGTTCCTTTTCTTTAACTTGTGTCTTAGTGTCATGTTGGACATTCTCTCATTTTCCTTTACTTTAACTTGTGTCTTAGTGTAATGTTGGGCATTCTCTCATGTTCCTTTACTTTAACTTGTGTCTTAGTGTAATATTGGACATTCTCTCATATTCCTTTACTTTAACTTGTGTCTTAGTGTAATGTTGGACATTCTCTCATGTTCCTTTACTTTAACATGTGTCTTATTCTAATGTTGGACATTCTCTCATGTTCTTTTACTTTAACTTGTGTCTTAGTGTAATGTTGGACATTCTCTCGTGTTCCTTTACTTTAACTTGTGTCTTAGTGTAATGTTGGACATTCTCTCATGTTCCTTTACTTTAACTTGTGTCTTAGTGTAATGTTGGACATTCTCACATGTTCCTTTTCTTTAACTTGTGTCTTAGTGTCATGTTGGACATTCTCTCATTTTCCTTTACTTTAACTTGTGTCTTGGTGTAATGTTGGGCATTCTCTCATGTTCCTTTACTTTAACTTGTGTCTTAGTGTGATGTTGGACATTCTCTCATGTTCCTTTACTTTAGCTTGTGTCTTAGTGTAATGTTGGACATTCTCTCATGTTCCTTTACTTTAACTTGTGTCTTATTCTGATATTGGACATTCTCTCATGTTCCTTTACTTTAACGTGTTTCTTGGTGTAATGTTGGGTAGTCTCTCATGTTCCTTTACTTTAACTTGTGTCTTAGTGCAATGTTGGACATTTTCTCATATTCCTTTACTTTAGCTTGTGTCTTAGTGTAATGTTGGACATTCTCTCATGTTCGTTTACTTTAACTTTTGTCTTAGTGTGATGTTGGACATTCTCTCATATTCCATTACTCTAACTTGTGTCTTATTCTGATGTTGGATATTCTCTCATGTTCCTTTACTTTAACTTGTGTCTTAGTCTGATGTTGGACATTCTCTCATGTTCCTTTACTTTAACTTGTGTCTTGGTGTAATGTTGGACATTCTCTCATGTTCCTTTACTTTAACTTGTGTCTTTGTGTAATGTTGAACATTCTCTCATGTTCCTTTACTTTAACTTGTGTCTTGGTGTAATGTTGGACATTCTCTCATATTCCTTTACTTTAACTTGTGTCTTAGTCTAATGTTGGACATTCTCTCATGTTCCTTTACTTTAACTTGTGTCTTAGTGTAATGTTGGACATTCTCTCATGTTCCTTTACTTTAACTTGTGTCTTAGTGTAATGTTGGACATTCTCATATGTTCCTTTTCTTTAACTTGTGTCTTAGTGTCATGTTGGACATTCTCTTATTTTCCTTTACTTTAACTTGTGTCTTAGTGTAATGTTGGGCATTCTCTCATGTTCCTTTACTTTAACTTGTGTCTTAGTGTAATGTTGGACATTCTCTCATATTCCTTTACTTTAACTTGTGTCTTAGTGTAATGTTGGACATTCTCTCATGTTCCTTTACTTTAACATGTGTCTTATTCTAATGTTGGACATTCTCTCATGTTCTTTTACTTTAACTTGTGTCTTAGTGTAATGTTGGACATTCTCTCGTGTTCCTTTACTTTAACTTGTGTCTTAGTGTAATGTTAGACATTCTCTCATGTTCCTTTACTTTAACTTGTGTCTTAGTGTAATGTTGGACATTCTCACATGTTCCTTTTCTTTACCTTGTGTCTTAGTGTCATGTTGGACATTCTCTCATTTTCCTTTACTTTAACTTGTGTCTTAGTGTAATGTTGGGCATTCTCTCATGTTCCTTTACTTTAACTTGTGTCTTAGTGTGATGTTGGACATTCTCTCATGTTCCTTTACTTTAGCTTGTGTCTTAGTGTAATGTTGGACATTCTCTCATGTTCCTTTACTTTAACTTGTGTCTTATTCTGATATTGGACATTCTCTCATGTTCCTTTACTTTAACGTGTTTCTTGGTGTAATGTTGGGTAGTCTCTCATGTTCCTTTACTTTAACTTGTGTCTTAGTGCAATGTTGGACATTCTCTCATATTCCTTTACTTTAGCTTGTGACTTAGTGTAATGTTGGACATTCTCTCATGTTCGTTTACTTTAACTTTTGTCTTAGTGTGATGTTGGACATTCTCTCATATTCCATTACTCTAACTTGTGTCTTACTCTGATGTTGGATATTCTCTCATGTTCCTTTACTTTAACTTGTGTCTTAGTCTGATGTTGGACATTCTCTCATGTTCCTTTACTTTAACTTGTGTCTTAGTTTAATGTTGGACATTCTCTCATGTTCCTTTACTTTAACATGTGTCTTATTCTAATGTTGGACATTCTCTCATGTTCTTTTACTTTAACTTGTGTCTTCGTGTAATGTTGGACATTCTCTCATATTCCTTTACTTTAGCTTGTGTCTTAGTGTAATGTTGGACATTCTCTCATGTTCCTTTACTTTAACATGTGTCTTATTCTAATGTTGGACATTCTCATATGTTCCTTTTCTTTAACTTGTGTCTTAGTGTCATGTTGGACATTCTCTCATTTTCCTTTACTTTAACTTGTGTCTTGGTGTAATGTTGAACATTCTCTCATGTTCCTTTTCGTTAACTTGTGTCTTAGTGTAATGTTGGACATTCTCTCATGTTCCTTTACTTTAACTTGTGTCTTAGTGTAATGTTGGATATTCACTCAGGTTCCTTTACTTTAAGTTGTGTCTTAGTGTAATGTTGGACATTCTCTCCTGTTCCTTTACTTTAACTTGTGTCTTGGTGTAATGTTGGATAGTCTCTCATGTTCCTTTACTTTAACTTGTGTAATGTTGGACATTCTCTCATGTTCCTTTACTTTAACTTGTGTCTTAGTGTAATGTTGGACATTCTCTCATGTTCCTTTACATTTACATGTGTCTTAGTCTAATGTTGGACATTCTCTCATGTTCTTTTACTTTAACTTGTGTCTTCGTGTAATGTTGGACATTCTCTCATATTCCTTTACTTTAACTTGTGTCTTAGTGTAATGTTGGATATTCTCTCGTGTTCCTTTACTTTAACTTGTGTCTTAGTGTAATGTTGGACATTCTCTCATGTTCCTTTACTTTAACTTGTGTCTTAGTGTAATGTTGGACATTCTCATATGTTCCTTTTCCTTAACTTGTGTCTTAGTGTCATGTTGGACATTCTCTCATTTTCCTTTACTTTAACTTGTGTCTTAGTGTAATGTTGGGCATTTTCTCATGTTCCTTTACTTTAACTTGTGTCTTAGTGTAATGTTGGACATTCTCTCATGTTCCTTTACTTTAACATGTGTCTTATTCTAATGTTGGACATTCTCTCATGTTCTTTTACTTTAACTTGTGTCTTCGTGTAATGTTGGACATTCTCTCATATTCCTTTACTTTAACTTGTGTCTTAGTGTAATGTTGGACATTCTGTCATATTCCTTTACTTTAACTTGTTTTTTAGTGCCATGTTGGACATTCTCTCATGTTCCTTTCCTTTAACTTGTGTCTTAGTGTAATGTTGGACATTCTCTCATGTTCCTTTACTTTAACTGGTGTCTTAGTGTAATGTTGGACAATCTCTCATGTTCCTTTACTTTAACTTGTGTTTTAGTGTGATGTTGGACATTCTCTCATGTTCTTTACTTTAACTTGTGTCTTAGTCTAATGTTGGACATTCTGTCATGTTCCTTTACTTTGACTTGTTTCTTAGTGTGATGTTGGACATTCTCTCATGTTCCTCTACTTTAACTTGTGTCTTAGTGTCATGTTGGACATTCTCTCATGTTCATTTACTTTTACTTGTGTCTTAGTGTAATGTTGGACATTCTCTCATATTCTTTTACTTTAACTTGTGTCTTGGTGTAATGTTGAACATTCTCTCATGTTCCTTTTCGTTAACTTGTGTCTTAGTGTAATGTTGGACATTCTCTCATGTTCCTTTACGTTAACTTATGTCTTAGTGTAATGTTGGACATTCTCTCATGTTCCTTTACTTTAACTTGTGTCTTAGTGTAATGTTGGATATTCACTCATGTTCCTTTACTTTAATTTGTGTCTTAGTGTAATGTTGGACATTCTCTCATGTTCCTTTACTTTAACTTGTGTCTTGGTGTAATGTTGGATAGTCTCTCATGTTCCTTTACTTTAACTTGTGTAATGTTGGACATTCTCTCATGTTTCTTTACTTTAACTTGTGTCTTAGTGTAATGTTGGACATTCTCTCATGTTCATTTACTTTAACATGTGTCTTAGTCTAATGTTGGACATTCTCTCATGTTCTTTTACTTTAACTTGTGTCTTCGTGTAATGTTGGACATTCTCTCATATTCCTTTACTTTAACTTGTGTCTTAGTGTAATGTTGGATATTCTCTCGTGTTCCTTTACTTTAACTTGTGTCTTAGTGTAATGTTGGACATTCTCTCATGTTCCTTTACTTTAACTTGTGTCTTAGTGTAATGTTGGACATTCTCATATGTTCCTTTTCTTTATCTTGTGTCTTACTGTCATGTTGGACATTTTCTCATTTTCCTTTACTTTAACTTGTGTCTTAGTGTAATGTTGGGCATTTTCTCATGTTCCTTTACTTTAACTTGTGTCTTAGTGTAATGTTGGACATTCTCTCATATTCCTTTACTTTAACTTGTGTCTTAGTGTAATGTTGGACATTCTCTCATGTTCCTTTACTTTAACATGTGTCTTATTCTAATGTTGGACATTCTCTCATGTTCTTTTACTTTAACTTGTGTCTTCGTGTAATGTTGGACATTCTCTCATATTCCTTTACTTTAACTTGTGTCTTAGTGTGATGTTGGACATTCTCTCATGTTCCTTTACTTTAGCTTGTGTCTTAGTGTAATGTTGGACATTCTCTCATGTTCCTTTACTTTAACTTGTGTCTTATTCTGATATTGGACATTCTCTCATGTTCCTTTACTTTAACGTGTTTCTTGGTGTAATGTTGGATAGTCTCTCATGTTCCTTTACTTTAACTTGTGTCTTAGTGTAATGTTGGATATTTTCTCCTGTTCCTTTACTTTAACCTGTGTCTTAGTGTAATGTTGGGCATTCTCTCATGTTCCTTTACTTTAACTTGTGTCTTAGTGTGATGTTGGACATTCTCTCATGTTCCTTTACTTTAGCTTGTGTCTTATTCTGATATTGGACATTCTCTCATGTTCCTTTACTTTAACGTGTTTCTTGGTGTAATGTTGGATAGTCTCTCATGTTCCTTTACTTTAACTTGTGTCTTAGTGTAATGTTGGACATTTTCTCGTGTTCCTTTACTTTAACTTGTGTCTTAGTGTAATGTTGGACATTCTCTCATGTTCCTTTACTTTAACTTGTGTCTTAGTGTAATGTTGGACATTCTCTCATGTTCCTTTACTTTAACTTGTGTCTTAGTGCAATGTTGGACATTCTGTCATATTCCTTTACTTTAGCTTGTGTCTTAGTGTAATGTTGGACATTCTCTCATGTTAGTTTACTTTAACTTTTGTCTTAGTGTGATGTTGGACATTCTCTCATATTCCATTACTCTAACTTGTGTCTTAGTCTGATGTTGGATATTCTTTCATGTTCCTTTACTTTAACTGGTGTTTTAGTGTCATGTTGGACATTCTCTTATGTTCCTTTACTTTAATTTGTTTCTTAGTCTGATGTTGGACATTTTCTCATGTTCCTTTACTTTAACTTGTGTCTTAGTGTAATGTTGGACATTCTCTCATATTCCTTTACTTTAACTTGTGTCTTAGTGTAATGTTGGATATTCTCTCATGTTCCTTTACTTTAACTTGTGTCTTAGTCTAATGTTGCACATTCTCTCATGTTCCTTTACTTTAACTTGTGTCTTCGTGTAATATTGGACATTCTCTCATGTTCCTTTACTTTAACTTGTGTCCTGGTGTAATGTTGGACATTCTCTCATGTTCCTTTACTTTAACTTGTGTCTTCGTGTAATATTGGACATTCTCTCATGTTCCTTTACTTTAACTTGTGTCTTGGTGTAATGTTGGACATTCTCTCATATTCCTTTACTTTAACTTGTGTCTTAGTGTAATGTTGGACATTCTCTCATGTTCCTTTACTTTAACTTGTGTCTTAGTCTAATGTTGGGCATTCTCTCATGTTCCTTTACTTTAACTTGTGTCTTATTGTAATGTTGGACATTCTCTCATGTTCCTTTACTTTAACTTGTGTCTTAGTGTAATGTTGGACATTCTCATATGTTCCTTTTCTTTAACTTGTGTCTTAGTGTCATGTTGGACATTCTCTCATTTTCCTTTACTTTAACTTGTGTCTTAGTGTAATGTTGGGCATTCTCTCATGTTCCTTTACTTTAACTTGTGTCTTAGTGTAATGTTGGACATTCTCTCATATTCCTTTACTTTAACTTGTGTCTTAGTGTAATGTTGGACATTCTCTCATGTTCCTTTACTTTAACATGTGTCTTATTCTAATGTTGGACATTCTCTCATGTTCTTTTACTTTAACTTGTGTCTTCGTGTAATGTTGGACATTCTCTCATATTCCTTTACTTTAACTTGTGTCTTAGTGTAATGTTGGACATTCTCTCGTGTTCCTTTACTTTAACTTGTGTCTTAGTGTAATGTTGGACATTCTCTCATGTTCCTTTACTTTAACTTGTGTCTTAGTGTAATGTTGGACATTCTCACATGTTCCTTTTCTTTAACTTGTGTCTTAGTGTCATGTTGGACATTCTCTCATTTTCCTTTACTTTAACTTGTGTCTTAGTGTAATGTTGGGCATTCTCTCATGTTTCTTTACTTTAACTTGTGTCTTAGTGTGATGTTGGACATTCTCTCATGTTCCTTTACTTTAGCTTGTGTCTTAGTGTAATGTTGGACATTCTCTCATGTTCCTTTACTTTAACTTGTGTCTTATTCTGATATTGGACATTCTCTCATGTTCCTTTACTTTAACGTGTTTCTTGGTGTAATGTTGGATAGTCTCTCATGTTCCTTTACTTTAACTTGTGTCTTAGTGTAACGTTGGACATTTTCTCGTGTTCCTTTACTTTAACTTGTGTCTTAGTGTAATGTTGGACATTCTCTCATGTTCCTTTACTTTAACTTGTGTCTTAGTGTAATGTTGGACATTCTCTCATGTTCCTTTACTTTAACTTGTGTCTTAGTGCAATGTTGGACATTCTGTCATATTCCTTTACTTTAGCTTGTGTCTTAGTGTAATGTTGGACATTCTCTCATGTTCGTTTACTTTAACTTTTGTCTTAGTGTGATGTTGGACATTCTCTCATATTCCATTACTCTAACTTGTGTCTTAGTCTGATGTTGGATATTCTCTCATATTCCTTTACTTTAACTTGTGTCTTAGTGTAATGTTGGATATTCTCTCATGTTCCTTTACTTTAACTTGTGTCTTAGTCTAATGTTGCACATTCTCTCATGTTCCTTTACTTTAACTTATGTCTTCGTATAATATTGGACATTCTCTCATGTTCCTTTACTTTAACTTGTGTCTTGGTGTAATGTTGGACATTCTCTCATATTCCTTTACTTTAACTTGTGTCTTAGTGTAATGTTGGACATTCTCTCATGTTCCTTTACTTTAACTTGTGTCTTAGTCTAATGTTGGACATTCTCTCATGTTCCTTTACTTTAACTTGTGTCTTAGTGTAATGTTGGACATTCTCTCATGTTCCTTTACTTTAACTTGTGTCTTAGTGTAATGTTGGACATTCTCATATGTTCCTTTTCTTTAACTTGTGTCTTAGTGTCATGTTGGACATTCTCTCATTTTCCTTTACTTTAACTTGTGTCTTAGTGTAATGTTGGATATTCTCTCATGTTCCTTTACTTTAACTTGTGTCTTAGTCTAATGTTGCACATTCTCTCATGTTCCTTTACTTTAACTTGTGTCTTCGTGTAATATTGGACATTCTCTCATGTTCCTTTACTTTAACTTGTGTCTTATTCTGATATTGGACATTCTCTCATGTTCCTTTACTTTAACGTGTTTCTTGGTGTAATGTTGGATAGTCTCTCATGTTCCTTTACTTTAACTTGTGTCTTAGTGTAATGTTGGACATTTTCTCCTGTTCCTTTACTTTAACTTGTGTCTTAGTGTAATGTTGGGCATTCTCTCATGTTCCTTTACTTTAACTTGTGTCTTAGTGTGATGTTGGACATTCTCTCATGTTCCTTTACTTTAGCTTGTGTCTTATTCTGATATTGGACATTCTCTCATGTTCCTTTACTCTAACGTGTTTCTTGGTGTAATGTTGGATAGTCTCTCATGTTCCTTTACTTTAACTTGTGTCTTAGTGTAACGTTGGACATTTTCTCGTGTTCCTTTACTTTAACTTGTGTCTTAGTGTAATGTTGGACATTCTCTCATGTTCCTTTACTTTAACTTGTGTCTTAGTGTAATGTTGGACATTCTCTCATGTTCCTTTACTTTAACTTGTGTCTTAGTGCAATGTTGGACATTCTGTCATATTCCTTTACTTTAGCTTGTGTCTTAGTGTAATGTTGGACATTCTCTCATGTTCGTTTACTTTAACTTTTGTCTTAGTGTGATGTTGGACATTCTCTCATATTCCATTACTCTAACTTGTGTCTTAGTCTGATGTTGGATATTCTCTCATATTCCTTTACTTTAACTTGTGTCTTAGTGTAATGTTGGATATTCTCTCATGTTCCTTTACTTTAACTTGTGTCTTAGTCTAATGTTGCACATTCTCTCATGTTCCTTTACTTTAACTTGTGTCTTCGTGTAATATTGGACATTCTCTCATGTTCCTTTACTTTAACTTGTGTCTTAGTGTAATGTTGGATATTCTCTCATATTCCTTTACTTTAACTTGTGTCTTAGTGTAATGTTGGACATTCTCTCATGTTCCTTTACTTTAACTTGTGTCTTAGTCTAATGTTGGACATTCTCTCATGTTCCTTTACTTTAACTTGTGTCTTAGTGTAATGTTGGACATTCTCTCATGTTCCTTTACTTTAACTTGTGTCTTAGTGTAATGTTGGACATTCTCATATGTTCCTTTTCTTTAACTTGTGTCTTAGTGTCATGTTGGACATTCTCTCATTTTCCTTTACTTTAACTTGTGTCTTAGTGTAATGTTGGATATTCTCTCATGTTCCTTTACTTTAACTTGTGTCTTAGTCTAATGTTGCACATTCTCTCATGTTCCTTTACTTTAACTTGTGTCTTCGTGTAATATTGGACATTCTCTCATGTTCCTTTACTTTAACTTGTGTCTTGGTGTAATATTGGACATTCTCTCATGTTCCTTTACTTTAACTTGTGTCTTGGTGTAATGTTGGACATTCTCTCATATTCCTTTACTTTAACTTGTGTCTTAGTGTAATGTTGGACATTCTCTCATGTTCCTTTACTTTAACTTGTGTCTTAGTCTAATGTTGGACATTCTCTCATGTTCCTTTACTTTAACTTGTGTCTTAGTGTAATGTTGGACATTCTCTCATGTTCCTTTACTTTAACTTGTGTCTTAGTGTAATGTTGGACATTCTCATATGTTCCTTTTCTTTAACTTGTGTCTTAGTGTCATGTTGGACATTCTCTCATTTTCCTTTACTTTAACTTGTGTCTTAGTGTAATGTTGGATATTCTCTCATGTTCCTTTACTTTAACTTGTGTCTTAGTCTAATGTTGCACATTCTCTCATGTTCCTTTACTTTAACTTGTGTCTTCGTGTAATATTGGACATTCTCTCATGTTCCTTTACTTTAACTTGTGTCTTATTCTGATATTGGACATTCTCTCATGTTCCTTTACTTTAACGTGTTTCTTGGTGTAATGTTGGATAGTCTCTCATGTTCCTTTACTTTAACTTGTGTCTTAGTGTAATGTTGGACATTTTCTCCTGTTCCTTTACTTTAACTTGTGTCTTAGTGTAATGTTGGGCATTCTCTCATGTTCCTTTACTTTAACTTGTGTCTTAGTGTGATGTTGGACATTCTCTCATGTTCCTTTACTTTAGCTTGTGTCTTATTCTGATATTGGACATTCTCTCATGTTCCTTTACTTTAACGTGTTTCTTGGTGTAATGTTGGATAGTCTCTCATGTTCCTTTACTTTAACTTGTGTCTTAGTGTAACGTTGGACATTTTCTCGTGTTCCTTTACTTTAACTTGTGTCTTAGTGTAATGTTGGACATTCTCTCATGTTCCTTTACTTTAACTTGTGTCTTAGTGTAATGTTGGACATTCTCTCATGTTCCTTTACTTTAACTTGTGTCTTAGTGCAATGTTGGACATTCTGTCATATTCCTTTACTTTAGCTTGTGTCTTAGTGTAATGTTGGACATTCTCTCATGTTCGTTTACTTTAACTTTTGTCTTAGTGTGATGTTGGACATTCTCTCATATTCCATTACTCTAACTTGTGTCTTAGTCTGATGTTGGATATTCTCTCATATTCCTTTACTTTAACTTGTGTCTTAGTGTAATGTTGGATATTCTCTCATGTTCCTTTACTTTAACTTGTGTCTTAGTCTAATGTTGCACATTCTCTCATGTTCCTTTACTTTAACTTGTGTCTTCGTGTAATATTGGACATTCTCTCATGTTCCTTTACTTTAACTTGTGTCTTGGTGTAATGTTGGATATTCTCTCATATTCCTTTACTTTAACTTGTGTCTTAGTGTAATGTTGGACATTCTCTCATGTTCCTTTACTTTAACTTGTGTCTTAGTCTAATGTTGGACATTCTCTCATGTTCCTTTACTTTAACTTGTGTCTTAGTGTAATGTTGGACATTCTCTCATGTTCCTTTACTTTAACTTGTGTCTTAGTGTAATGTTGGACATTCTCATATGTTCCTTTTCTTTAACTTGTGTCTTAGTGTCATGTTGGACATTCTCTCATTTTCCTTTACTTTAACTTGTGTCTTAGTGTAATGTTGGATATTCTCTCATGTTCCTTTACTTTAACTTGTGTCTTAGTCTAATGTTGCACATTCTCTCATGTTCCTTTACTTTAACTTGTGTCTTCGTGTAATATTGGACATTCTCTCATGTTCCTTTACTTTAACTTGTGTCTTGGTGTAATGTTGGACATTCTCTCATATTCCTTTACTTTAACTTGTGTCTTAGTGTAATGTTGGACATTCTCTCATATTCCTTTACTTTAACTTGTGTCTTAGTGTAATATTGGACATTCTCTCATGTTCCTTTACTTTAACATGTGTCTTATTCTAATGTTGGACATTCTCTCATGTTCTTTTACTTTAACTTGTGTCTTAGTGTAATGATGGACATTCTCTCGTGTTCCTTTACTTTAACTTGTGTCTTAGTGTAATGTTGGACATTCTCTCATGTTCCTTTACTTTAACTTGTGTCTTAGTGTAATGTTGGACATTCTCACATGTTCCTTTTCTTTAACTTGTGTCTTAGTGTCATGTTGGACATTCTCTCATTTTCCTTTACTTTAACTTGTGTCTTAGTGTAATGTTGGGCATTCTCTCATGTTCCTTTACTTTAACTTGTGTCTTAGTGTGATGTTGGACATTCTCTCATGTTCCTTTACTTTAGCTTGTGTCTTAGTGTAATGTTGGACATTCTCTCATGTTCCTTTACTTTAACTTGTGTCTTATTCTGATATTGGACATTCTCTCATGTTCCTTTACTTTAACGTGTTTCTTGGTGTAATGTTGGGTAGTCTCTCATGTTCCTTTACTTTAACTTGTGTCTTAGTGTAATGTTGGACATTTTCTCGTGTTCCTTTACTTTAACTTGTGTCTTAGTGTAATGTTGGACATTCTCTCATGTTCCTTTACTTTAACTTGTGTCTTAGTGTAATGTTGGACATTCTCTCATGTTCCTTTACTTTAACTTGTGTCTTAGTGCAATGTTGGACATTCTCTCATATTCCTTTACTTTAGCTTGTGTCTTAGTGTAATGTTGGACATTCTCTCATGTTCGTTTACTTTAACTTTTGTCTTAGTGTGATGTTGGACATTCTCTCATATTCCATTACTCTAACTTGTGTCTTAGTCTGATGTTGGATATTCTCTCATGTTCCTTTACTTTAACTTGTGTCTTAGTCTGATGTTGGACATTCTCTCATGTTCCTTTACTTTAACTTGTGTCTTAGTGTAATGTTGGACATTCTCTCATGTTCCTTTACTTTAACTTGTGTCTTAGTGTAATGTTGGACATTCTCTCATGTTCCTTTACCTTAACTTGTGTCTTAGTGTAATGTTGGACATTCTCTCATGTTCCTTTATTTTAACTTGTGAATTCGTCTTATGTTGGACATTCTCTCATGTTCCTTTACTTTAACTTGTGTCTTAGTGTAATGTTGGATATTCTCTCATGTTCCTTTACTTTAACTTGTGTCTTAGTGTAATGTTGGACATTTTCTCGTGTTCCTTTACTTTAACTTGTGTCTTAGTCTAATGTTGGACATTCTCTCATGTTCCTTTACTTTAACTTGTGTCTTAGTGTAATGTTGGACATTCTCTCATGTTCCTTTACTTTAACTTGTGTCTTAGTGTAATGTTGGACATTCTCATATGTTCCTTTTCTTTAACTTGTGTCTTAGTGTCATGTTGGACATTCTCTCATTTTCCTTTACTTTAACTTGTGTCTTAGTGTAATGTTGGATATTCTCTCATGTTCCTTTACTTTAACTTGTGTCTTAGTCTAATGTTGCACATTCTCTCATGTTCCTTTACTTTAACTTGTGTCTTCGTGTAATATTGGACATTCTCTCATGTTCCTTTACTTTAACTTGTGTCTTATTCTGATATTGGACATTCTCTCATGTTCCTTTACTTTAACGTGTTTCTTGGTGTAATGTTGGATAGTCTCTCATGTTCCTTTACTTTAACTTGTGTCTTAGTGTAATGTTGGACATTTTCTCCTGTTCCTTTACTTTAACTTGTGTCTTAGTGTAATGTTGGGCATTCTCTCATGTTCCTTTACTTTAACTTGTGTCTTAGTGTGATGTTGGACATTCTCTCATGTTCCTTTACTTTAGCTTGTGTCTTATTCTGATATTGGACATTCTCTCATGTTCCTTTACTCTAACGTGTTTCTTGGTGTAATGTTGGATAGTCTCTCATGTTCCTTTACTTTAACTTGTGTCTTAGTGTAACGTTGGACATTTTCTCGTGTTCCTTTACTTTAACTTGTGTCTTAGTGTAATGTTGGACATTCTCTCATGTTCCTTTACTTTAACTTGTGTCTTAGTGTAATGTTGGACATTCTCTCATGTTCCTTTACTTTAACTTGTGTCTTAGTGCAATGTTGGACATTCTGTCATATTCCTTTACTTTAGCTTGTGTCTTAGTGTAATGTTGGACATTCTCTCATGTTCGTTTACTTTAACTTTTGTCTTAGTGTGATGTTGGACATTCTCTCATATTCCATTACTCTAACTTGTGTCTTAGTCTGATGTTGGATATTCTCTCATATTCCTTTACTTTAACTTGTGTCTTAGTGTAATGTTGGATATTCTCTCATGTTCCTTTACTTTAACTTGTGTCTTAGTCTAATGTTGCACATTCTCTCATGTTCCTTTACTTTAACTTGTGTCTTCGTGTAATATTGGACATTCTCTCATGTTCCTTTACTTTAACTTGTGTCTTAGTGTAATGTTGGATATTCTCTCATATTCCTTTACTTTAACTTGTGTCTTAGTGTAATGTTGGACATTCTCTCATGTTCCTTTACTTTAACTTGTGTCTTAGTCTAATGTTGGACATTCTCTCATGTTCCTTTACTTTAACTTGTGTCTTAGTGTAATGTTGGACATTCTCTCATGTTCCTTTACTTTAACTTGTGTCTTAGTGTAATGTTGGACATTCTCATATGTTCCTTTTCTTTAACTTGTGTCTTAGTGTCATGTTGGACATTCTCTCATTTTCCTTTACTTTAACTTGTGTCTTAGTGTAATGTTGGATATTCTCTCATGTTCCTTTACTTTAACTTGTGTCTTAGTCTAATGTTGCACATTCTCTCATGTTCCTTTACTTTAACTTGTGTCTTCGTGTAATATTGGACATTCTCTCATGTTCCTTTACTTTAACTTGTGTCTTGGTGTAATATTGGACATTCTCTCATGTTCCTTTACTTTAACTTGTGTCTTGGTGTAATGTTGGACATTCTCTCATATTCCTTTACTTTAACTTGTGTCTTAGTGTAATGTTGGACATTCTCTCATGTTCCTTTACTTTAACTTGTGTCTTAGTCTAATGTTGGACATTCTCTCATGTTCCTTTACTTTAACTTGTGTCTTAGTGTAATGTTGGACATTCTCTCATGTTCCTTTACTTTAACTTGTGTCTTAGTGTAATGTTGGACATTCTCATATGTTCCTTTTCTTTAACTTGTGTCTTAGTGTCATGTTGGACATTCTCTCATTTTCCTTTACTTTAACTTGTGTCTTAGTGTAATGTTGGATATTCTCTCATGTTCCTTTACTTTAACTTGTGTCTTAGTCTAATGTTGCACATTCTCTCATGTTCCTTTACTTTAACTTGTGTCTTCGTGTAATATTGGACATTCTCTCATGTTCCTTTACTTTAACTTGTGTCTTATTCTGATATTGGACATTCTCTCATGTTCCTTTACTTTAACGTGTTTCTTGGTGTAATGTTGGATAGTCTCTCATGTTCCTTTACTTTAACTTGTGTCTTAGTGTAATGTTGGACATTTTCTCCTGTTCCTTTACTTTAACTTGTGTCTTAGTGTAATGTTGGGCATTCTCTCATGTTCCTTTACTTTAACTTGTGTCTTAGTGTGATGTTGGACATTCTCTCATGTTCCTTTACTTTAGCTTGTGTCTTATTCTGATATTGGACATTCTCTCATGTTCCTTTACTTTAACGTGTTTCTTGGTGTAATGTTGGATAGTCTCTCATGTTCCTTTACTTTAACTTGTGTCTTAGTGTAACGTTGGACATTTTCTCGTGTTCCTTTACTTTAACTTGTGTCTTAGTGTAATGTTGGACATTCTCTCATGTTCCTTTACTTTAACTTGTGTCTTAGTGTAATGTTGGACATTCTCTCATGTTCCTTTACTTTAACTTGTGTCTTAGTGCAATGTTGGACATTCTGTCATATTCCTTTACTTTAGCTTGTGTCTTAGTGTAATGTTGGACATTCTCTCATGTTCGTTTACTTTAACTTTTGTCTTAGTGTGATGTTGGACATTCTCTCATATTCCATTACTCTAACTTGTGTCTTAGTCTGATGTTGGATATTCTCTCATATTCCTTTACTTTAACTTGTGTCTTAGTGTAATGTTGGATATTCTCTCATGTTCCTTTACTTTAACTTGTGTCTTAGTCTAATGTTGCACATTCTCTCATGTTCCTTTACTTTAACTTGTGTCTTCGTGTAATATTGGACATTCTCTCATGTTCCTTTACTTTAACTTGTGTCTTGGTGTAATGTTGGATATTCTCTCATATTCCTTTACTTTAACTTGTGTCTTAGTGTAATGTTGGACATTCTCTCATGTTCCTTTACTTTAACTTGTGTCTTAGTCTAATGTTGGACATTCTCTCATGTTCCTTTACTTTAACTTGTGTCTTAGTGTAATGTTGGACATTCTCTCATGTTCCTTTACTTTAACTTGTGTCTTAGTGTAATGTTGGACATTCTCATATGTTCCTTTTCTTTAACTTGTGTCTTAGTGTCATGTTGGACATTCTCTCATTTTCCTTTACTTTAACTTGTGTCTTAGTGTAATGTTGGATATTCTCTCATGTTCCTTTACTTTAACTTGTGTCTTAGTCTAATGTTGCACATTCTCTCATGTTCCTTTACTTTAACTTGTGTCTTCGTGTAATATTGGACATTCTCTCATGTTCCTTTACTTTAACTTGTGTCTTGGTGTAATGTTGGACATTCTCTCATATTCCTTTACTTTAACTTGTGTCTTAGTGTAATGTTGGACATTCTCTCATATTCCTTTACTTTAACTTGTGTCTTAGTGTAATATTGGACATTCTCTCATGTTCCTTTACTTTAACATGTGTCTTATTCTAATGTTGGACATTCTCTCATGTTCTTTTACTTTAACTTGTGTCTTAGTGTAATGATGGACATTCTCTCGTGTTCCTTTACTTTAACTTGTGTCTTAGTGTAATGTTGGACATTCTCTCATGTTCCTTTACTTTAACTTGTGTCTTAGTGTAATGTTGGACATTCTCACATGTTCCTTTTCTTTAACTTGTGTCTTAGTGTCATGTTGGACATTCTCTCATTTTCCTTTACTTTAACTTGTGTCTTAGTGTAATGTTGGGCATTCTCTCATGTTCCTTTACTTTAACTTGTGTCTTAGTGTGATGTTGGACATTCTCTCATGTTCCTTTACTTTAGCTTGTGTCTTAGTGTAATGTTGGACATTCTCTCATGTTCCTTTACTTTAACTTGTGTCTTATTCTGATATTGGACATTCTCTCATGTTCCTTTACTTTAACGTGTTTCTTGGTGTAATGTTGGGTAGTCTCTCATGTTCCTTTACTTTAACTTGTGTCTTAGTGTAATGTTGGACATTTTCTCGTTTTTCTTTACTTTAACTTGTGTCTTAGTGTAATGTTGGACATTCTCTCATGTTCCTTTACTTTAACTTGTGTCTTAGTGTAATGTTGGACATTCTCTCATGTTCCTTTACTTTAACTTGTGTCTTAGTGCAATGTTGGACATTCTCTCATATTCCTTTACTTTAGCTTGTGTCTTAGTGTAATGTTGGACATTCTCTCATGTTCGTTTACTTTAACTTTTGTCTTAGTGTGATGTTGGACATTCTCTCATATTCCATTACTCTAACTTGTGTCTTAGTCTGATGTTGGATATTCTCTCATGTTCCTTTACTTTAACTTGTGTCTTAGTCTGATGTTGGACATTCTCTCATGTTCCTTTACTTTAACTTGTGTCTTAGTGTAATGTTGGACATTCTCTCATGTTCCTTTACTTTAACTTGTGTCTTAGTGTAATGTTGGACATTCTCTCATGTTCCTTTACCTTAACTTGTGTCTTAGTGTAATGTTGGACATTCTCTCATGTTCCTTTATTTTAACTTGTGAATTCGTCTTATGTTGGACATTCTCTCATGTTCCTTTACTTTAACTTGTGTCTTAGTGTAATGTTGGACATTCTCTCATGTTCCTTTACTTTAACTTGTGTCTTATTATGATGTTGGACATTCTCTCATGTTCCCTTACTTTAACTTGTGTCTTAGTGTGATGTTGGACATTCTCTCATATTCCATTACTTTAACTTGTGTCTTAGTCTGATGTTGGACATTCTTTCATGTTCCTTTACTTTAACTGGTGTTTTAGTGTCATGTTGGACATTCTCTTATGTTCCTTTACTTTAACGTGTTTCTTAGTCTGATGTTGGACATTCTCTCATGTTCCTTTACTTTAACTTGTGTCTTAGTGTAATGTTGGATAGTCTCTCATGTTCCTTTACTTTAACTTGCGTAATGTTGGACATTCTCTTATGTTTCTTTACTTTAACTTGTGTCTTAGTCTGATGTTGGAAATTCTCTCATGTTCCTTTACTATAACTTGTGTCTTTGTGTAATGTTGGACATTCTCTCATGTTCCTTTACTTTAACTTGTGTCTTAGTCTAATGTTGGATATTCTCTCATGTTCCTTTATTTTAACTTGTGAATTAGTCTTATTTGCACATTCTCTCATGTTCCTTTACTTTAACTTGTGTCTTAGTGCAATGTTGGACATTCTCTCATATTCCTTTACTTTTGCTTGTGTCTTAGTGTAATGTTGGACATTCTCTCATGTTCCTTTACTTTAACTTGTGTCTTAGTGTGATGTTGGACATTCTCTCATGTTCCTTTACTTTAACTTGTGTCTTAGTGTAATGTTAGACATTCTCTCATGTTCCTTTACTTTAACTTGTGTCTTAGTATAATGTTGGACATTCTCTCATGTTCCTTTATTTTAACTTGTGAATTAGTCTGATGTTGGACATTCTTTCATGTTCCTTTACTTTAACTTGTGTCTTAGTGTAATGCTGGATAGTCTCTCATGTTCCTTTACTTTAACTTGCGTAATGTTGGACATTCTCTTATGTTCCTTTACTTTAACGTGTTTCTTAGTCTGATGTTGGACATTCTCTCATGTTCCTTTACTTTAACTTGTGTCTTAGTGTAATGTTGGATAGTCTCTCATGTTCCTTTACTTTAACTTGCGTAATGTTGGACATTCTCTTATGTTCCTTTACTTTAACTTGTGTCTTAGTCTGATGGTGGACATTCTCTCATGTTCCTTTTCTATAAATTGTGTCTTAGTGTAATGTTGGATATTCTCTCATGTTCCTTTACTTTTACTTGTGTCTTAGTCTAATGTTGGACATTCTCTCATGTTCCTTTACTTTAACTTCTGTCTTCGTGTAATATTGGACATTCTCTCATGTTCCTTTACTTTAACTTGTGTCTTGGTGTAATGTTGGACATTCTCTCATATTCCTTTACTTTAACTTGTGTCTTAGTGTAATGTTGGACATTCTCTCATGTTCCTTTACTTTAACTTGTGTCTTAGTCTAATGTTGGACATTCTCTCATGTTCCTTTACGTTAACTTGTGTCTTATTCTAATGTTGGACATTCTCTCATGTTCCTTTACCTTAACTTGTGTCTTAGTGTAATGTTGGACATTCTCTCATGTTCCTTTACTTTAACTTGTGTCTTAGTGTAATGTTGGACATTTTCTCGTGTTCCTTTACTTTAACTTGCGTCTTAGTCTAATGTTGGACATTCTCTCATGTTCCTTTACTTTAACTTGTGTCTTAGTCTAATGTTGGACATTCTCTCATGTTCCTTTACTTTAACTTGTGTCTTAGTGTAATGTTGGACAATCTCACATGTTCCTTTACTTTAACTTATGTCTTAGTGTGATGTTGGATAGTCTCTCATGTTCCTTTACTTTAACTTGTGTCGTAGTCTAATGTTGGACATTCTCTCATATTCCTTTACTTTAACTTGTATCTTAGTGTAATGTTGGACATTCTCTCATGTTCCTTTACTTTAACTTGTGTCTTAGTCTAATGTTGGAAATTCTCTCATGTTCCTTTACTTTAACTTGTTTCTTAGTGCAATGTTGGACATTCTCTCATATTCCTTTACTTTAGCTTGTGTCTTAGTGTAATGTTGGACATTCTCTCATGTTCCTTTACTTTAACTTGTGTCTTAATGTGATGTTGGACATTCTCTCATGTTTCTTTACTTTAACTTGTGTCTTAATGTAATGTTGGACATTCTCTCATGTTCCTTTACTTTAACTTGTGTCTTAGTGTAATGTTGGACATTCTCTCATGTTCCTTTATTTTAACTTGTGAATTAGTCTTATGTTGGACATTCTCTCATGTTCCTTTACTTTAACTTGTGTCTTAGTGTAATGTTGGACATTCTCTCATGTTCCTTTACTTTAACTTGTGTCTTATTATGATGTTGGACATTCTCTCATGTTCCTTTACTTTAACTTGTGTCTTAGTGTGATGTTGGACATTCTCTCATATTCCATTACTTTAACTTCTGTCTTAGTCTGATGTTGGATAGTCTCTCATGTTTCTTTACTTTAACTTGTGTAATGTTGGACATTCTCTCATGTTCCTTTACTTTAACTTGTGTCTTAGTGTAATGTTGGACATTCTCTCATGTTCCTTTACTTTAACATGTGTCTTAGTCTAATGTTGGACATTCTCTCATGTTCTTTTACTTTAACTTGTGTCTTCGTGTAATGTTGGACATTCTCTCATATTCCTTTACTTTAACTTGTGTCTTAGTGTAATGTTGGATATTCTCTCGTGTTCCTTTACTTTAACTTGTGTCTTAGTGTAATGTTGGACATTCTCTCATGTTCCTTTACTTTAACTTGTGTCTTAGTGTAATGTTGGACATTCTCATATGTTCCTTTTCTTTAACTTGTGTCTTAGTGTCATGTTGGACATTCTCTCATTTTCCTTTACTTTAACTTGTGTCTTAGTGTAATGTTGGGCATTTTCTCATGTTCCTTTACTTTAACTTGTGTCTTAGTGTAATGTTGGACATTCTCTCATATTCCTTTACTTTAACTTGTGTCTTAGTGTAATGTTGGACATTCTCTCATGTTCCTTTACTTTAACATGTGTCTTATTCTAATGTTGGACATTCTCTCATGTTCTTTTACTTTAACTTGTGTCTTAGTGTGATGTTGGACATTCTCTCATGTTCCTTTACTTTAACTTGTGTCTTAGTGTAATGTTAGACATTCTCTCATGTTCCTTTACTTTAACTTGTGTCTTAGTATAATGTTGGACATTCTCTCATGTTCCTTTATTTTAACTTGTGAATTAGTCTGATGTTGGACATTCTTTCATGTTCCTTTACTTTAACTGGTGTTTTAGTGTCATGTTGGACATTCTCTTATGTTCCTTTACTTTAACGTGTTTCTTAGTCTGATGTTGGACATTCTCTCATGTTCCTTTACTTTAACTTGTGTCTTAGTGTAATGTTGGATAGTCTCTCATGTTCCTTTACTTTAACTTGCGTAATGTTGGACATTCTCTTATGTTCCTTTACTTTAACTTGTGTCTTAGTCTGATGGTGGACATTCTCTCATGTTCCTTTTCTATAACTTGTGTCTTAGTGTAATGTTGGATATTCTCTCATGTTCCTTTACTTTTACTTGTGTCTTAGTCTAATGTTGGACATTCTCTCATGTTCCTTTACTTTAACTTCTGTCTTCGTGTAATATTGGACATTCTCTCATGTTCCTTTACTTTAACTTGTGTCTTGGTGTAATGTTGGACATTCTCTCATATTCCTTTACTTTAACTTGTGTCTTAGTGTAATGTTGGACATTCTCTCATGTTCCTTTACTTTAACTTGTGTCTTAGTCTAATGTTGGACATTCTCTCATGTTCCTTTACGTTAACTTGTGTCTTAGTGTAATGTTGGACATTCTCTCATGTTCCTTTACTTTAACTTGTGTCTTAGTGTAATGTTGGACATTCTCTCGTGTTCCTTTACTTTAACTTGTGTCTTAGTGTAATGTTGGACATTTTCTCGTGTTCCTTTACTTTAACTTGCGTCTTAGTCTAATTTTGGACATTCTCTCATGTTCCTTTACTTTAACTTGTGTCTTAGTCTAATGTTGGACATTCTCTCATGTTCCTTTACTTTAACTTGTGTCTTAGTGTAATGTTGGACAATCTCACATGTTCCTTTACTTTAACTTATGTCTTAGTGTGATGTTGGATAGTCTCTCATGTTCCTTTACTTTAACTTGTGTCTTAGTCTAATGTTGGACATTCTCTCATATTCCTTTACTTTAACTTGTATCTTAATGTGATGTTGGACATTCTCTCATGTTTCTTTACTTTAACTTGTGTCTTAATGTAATGTTGGACATTCTCTCATGTTCCTTTACTTTAACTTGTGTCTTAGTGTAATGTTGGACATTCTCTCATGTTCCTTTATTTTAACTTGTGAATTAGTCTTATGTTGGACATTCTCTCATGTTCCTTTACTTTAACTTGTGTCTTAGTGTAATGTTGGACATTCTCTCATGTTCCTTTACTTTAACTTGTGTCTTATTATGATGTTGGACATTCTCTCATGTTCCTTTACTTTAACTTGTGTCTTAGTGTCATGTTGGACATTCTCTCATATTCCATTACTTTAACTTCTGTCTTAGTCTGATGTTGGATAGTCTCTCATGTTCCTTTACTTTAACTTGTGTAATGTTGGACATTCTCTCATGTTCCTTTACTTTAACTTGTGTCTTAGTGTAATGTTGGACATTCTCTCATGTTCCTTTACTTTAACATGTGTCTTAGTCTAATGTTGGACATTCTCTCATGTTCTTTTACTTTAACTTGTGTCTTCGTGTAATGTTGGACATTCTCTCATATTCCTTTACTTTAACTTTTGTCTTAGTGTAATGTTGGATATTCTCTCGTGTTCCTTTACTTTAACTTGTGTCTTAGTGTAATGTTGGACATTCTCTCATGTTCCTTTACTTTAACTTGTGTCTTAGTGTAATTTTGGACATTCTCATATGTTCCTTTTCTTTAACTTGTGTCTTAGTGTCATGTTGGACATTCTCTCATTTTCCTTTACTTTAACTTGTGTCTTAGTGTAATGTTGGGCATTTTCTCATGTTCCTTTACTTTGACTTGTGTCTTAGTGTAATGTTGGACATTCTCTCATATTCCTTTACTTTAACTTGTGTCTTAGTGTAATGTTGGACATTCTCTCATGTTCCTTTACTTTAACATGTGTCTTATTCTAATGTTGGACATTCTCTCATGTTCCTTTTACTTTAACTTGTGTCTTCGTGTAATGTTGGACATTCTCTCATATTCCTTTACTTTAGCTTGTGTCTTAGTGTAATGTTGGACATTCTCTCATGTTCCTTTGCTTTAACATGTGTCTTATTCTAATGTTGGACATTCTCTCATGTTCTTTTACTTTAACTTGTGTCTTAGTCTAATGTTGGACATTCTCTCATGTTCCTTTACTTTAACTTCTGTCTTCGTGTAATATTGGACATTCTCTCATGTTCCTTTACTTTAACTTGTGTCTTGGTGTAATGTTGGACATTCTCTCATATTCCTTTACTTTAACTTGTGTCTTAGTGTAATGTTGGACATTCTCTCATGTTCCTTTACTTTAACTTGTGTCTTAGTCTAATGTTGGACATTCTCTCATGTTCCTTTACGTTAACTTGTGTCTTAGTCTAATGTTGGACATTCTCTCATGTTCCTTTACCTTAACTTGTGTCTTAGTGTAATGTTGGACATTCTCTCATGTTCCTTTACTTTAACTTGTGTCTTAGTGTAATGTTGGACATTTTCTCGTGTTCCTTTACTTTAACTTGCGTCTTAGTCTAATGTTGGACATTCTCTCATGTTCCTTTACTTTAACTTGTGTCTTAGTCTAATGTTGGACATTCTCTCATGTTCCTTTACTTTAACTTGTGTCTTAGTGTAATGTTGGACAATCTCACATGTTCCTTTACTTTAACTTATGTCTTAGTGTGATGTTGGATAGTCTCTCATGTTCCTTTACTTTAACTTGTGTCTTAGTCTAATGTTGGACATTCTCTCATATTCCTTTACTTTAACTTGTATCTTAGTGTAATGTTGGACATTCTCTCATGTTCCTTTACTTTAACTTGTGTCTTAGTCTAATGTTGGAAATTCTCTCATGTTCCTTTACTTTAACTTGTGTCTTAGTGCAATGTTGGACATTCTCTCATATTCCTTTACTTTAGCTTGTGTCTTAGTGTAATGTTGGACATTCTCTCATGTTCCTTTACTTTAACTTGTGTCTTAATGTGATGTTGGACATTCTCTCATGTTTCTTTACTTTAACTTGTGTCTTAATGTAATGTTGGACATTCTCTCATGTTCCTTTACTTTAACTTGTGTCTTAGTGTAATGTTGGATAGTCTCTCATGTTCCTTTACTTTAACTTGCGTAATGTTGGACATTCTATTATGTTCCTTTACTTTAACTTGTGTCTTAGTCTGATGGTGGACATTCTCTCATGTTCCTTTTCTATAACTTGTGTCTTAGTGTAATGTTGGATATTCTCTCATGTTCCTTTACTTTTACTTGTGTCTTAGTCTAATGTTGGACATTCTCTCATGTTCCTTTACTTTAACTTCTGTCTTCGTGTAATATTGGACATTCTCTCATGTTCCTTTACTTTTACTTGTGTCTTGGTGTAATGTTGGACATTCTCTCATATTCCTTTACTTTAACTTGTGTCTTAGTGTAATGTTGGACATTCTCTCATGTTCCTTTACTTTAACTTGTGTCTTAGTCTAATGTTGGACATTCTCTCATGTTCCTTTACGTTAACTTGTGTCTTAGTGTAATGTTGGACATTCTCTCATGTTCCTTTACTTTAACTTGTGTCTTAGTGTAATGTTGGACATTCTCTCGTGTTCCTTTACTTTAACTTGTGTCTTAGTGTAATGTTGGACATTTTCTCGTGTTCCTTTACTTTAACTTGCGTCTTAGTCTAATGTTGGACATTCTCTCATGTTCCTTTACTTTAACTTGTGTCTTAGTCTAATGTTGGACATTCTCTCATGTTCCTTTACTTTAACTTGTGTCTTAGTGTAATGTTGGACAATCTCACATGTTCCTTTACTTTAACTTATGTCTTAGTGTGATGTTGGATAGTCTCTCATGTTCCTTTACTTTAACTTGTGTCTTAGTCTAATGTTGGACATTCTCTCATATTCCTTTACTTTAACTTGTATCTTAATGTGATGTTGGACATTCTCTCATGTTTCTTTACTTTAACTTGTGTCTTAATGTAATGTTGGACATTCTCTCATGTTCCTTTACTTTAACTTGTGTCTTAGTGTAATGTTGGACATTCTCTCATGTTCCTTTATTTTAACTTGTGAATTAGTCTTATGTTGGACATTCTCTCATGTTCCTTTACTTTAACTTGTGTCTTAGTGTAATGTTGGACATTCTCTCATGTTCCTTTACTTTAACTTGTGTCTTATTATGATGTTGGACATTCTCTCATGTTCCTTTACTTTAACTTGTGTCTTAGTGTCATGTTGGACATTCTCTCATATTCCATTACTTTAACTTCTGTCTTAGTCTGATGTTGGATAGTCTCTCATGTTCCTTTACTTTAACTTGTGTAATGTTGGACATTCTCTCATGTTCCTTTACTTTAACTTGTGTCTTAGTGTAATGTTGGACATTCTCTCATGTTCCTTTACTTTAACATGTGTCTTAGTCTAATGTTGGACATTCTCTCATGTTCTTTTACTTTAACTTGTGTCTTCGTGTAATGTTGGACATTCTCTCATATTCCTTTACTTTAACTTGTGTCTTAGTGTAATGTTGGACATTCTCTCATGTTCCTTTACTTTAACTTGTGTCTTAGTGTAATGTTGGACATTCTCATATGTTCCTTTTCTTTAACTTGTGTCTTAGTGTCATGTTGGACATTCTCTCATTTTCCTTTACTTTAGCTTGTGTCTTAGTGTAATGTTGGACATTCTCTCATGTTCCTTTACTTTAACATGTGTCTTATTCTAATGTTGGACATTCTCTCATGTTCTTTTACTTTAACTTGTGTCTTAGTCTAATGTTGGACATTCTCTCATGTTCCTTTACTTTAACTTCTGTCTTCGTGTAATATTGGACATTCTCTCATGTTCCTTTACTTTAACTTGTGTCTTGGTGTAATGTTGGACATTCTCTCATATTCCTTTACTTTAACTTGTGTCTTAGTGTAATGTTGGACATTCTCTCATGTTCCTTTACTTTAACTTGTGTCTTAGTCTAATGTTGGACATTCTCTCATGTTCCTTTACGTTAACTTGTGTCTTAGTCTAATGTTGGACATTCTCTCATGTTCCTTTACCTTAACTTGTGTCTTAGTGTAATGTTGGACATTCTCTCATGTTCCTTTACTTTAACTTGTGTCTTAGTGTAATGTTGGACATTTTCTCGTGTTCCTTTACTTTAACTTGCGTCTTAGTCAAATGTTGGACATTCTCTCATGTTCCTTTACTTTAACTTGTGTCTTATTCTAATGTTGGACATTCTCTCATGTTCCTTTACTTTAACTTGTGTCTTAGTGTAATGTTGGACAATCTCACATGTTCCTTTACTTTAACTTATGTCTTAGTGTGATGTTGGATAGTCTCTCATGTTCCTTTACTTTAACTTGTGTCTTAGTCTAATGTTGGACATTCTCTCATATTCCTTTACTTTAACTTGTATCTTAGTGTAATGTTGGACATCCTCTCATGTTCCTTTACTTTAACTTGTGTCTTAGTGCAATGTTCGACATTCTCTCATATTCCTTTACTTTAGCTTGTGTCTTAGTGTAATGTTGGACATTCTCTCATGTTCCTTTACTTTAACTTGTGTCTTAATGTGATGTTGGACATTCTCTCATGTTTCTTTACTTTAACTTGTGTCTTAATGTAATGTTGGACATTCTCTCATGTTCCTTTACTTTAACTTGTGTCTTAGTGTAATGTTGGACATTCTCTCATGTTCCTTTATTTTAACTTGTGAATTAGTCTTATGTTGGACATTCTCTCATGTTCCTTTACTTTAACTTGTGTCTTAGTGTAATGTTGGACATTCTCTCATGTTCCTTTACTTTAACTTGTGTCTTATTATGATGTTGGACATTCTCTCATGTTCCTTTACTTTAACTTGTGTCTTAGTGTGATGTTGGACATTCTCTCATATTCCATTACTTTAACTTCTGTCTTAGTCTGATGTTGGATAGTCTCTCATGTTCCTTTACTTTAACTTGTGTAATGTTGGACATTCTCTCATGTTCCTTTACTTTAACTTGTGTCTTAGTGTAATGTTGGACATTCTCTCATGTTCCTTTACTTTAACATGTGTCTTAGTCTAATGTTGGACATTCTCTCATGTTCTTTTACTTTAACTTGTGTCTTCGTGTAATGTTGGACATTCTCTCATATTCCTTTACTTTAACTTGTGTCTTAGTGTAATGTTGGATATTCTCTCGTGTTCCTTTACTTTAACTTGTGTCTTAATGTAATGTTGGACATTCTCTCATGTTCCTTTACTTTAACTTGTGTCTTAGTGTAATGTTGGACATTCTCATATGTTCCTTTTCTTTAACTTGTGTCTTAGTGTCATGTTGGACATTCTCTCATTTTCCTTTTCTTTAACTTGTGTCTTAGTGTAATGTTGGGCATTTTCTCATGTTCCTTTACTTTAACTTGTGTCTTAGTGTAATGTTGGACATTCTCTCATATTCCTTTACTTTAACTTGTGTCTTAGTGTAATGTTGGACATTCTCTCATGTTCCTTTACTTTAACATGTGTCTTATTCTAATGTTGGACATTCTCTCATGTTCTTTTACTTTAACTTGTGTCTTAGTGTGATGTTGGACATTCTCTCATGTTCCTTTACTTTAACTTGTGTCTTAGTGTAATGTTAGACATTCTCTCATGTTCCTTTACTTTAACTTGTGTCTTAGTATAATGTTGGACATTCTCTCATGTTCCTTTATTTTAACTTGTGAATTAGTCTGATGTTGGACATTCTTTCATGTTCCTTTACTTTAACTGGTGTTTTAGTGTCATGTTGGACATTCTCTTATGTTCCTTTACTTTAACGTGTTTCTTAGTCTGATGTTGGACATTCTCTCATGTTCCTTTACTTTAACTTGTGTCTTAGTGTAATGTTGGATAGTCTCTCATGTTCCTTTACTTTAACTTGCGTAATGTTGGACATTCTCTTATGTTCCTTTACTTTAACTTGTGTCTTAGTCTGATGGTGGACATTCTCTCATGTTCCTTTTCTATAACTTGTGTCTTAGTGTAATGCTGGATATTCTCTCATGTTCCTTTACTTTTACTTGTGTCTTAGTCTAATGTTGGACATTCTCTCATGTTCCTTTACTTTAACTTCTGTCTTCGTGTAATATTGGACATTCTCTCATGTTCCTTTACTTTAACTTGTGTCTTGGTGTAATGTTGGACATTCTCTCATATTCCTTTACTTTAACTTGTGTCTTAGTGTAATGTTGGACATTCTCTCATGTTCCTTTACTTTAACTTGTGTCTTAGTCTAATGTTGGACATTCTCTCATGTTCCTTTACGTTAACTTGTGTCTTAGTGTAATGTTGGACATTCTCTCATGTTCCTTTACTTTAACTTGTGTCTTAGTGTAATGTTGGACATTCTCTCGTGTTCCTTTACTTTAACTTGTGTCTTAGTGTAATGTTGGACATTTTCTCGTGTTCCTTTACTTTAACTTGCGTCTTAGTCTAATGTTGGACATTCTCTCATGTTCCTTTACTTTAACTTGTGTCTTAGTCTAATGTTGGACATTCTCTCATGTTCCTTTACTTTAACTTGTGTCTTAGTGTAATGTTGGACAATCTCACATGTTCCTTTACTTTAACTTATGTCTTAGTGTGATGTTGGATAGTCTCTCATGTTCCTTTACTTTAACTTGTGTCTTAGTCTAATGTTGGACATTCTCTCATATTCCTTTACTTTAACTTGTATCTTAATGTGATGTTGGACATTCTCTCATGTTTCTTTACTTTAACTTGTGTCTTAATGTAATGTTGGACATTCTCTCATGTTCCTTTACTTTAACTTGTGTCTTAGTGTAATGTTGGACATTCTCTCATGTTCCTTTATTTTAACTTGTGAATTAGTCTTATGTTGGACATTCTCTCATGTTCCTTTACGTTAACTTGTGTCTTAGTGTAATGTTGGACATTCTCTCATGTTCCTTTACTTTAACTTGTGTCTTATTATGATGTTGGACATTCTCTCATGTTCCTTTACTTTAACTTGTGTCTTAGTGTCATGTTGGACATTCTCTCATATTCCATTACTTTATCTTCTGTCTTAGTCTGATGTTGGATAGTCTCTCATGTTCCTTTACTTTAACTTGTGTAATGTTGGACATTCTCTCATGTTCCTTTACTTTAACTTGTGTCTTAGTGTAATGTTGGACATTCTCTCATGTTCCTTTACTTTAACATGTGTCTTAGTCTAATGTTGGACATTCTCTCATGTTCTTTTACTTTAACTTGTGTCTTCGTGTAATGTTGGACATTCTCTCATATTCCTTTACTTTAACTTGTGTCTTAGTGTAATGTTGGATATTCTCTCGTGTTCCTTTACTTTAACTTGTGTCTTAGTGTAATGTTGGACATTCTCTCATGTTCCTTTACTTTAACTTGTGTCTTAGTGTAATGTTGGACATTCTCATATGTTCCTTTTCTTTAACTTGTGTCTTAGTGTCATGTTGGACATTCTCTCATTTTCCTTTACTTTAACTTGTGTCTTAGTGTAATGTTGGGCATTTTCTCATGTTCCTTTACTTTAACTTGTGTCTTAGTGTAATGTTGGACATTCTCTCATATTCCTTTACTTTAACTTGTGTCTTAGTGTAATGTTGGACATTCTCTCATGTTCCTTTACTTTAACATGTGTCTTATTCTAATGTTGGACATTCTCTCATGTTCTTTTACTTTAACTTGTGTCTTCGTGTAATGTTGGACATTCTCTCATATTCCTTTACTTTAGCTTGTGTCTTAGTGTAATGTTGGACATTCTCTCATGTTCCTTTACTTTAACATGTGTCTTATTCTAATGTTGGACATTCTCTCATGTTCTTTTACTTTAACTTGTGTCTTCGTGTAATGTTGGACATTCTCTCATATTCCTTTACTTTAACTTGTGTCTTAGTGTAATGTTGGACATTCTGTCATATTCCTTTACTTTAACTTGTTTTTTAGTGCCATGTTGGACATTCTCTCATGTTCCTTTCCTTTAACTTGTGTCTTAGTGTAATGTTGGACATTCTCTCATGTTCCTTTACTTTAACTGGTGTCTTAGTGTAATGTTGGACAATCTCTCATGTTCCTTTACTTTAACTTGTGTTTTAGTGTGATGTTGGACATTCTCTCATGTTCTTTACTTTAACTTGTGTCTTAATCTAATGTTGGACATTCTGTCATGTTCCTTTACTTTGACTTGTTTCTTAGTGTGATGTTGGACATTCTCTCATGTTCCTCTACTTTAACTTGTGTCTTAGTGTCATGTTGGACATTCTCTCATGTTCATTTACTTTTACTTGTGTCTTAGTGTAATGTTGGACATTCTCTCATATTCTTTTACTTTAACTTGTGTCTTGGTGTAATGTTGAACATTCTCTCATGTTCCTTTTCGTTAACTTGTGTCTTAGTGTAATGTTGGACATTCTCTCATGTTCCTTTACGTTAACTTATGTCTTAGTGTAATGTTGGACATTCTCTCATGTTCCTTTACTTTAACTTGTGTCTTAGTGTAATGTTGGATATTCACTCATGTTCCTTTACTTTAACTTCTGTCTTAGTGTAATGTTGGACATTCTCTCATGTTCCTTTACTTTAACTTGTGTCTTGGTGTAATGTTGGATAGTCTCTCATGTTCCTTTACTTTAACTTGTGTAATGTTGGACATTCTCTCATGTTCCTTTACTTTAACTTGTGACTTAGTGTAATGTTGGACATTCTCTCATGTTCCTTTACTTTAACATGTGTCTTAGTCTAATGTTGGACATTCTCTCATGTTCTTTTACTTTAACTTGTGTCTTCGTGTAATGTTGGACATTCTCTCATATTCCTTTACTTTAACTTGTGTCTTAGTGTAATGTTGGATATTCTCTCGTGTTCCTTTACTTTAACTTGTGTCTTAGTGTAATGTTGGACATTCTCTCATGTTCCTTTACTTTAACTTGTGTCTTAGTGTAATGTTGGACATTCTCATATGTTCCTTTTCTTTATCTTGTGTCTTAGTGTCATGTTGGACATTTTCTCATTTTCCTTTACTTTAACTTGTGTCTTAGTGTAATGTTGGGCATTTTCTCATGTTCCTTTACTTTAACTTGTGTCTTAGTGTAATGTTGGACATTCTCTCATATTCCTTTACTTTAACTTGTGTCTTAGTGTAATGTTGGACATTCTCTCATGTTCCTTTACTTTAACATGTGTCTTATTCTAATGTTGGACATTCTCTCATGTTCTTTTACTTTAACTTGTGTCTTCGTGTAATGTTGGACATTCTCTCATATTCCTTTACTTTAACTTGTGTCTTAGTGTGATGTTGGACATTCTCTCATGTTCCTTTACTTTAGCTTGTGTCTTAGTGTAATGTTGGACATTCTCTCATGTTCCTTTACTTTAACTTGTGTCTTATTCTGATATTGGACATTCTCTCATGTTCCTTTACTTTAACGTGTTTCTTGGTGTAATGTTGGATAGTCTCTCATGTTCCTTTACTTTAACTTGTGTCTTAGTGTAATGTTGGACATTTTCTCCTGTTCCTTTACTTTAACTTGTGTCTTAGTGTAATGTTGGGCATTCTCTCATGTTCCTTTACTTTAACTTGTGTCTTAGTGTGATGTTGGACATTCTCTCATGTTCCTTTACTTTAGCTTGTGTCTTATTCTGATATTGGACATTCTCTCATGTTCCTTTACTTTAACGTGTTTCTTGGTGTAATGTTGGATAGTCTCTCATGTTCCTTTACTTTAACTTGTGTCTTAGTGTAATGTTGGACATTTTCTCGTGTTCCTTTACTTTAACTTGTGTCTTAGTGTAATGTTGGACATTCTCTCGTATTCCTTGACTTTAACTTGTGTCTTAGTGTAATGTTGGACATTCTCTCGTGTTCCTTTACTTTAACTTGTGTCTTAGTGTAATGTTGGACATTCTCTCATGTTCCTTTACTTTAACTTGTGTCTTAGTGTAATGTTGGACATTCTCACATGTTCCTTTTCTTTAACTTGTGTCTTAGTGTCATGTTGGACATTCTCTCATTTTCCTTTACTTTAACTTGTGTCTTAGTGTAATGTTGGGCATTCTCTCATGTTTCTTTACTTTAACTTGTGTCTTAGTGTGATGTTGGACATTCTCTCATGTTCCTTTACTTTAGCTTGTGTCTTAGTGTAATGTTGGACATTCTCTCATGTTCCTTTACTTTAACTTGTGTCTTATTCTGATATTGGACATTCTCTCATGTTCCTTTACTTTAACGTGTTTCTTGGTGTAATGTTGGATAGTCTCTCATGTTCCTTTACTTTAACTTGTGTCTTAGTGTAATGTTGGACATTCTCTCATGTTCCTTTACTTTAACTTGTGTCTTAGTGTAATGTTGGACATTCTCTCATGTTCCTTTACTTTAACTTGTGTCTTAGTGCAATGTTGGACATTCTGTCATATTCCTTTACTTTAGCTTGTGTCTTAGTGTAATGTTGGACATTCTCTCATGTTCGTTTACTTTAACTTTTGCCTTAGTGTGATGTTGTACATTCTCTCATATTCCATTACTCTAACTTGTGTCTTAGTCTGATGTTGGATATTCTCTCATATTCCTTTACTTTAACTTGTGTCTTAGTGTAATGTTGGATATTCTCTCATGTTCCTTTACTTTAACTTGTGTCTTAGTCTAATGTTGCACATTCTCTCATGTTCCTTTACTTTAACTTGTGTCTTCGTGTAATATTGGACATTCTCTCATGTTCCTTTACTTTAACTTGTGTCTTGGTGTAATGTTGGACATTCTCTCATATTCCTTTACTTTAACTTGTGTCTTAGTGTAATGTTGGACATTCTCTCATGTTCCTTTACTTTAACTTGTGTCTTAGTGTGATGTTGGACATTCTCTCATGTTCCTTTACTTTAACTTGTGTCTTAGTCTAATGTTGGACATTCTCTCATGTTCCTTTACTTTAACTTGTGTCTTAGTGTAATGTTGGACATTCTCTCATGTTCCTTTACTTTAACTTGTGTCTTAGTGTAATTTTGGACATTCTCATATGTTCCTTTTCTTTAACTTGTGTCTTAGTGTAATGTTGGATATTCTCTCATGTTCCTTTACTTTAACTTGTGTCTTAGTGTAATGTTGGACATTCTCATATGTTCCTTTTCTTTAACTTGTGTCTTAGTGTCATGTTGGACATTCTCTCATTTTCCTTTACTTTAACTTGTGTCTTAGTGTAATGTTGGGCATTCTCTCATGTTCCTTTACTTTAACTTGTGTCTTAGTGTAATGTTGGACATTCTCTCATGTTCGTTTACTTTAACGTGTTTCTTGGTGTAATGTTGGGTAGTCTCTCATGTTCCTTTACTTTAACTTGTGTCTTAGTGCAATGTTGGACATTCTCTCATATTCCTTTACTTTAGCTTGTGTCTTAGTGTAATGTTGGACATTCTCTCATGTTCGTTTACTTTAACTTTTGTCTTAGTGTGATGTTGGACATTCTCTCATATTCCATTACTCTAACTTGTGTCTTATTCTGATGTTGGATATTCTCTCATGTTCCTTTACTTTAACTTGTGTCTTAGTCTGATGTTGGACATTCTCTCATGTTCCTTTACTTTAACTTGTGTCTTAGTGTAATGTTGGACATTCTCTCATGTTCCTTTACTTTAACTTGTGTCTTTGTGTAATGTTGAACATTCTCTCATGTTCCTTTACTTTAACTTGTGTCTTGGTGTAATGTTGGACATTCTCTCATATTCCTTTACTTTAACTTGTGTCTTAGTGTAATGTTGGACATTCTCTCATGTTCCTTTACTTTAACTTGTGTCTTAGTCTAATGTTGGACATTCTCTCATGTTCCTTTACTTTAACTTGTGTCTTAGTGTAATGTTGGACATTCTCTCATGTTCCTTTACTTTAACTTGTGTCTTAGTGTAATGTTGGACATTCTCATATGTTCCTTTTCTTTAACTTGTGTCTTAGTGTCATGTTGGACATTCTCTCATTTTCCTTTACTTTAACTTGTGTCTTAGTGTAATGTTGGGCATTCTCTCATGTTCCTTTTCTTTAACTTGTGTCTTAGTGTAATGTTGGACATTCTCTCATATTCCTTTACTTTAACTTGTGTCTTAGTGTAATGTTGGACATTCTCTCATGTTCCTTTACTTTAACATGTGTCTTATTCTAATGTTGGACATTCTCTCATGTTCTTTTACTTTAACTTGTGTCTTAGTGTAATGTTGGACATTCTCTCGTGTTCCTTTACTTTAACTTGTGTCTTAGTGTAATGTTGGACATTCTCTCATGTTCCTTTACTTTAACTTGTGTCTTAGTGTAATGTTGGACATTCTCACATGTTCCTTTTCTTTTACTTGTGTCTTAGTGTCATGTTGGACATTCTCTCATTTTCCTTTACTTTAACTTGTGTCTTAGTGTAATGTTGGGCATTCTCTCATGTTCCTTTACTTTAACTTGTGTCTTAGTGTGATGTTGGACATTCTCTCTTGTTCCTTTACTTTAGCTTGTGTCTTAGTGTAATGTTGGACATTCTCTCATGTTCCTTTACTTTAACTTGTGTCTTATTCTGATATTGGACATTCTCTCATGTTCCTTTACTTTAACGTGTTTCTTGGTGTAATGTTGGGTAGTCTCTCATGTTCCTTTACTTTAACTTGTGTCTTAGTGCAATGTTGGACATTCTCTCATATTCCTTTACTTTAGCTTGTGTCTTAGTGTAATGTTGGACATTCTCTCATGTTCGTTTACTTTAACTTTTGTCTTAGTGTGATGTTGGGCATTCTCTCATATTCCATTACTCTAACTTGTGTCTTATTCTGATGTTGGATATTCTCTCATGTTCCTTTACTTTAACTTGTGTCTTAGTCTGATGTTGGACATTCTCTCATGTTCCTTTACTTTAACTTGTGTCTTAGTGTAATGTTGGACATTCTCTCATGTTCCTTTACTTTAACTTGTGTTTTTGTGTAATGTTGAACATTCTCTCATGTTCCTTTACTTTAACTTGTGTCTTGGTGTAATGTTGGACATTCTCTCATATTCCTTTACTTTAACTTGTGTCTTAGTGTAATGTTGGACATTCTCTCATGTTCCTTTACTTTAACTTGTGTCTTAGTCTAATGTTGGACATTCTCTCATGTTCCTTTACTTTAACTTGTGTCTTAGTGTAATGTTGGACATTCTCTCATGTTCCTTTACTTTAACTTGTGTCTTTGTGTAATGTTGAACATTCTCTCATGTTCCTTTACTTTAACTTGTGTCTTGGTGTAATGTTGGACATTCTCTCATATTCCTTTACTTTAACTTGTGTCTTAGTGTAATGTTGGACATTCTCTCATGTTCCTTTACTTTAACTTGTGTCTTAGTCTAATGTTGGACATTCTCTCATGTTCCTTTACTTTAACTTGTGTCTTAGTGTAATGTTGGACATTCTCTCATGTTCCTTTACTTTAACTTGTGTCTTAGTGTAATGTTGGACATTCTTATATGTTCCTTTTCTTTAACTTGTGTCTTAGTGTCATGTTGGACATTTTCTCATTTTCCTTTACTTTAACTTGTGTCTTAGTGTAATGTTGGGCATTCTCTCATGTTCCTTTACTTTAACTTGTGTCTTAGTGTAATGTTGGACATTCTCTCATATTCCTTTACTTTAACTTGTGTCTTAGTGTAATGTTGGACATTCTCTCATGTTCCTTTACTTTAACATGTGTCTTATTCTAATGTTGGACATTCTCTCATGTTCTTTTACTTTAACTTGTGTCTTAGTGTAATGTTGGACATTCTCTCGTGTTCCTTTACTTTAACTTGTGTCTTAGTGTAATGTTGGACATTCTCTCATGTTCCTTTACTTTAACTTGTGTCTTAGTGTAATGTTGGACATTCTCACATGTTCCTTTTCTTTAACTTGTGTCTTAGTGTCATGTTGGACATTCTCTCATTTTCCTTTACTTTAACTTTTGTCTTAGTGTAATGTTGGGCATTCTCTCATGTTCCTTTACTTTAACTTGTGTCTTAGTGTGATGTTGGACATTCTCTCATGTTCCTTTACTTTAGCTTGTGTCTTAGTGTAATGTTGGACATTCTCTCATGTTCCTTTACTTTAACTTGTATCTTATTCTGATATTGGACATTCTCTCATGTTCCTTTACTTTAACGTGTTTCTTGGTGTAATGTTGGGTAGTCTCTCATGTTCCTTTACTTTAACTTGTGTCTTAGTGCAATGTTGGACATTCTCTCATATTCCTTTACTTTAGCTTGTGTCTTAGTGTAATGTTGGACATTCTCTCATGTTCGTTTACTTTAACTTTTGTCTTAGTGTGATGTTTGACATTCTCTCATATTCCATTACTCTAACTTGTGTCTTATTCTGATGTTGGATATTCTCTCATGTTCCTTTACTTTAACTTGTGTCTTAGTCTGATGTTGGACATTCTCTCATGTTCCTTTACTTTAACTTGTGTCTTAGTGTAATGTTGGACATTCTCTCATGTTCCTTTACTTTAACTTGTGTCTTTGTGTAATGTTGAACATTCTTTCATGTTCCTTTACTTTAACTTGTGTCTTGGTGTAATGTTGGACATTCTCTCATATTCCTTTACTTTAACTTGGGTCTTAGTGTAATGTTGGACATTCTCTCATGTTCCTTTACTTTAACTTGTGTCTTAGTCTAATGTTGGACATTCTCTCATGTTCCTTTACTTTAACTTGTGTCTTAGTGTAATGTTGGACATTCTCTCATATTCCTTTACTTTAACTTGTGTCTTAGTGTAATGTTGGACATTCTCTCATGTTCCTTTACTTTAACATGTGTCTTATTCTAATGTTGGACATTCTCTCATGTTCTTTTACTTTAACTTGTGTCTTCGTGTAATGTTGGACATTCTCTCATATTCCTTTACTTTAACTTGTGTCTTAGTGTGATGTTGGACATTCTCTCATGTTCCTTTACTTTAGCTTGTGTCTTAGTGTAATGTTGGACATTCTCTCATGTTCCTTTACTTTAACTTGTGTCTTATTCTGATATTGGACATTCTCTCATGTTCCTTTACTTTAACGTGTTTCTTGGTGTAATGTTGGATAGTCTCTCATGTTCCTTTACTTTAACTTGTGTCTTAGTGTAATGTTGGACATTTTCTCCTGTTCCTTTACTTTAACTTGTGTCTTAGTGTAATGTTGGGCATTCTCTCATGTTCCTTTACTTTAACTTGTGTCTTAGTGTGATGTTGGACATTCTCTCATGTTCCTTTACTTTAGCTTGTGTCTTATTCTGATATTGGACATTCTCTCATGTTCCTTTACTTTAACGTGTTTCTTGGTGTAATGTTGGATAGTCTCTCATGTTCCTTTACTTTAACTTGTGTCTTAGTGTAATGTTGGACATTTTCTCGTGTTCCTTTACTTTAACTTGTGTCTTAGTGTAATGTTGGACATTCTCTCGTATTCCTTTACTTTAACTTGTGTCTTAGTGTAATGTTGGACATTCTCTCGTGTTCCTTTACTTTAACTTGTGTCTTAGTGTAATGTTGGACATTCTCTCATGTTCCTTTACTTTAACTTGTGTCTTAGTGTAATGTTGGACATTCTCACATGTTCCTTTTCTTTAACTTGTGTCTTAGTGTCATGTTGGACATTCTCTCATTTTCCTTTACTTTAACTTGTGTCTTAGTGTGATGTTGGACATTCTCTCATGTTCCTTTACTTTAACGTGTGTCTTAGTGTAATGTTGGACATTCTCTCATGTTCCTTTACTTTAACTTGTGTTTTTGTGTAATGTTGAACATTCTCTCATGTTCCTTTACTTTAACTTGTGTCTTGGTGTAATGTTGGACATTCTCTCATATTCCTTTACTTTAACTTGTGTCTTAGTGTAATGTTGGACATTCTCTCATGTTCCTTTACTTTAACTTGTGTCTTAGTCTAATGTTGGACATTCTCTCATTTTCCTTTACTTTAACTTGTGTCTTAGTGTAATGTTGGACATTCTCTCATGTTCCTTTACTTTAACTTGTGTCTTTGTGTAATGTTGAACATTCTCTCATGTTCCTTTACTTTAACTTGTGTCTTGGTGTAATGTTGGACATTCTCTCATATTCCTTTACTTTAACTTGTGTCTTAGTGTAATGTTGGACATTCTCTCATGTTCCTTTACTTTAACTTGTGTCTTAGTCTAATGTTGGACATTCTCTCATGTTCCTTTACTTTAACTTGTGTCTTAGTGTAATGTTGGACATTCTCTCATGTTCCTTTACTTTAACTTGTGTCTTAGTGTAATGTTGGACATTCTTATATGTTCCTTTTCTTTAACTTGTGTCTTAGTGTCATGTTGGACATTCTCTCATTTTCCTTTACTTTAACTTGTGTCTTAGTGTAATGTTGGGCATTCTCTCATGTTCCTTTACTTTAACTTGTGTCTTAGTGTAATGTTGGACATTCTCTCATATTCCTTTACTTTAACTTGTGTCTTAGTGTAATGTTGGACATTCTCTCATGTTCCTTTACTTTAACATGTGTCTTATTCTAATGTTGGACATTCTCTCATGTTCTTTTACTTTAACTTGTGTCTTAGTGTAATGTTGGACATTCTCTCGTGTTCCTTTACTTTAACTTGTGTCTTAGTGTAATGTTGGACATTCTCTCATGTTCCTTTACTTTAACTTGTGTCTTAGTGTAATGTTGGACATTCTCACATGTTCCTTTTCTTTAACTTGTGTCTTAGTGTCATGTTGGACATTCTCTCATTTTCCTTTACTTTAACTTTTGTCTTAGTGTAATGTTGGGCATTCTCTCATGTTCCTTTACTTTAACTTGTGTCTTAGTGTGATGTTGGACATTCTCTCATGTTCCTTTACTTTAGCTTGTGTCTTAGTGTAATGTTGGACATTCTCTCATGTTCCTTTACTTTAACTTGTATCTTATTCTGATATTGGACATTCTCTCATGTTCCTTTACTTTAACGTGTTTCTTGGTGTAATGTTGGGTAGTCTCTCATGTTCCTTTACTTTAACTTGTGTCTTAGTGCAATGTTGGACATTCTCTCATATTCCTTTACTTTAGCTTGTGTCTTAGTGTAATGTTGGACATTCTCTCATGTTCGTTTACTTTAACTTTTGTCTTAGTGTGATGTTTGACATTCTCTCATATTCCATTACTCTAACTTGTGTCTTATTCTGATGTTGGATATTCTCTCATGTTCCTTTACTTTAACTTGTGTCTTAGTCTGATGTTGGACATTCTCTCATGTTCCTTTACTTTAACTTGTGTCTTAGTGTAATGTTGGACATTCTCTCATGTTCCTTTACTTTAACTTGTGTCTTTGTGTAATGTTGAACATTCTTTCATGTTCCTTTACTTTAACTTGTGTCTTGGTGTAATGTTGGACATTCTCTCATATTCCTTTACTTTAACTTGGGTCTTAGTGTAATGTTGGACATTCTCTCATGTTCCTTTACTTTAACTTGTGTCTTAGTCTAATGTTGGACATTCTCTCATGTTCCTTTACTTTAACTTGTGTCTTAGTGTAATGTTGGACATTCTCTCATATTCCTTTACTTTAACTTGTGTCTTAGTGTAATGTTGGACATTCTCTCATGTTCCTTTACTTTAACATGTGTCTTATTCTAATGTTGGACATTCTCTCATGTTCTTTTACTTTAACTTGTGTCTTCGTGTAATGTTGGACATTCTCTCATATTCCTTTACTTTAACTTGTGTCTTAGTGTGATGTTGGACATTCTCTCATGTTCCTTTACTTTAGCTTGTGTCTTAGTGTAATGTTGGACATTCTCTCATGTTCCTTTACTTTAACTTGTGTCTTATTCTGATATTGGACATTCTCTCATGTTCCTTTACTTTAACGTGTTTCTTGGTGTAATGTTGGATAGTCTCTCATGTTCCTTTACTTTAACTTGTGTCTTAGTGTAATGTTGGACATTTTCTCCTGTTCCTTTACTTTAACTTGTGTCTTAGTGTAATGTTGGGCATTCTCTCATGTTCCTTTACTTTAACTTGTGTCTTAGTGTGATGTTGGACATTCTCTCATGTTCCTTTACTTTAGCTTGTGTCTTATTCTGATATTGGACATTCTCTCATGTTCCTTTACTTTAACGTGTTTCTTGGTGTAATGTTGGACATTTTCTCGTGTTCCTTTACTTTAACTTGTGTCTTAGTGTAATGTTGGACATTCTCTCGTATTCCTTTACTTTAACTTGTGTCTTAGTGTAATGTTGGACATTCTCTCGTGTTCCTTTACTTTAACTTGTGTCTTAGTGTAATGTTGGACATTCTCTCATGTTCCTTTACTTTAACTTGTGTCTTAGTGTAATGTTGGACATTCTCACATGTTCCTTTTCTTTAACTTGTGTCTTAGTGTCATGTTGGACATTCTCTCATTTTCCTTTACTTTAACTTGTGTCTTAGTGTAATGTTGGGCATTCTCTCATGTTTCTTTACTTTAACTTGTGTCTTAGTGTGATGTTGGACATTCTCTCATGTTCCTTTACTTTAGCTTGTGTCTTAGTGTAATGTTGGACATTCTCTCATGTTCCTTTACTTTAACTTGTGTCTTATTCTGATATTGGACATTCTCTCATGTTCCTTTACTTTAACTTGTGTCTTAGTGTAATGTTGGACATTCTCTCATGTTCCTTTACTTTAACTTGTGTCTTAGTGTAATGTTGGACATTCTCTCATGTTCCTTTACTTTAACTTGTGTCTTAGTGCAATGTTGGACATTCTGTCATATTCCTTTACTTTAGCTTGTGTCTTAGTGTAATGTTGGACATTCTCTCATGTTCGTTTACTTTAACTTTTGCCTTAGTGTGATGTTGTACATTCTCTCATATTCCATTACTCTAACTTGTGTCTTAGTCTGATGTTGGATATTCTCTCATATTCCTTTACTTTAACTTGTGTCTTAGTGTAATGTTGGATATTCTCTCATGTTCCTTTACTTTAACTTGTGTCTTAGTCTAATGTTGCACATTCTCTCATGTTCCTTTACTTTAACTTGTGTCTTCGTGTAATATTGGACATTCTCTCATGTTCCTTTACTTTAACTTGTGTCTTGGTGTAATGTTGGACATTCTCTCATATTCCTTTACTTTAACTTGTGTCTTAGTGTAATGTTGGACATTCTCTCATGTTCCTTTACTTTAACTTGTGTCTTAGTGTGATGTTGGACATTCTCTCATGTTCCTTTACTTTAACTTGTGTCTTAGTCTAATGTTGGACATTCTCTCATGTTCCTTTACTTTAACTTGTGTCTTAGTGTAATGTTGGACATTCTCTCATGTTCCTTTACTTTAACTTGTGTCTTAGTGTAATTTTGGACATTCTCATATGTTCCTTTTCTTTAACTTGTGTCTTAGTGTAATGTTGGATATTCTCTCATGTTCCTTTACTTTAACTTGTGTCTTAGTGTAATGTTGGACATTCTCATATGTTCCTTTTCTTTAACTTGTGTCTTAGTGTCATGTTGGACATTCTCTCATTTTCCTTTACTTTAACTTGTGTCTTAGTGTAATGTTGGGCATTCTCTCATGTTCCTTTACTTTAACTTGTGTCTTCGTGTAATGTTGGACATTCTCTCATATTCCTTTACTTTAACTTGTGTCTTAGTGTGATGTTGGACATTCTCTCATGTTCCTTTACTTTAGCTTGTGTCTTAGTGTAATGTTGGACATTCTCTCATGTTCCTTTACTTTAACTTGTGTCTTATTCTGATATTGGACATTCTCTCATGTTCCTTTACTTTAACGTGTTTCTTGGTGTAATGTTGGATAGTCTCTCATGTTCCTTTACTTTAACTTGTGTCTTAGTGTAATGTTGGACATTTTCTCCTGTTCCTTTACTTTAACTTGTGTCTTAGTGTAATGTTGGGCATTCTCTCATGTTCCTTTACTTTAACTTGTGTCTTAGTGTGATGTTGGACATTCTCTCATGTTCCTTTACTTTAGCTTGTGTCTTATTCTGATATTGGACATTCTCTCATGTTCCTTTACTTTAACGTGTTTCTTGGTGTAATGTTGGACATTTTCTCGTGTTCCTTTACTTTAACTTGTGTCTTAGTGTAATGTTGGACATTCTCTCGTATTCCTTTACTTTAACTTGTGTCTTAGTGTAATGTTGGACATTCTCTCGTGTTCCTTTACTTTAACTTGTGTCTTAGTGTAATGTTGGACATTCTCTCATGTTCCTTTACTTTAACTTGTGTCTTAGTGTAATGTTGGACATTCTCACATGTTCCTTTTCTTTAACTTGTGTCTTAGTGTCATGTTGGACATTCTCTCATTTTCCTTTACTTTAACTTGTGTCTTAGTGTAATGTTGGGCATTCTCTCATGTTTCTTTACTTTAACTTGTGTCTTAGTGTGATGTTGGACATTCTCTCATGTTCCTTTACTTTAGCTTGTGTCTTAGTGTAATGTTGGACATTCTCTCATGTTCCTTTACTTTAACTTGTGTCTTATTCTGATATTGGACATTCTCTCATGTTCCTTTACTTTAACTTGTGTCTTAGTGTAATGTTGGACATTCTCTCATGTTCCTTTACTTTAACTTGTGTCTTAGTGTAATGTTGGACATTCTCTCATGTTCCTTTACTTTAACTTGTGTCTTAGTGCAATGTTGGACATTCTGTCATATTCCTTTACTTTAGCTTGTGTCTTAGTGTAATGTTGGACATTCTCTCATGTTCGTTTACTTTAACTTTTGCCTTAGTGTGATGTTGTACATTCTCTCATATTCCATTACTCTAACTTGTGTCTTAGTCTGATGTTGGATATTCTCTCATATTCCTTTACTTTAACTTGTGTCTTAGTGTAATGTTGGATATTCTCTCATGTTCCTTTACTTTAACTTGTGTCTTAGTCTAATGTTGCACATTCTCTCATGTTCCTTTACTTTAACTTGTGTCTTCGTGTAATATTGGACATTCTCTCATGTTCCTTTACTTTAACTTGTGTCTTGGTGTAATGTTGGACATTCTCTCATATTCCTTTACTTTAACTTGTGTCTTAGTGTAATGTTGGACATTCTCTCATGTTCCTTTACTTTAACTTGTGTCTTAGTGTGATGTTGGACATTCTCTCATGTTCCTTTACTTTAACTTGTGTCTTAGTCTAATGTTGGACATTCTCTCATGTTCCTTTACTTTAACTTGTGTCTTAGTGTAATGTTGGACATTCTCTCATGTTCCTTTACTTTAACTTGTGTCTTAGTGTAATTTTGGACATTCTCATATGTTCCTTTTCTTTAACTTGTGTCTTAGTGTAATGTTGGATATTCTCTCATGTTCCTTTACTTTAACTTGTGTCTTAGTGTAATGTTGGACATTCTCATATGTTCCTTTTCTTTAACTTGTGTCTTAGTGTCATGTTGGACATTCTCTCATTTTCCTTTACTTTAACTTGTGTCTTAGTGTAATGTTGGGCATTCTCTCATGTTCCTTTACTTTAACTTGTGTCTTAGTGTAATGTTGGACATTCTCTCATGTTCGTTTACTTTAACGTGTTTCTTGGTGTAATGTTGGGTAGTCTCTCATGTTCCTTTACTTTAACTTGTGTCTTAGTGCAATGTTGGACATTCTCTCATATTCATTTACTTTAGCTTGTGTCTTAGTGTAATGTTGGACATTCTCTCATGTTCGTTTACTTTAACTTTTGTCTTAGTGTGATGTTGGACATTCTCTCATATTCCATTACTCTAACTTGTGTCTTATTCTGATGTTGGATATTCTCTCATGTTCCTTTACTTTAACTTGTGTCTTAGTCTGATGTTGGACATTCTCTCATGTTCCTTTACTTTAACTTGTGTCTTAGTGTAATGTTGGACATTCTCTCATGTTCCTTTACTTTAACTTGTGTCTTTGTGTAATGTTGAACATTCTCTCATGTTCCTTTACTTTAACTTGTGTCTTGGTGTAATGTTGGACATTCTCTCATATTCCTTTACTTTAACTTGTGTCTTAGTGTAATGTTGGACATTCTCTCATGTTCCTTTACTTTAACTTGTGTCTTAGTCTAATGTTGGACATTCTCTCATGTTCCTTTACTTTAACTTGTGTCTTAGTGTAATGTTGGACATTCTCTCATGTTCCTTTACTTTAACTTGTGTCTTAGTGTAATGTTGGACATTCTCATATGTTCCTTTTCTTTAACTTGTGTCTTAGTGTCATGTTGGACATTCTCTCATTTTCCTTTACTTTAACTTGTGTCTTAGTGTAATGTTGGGCATTCTCTCATGTTCCTTTTCTTTAACTTGTGTCTTAGTGTAATGTTGGACATTCTCTCATATTCCTTTACTTTAACTTGTGTCTTAGTGTAATGTTGGACATTCTCTCATGTTCCTTTACTTTAACATGTGTCTTATTCTAATGTTGGACATTCTCTCATGTTCTTTTACTTTAACTTGTGTCTTAGTGTAATGTTGGACATTCTCTCGTGTTCCTTTACTTTAACTTGTGTCTTAGTGTAATGTTGGACATTCTCTCATGTTCCTTTACTTTAACTTGTGTCTTAGTGTAATGTTGGACATTCTCACATGTTCCTTTTCTTTTACTTGTGTCTTAGTGTCATGTTGGACATTCTCTCATTTTCCTTTACTTTAACTTGTGTCTTAGTGTAATGTTGGGCATTCTCTCATGTTCCTTTACTTTAACTTGTGTCTTCGTGTAATGTTGGACATTCTCTCATATTCCTTTACTTTAACTTGTGTCTTAGTGTGATGTTGGACATTCTCTCATGTTCCTTTACTTTAGCTTGTGTCTTAGTGTAATGTTGGACATTCTCTCATGTTCCTTTACTTTAACTTGTGTCTTATTCTGATATTGGACATTCTCTCATGTTCCTTTACTTTAACGTGTTTCTTGGTGTAATGTTGGATAGTCTCTCATGTTCCTTTACTTTAACTTGTGTCTTAGTGTAATGTTGGACATTTTCTCCTGTTCCTTTACTTTAACTTGTGTCTTAGTGTAATGTTGGGCATTCTCTCATGTTCCTTTACTTTAACTTGTGTCTTAGTGTGATGTTGGACATTCTCTCATGTTCCTTTACTTTAGCTTGTGTCTTATTCTGATATTGGACATTCTCTCATGTTCCTTTACTTTAACGTGTTTCTTGGTGTAATGTTGGACATTTTCTCGTGTTCCTTTACTTTAACTTGTGTCTTAGTGTAATGTTGGACATTCTCTCGTATTCCTTTACTTTAACTTGTGTCTTAGTGTAATGTTGGACATTCTCTCGTGTTCCTTTACTTTAACTTGTGTCTTAGTGTAATGTTGGACATTCTCTCATGTTCCTTTACTTTAACTTGTGTCTTAGTGTAATGTTGGACATTCTCACATGTTCCTTTTCTTTAACTTGTGTCTTAGTGTCATGTTGGACATTCTCTCATTTTCCTTTACTTTAACTTGTGTCTTAGTGTAATGTTGGGCATTCTCTCATGTTTCTTTACTTTAACTTGTGTCTTAGTGTGATGTTGGACATTCTCTCATGTTCCTTTACTTTAGCTTGTGTCTTAGTGTAATGTTGGACATTCTCTCATGTTCCTTTACTTTAACTTGTGTCTTATTCTGATATTGGACATTCTCTCATGTTCCTTTACTTTAACTTGTGTCTTAGTGTAATGTTGGACATTCTCTCATGTTCCTTTACTTTAACTTGTGTCTTAGTGTAATGTTGGACATTCTCTCATGTTCCTTTACTTTAACTTGTGTCTTAGTGCAATGTTGGACATTCTGTCATATTCCTTTACTTTAGCTTGTGTCTTAGTGTAATGTTGGACATTCTCTCATGTTCGTTTACTTTAACTTTTGCCTTAGTGTGATGTTGTACATTCTCTCATATTCCATTACTCTAACTTGTGTCTTAGTCTGATGTTGGATATTCTCTCATATTCCTTTACTTTAACTTGTGTCTTAGTGTAATGTTGGATATTCTCTCATGTTCCTTTACTTTAACTTGTGTCTTAGTCTAATGTTGCACATTCTCTCATGTTCCTTTACTTTAACTTGTGTCTTCGTGTAATATTGGACATTCTCTCATGTTCCTTTACTTTAACTTGTGTCTTGGTGTAATGTTGGACATTCTCTCATATTCCTTTACTTTAACTTGTGTCTTAGTGTAATGTTGGACATTCTCTCATGTTCCTTTACTTTAACTTGTGTCTTAGTGTGATGTTGGACATTCTCTCATGTTCCTTTACTTTAACTTGTGTCTTAGTCTAATGTTGGACATTCTCTCATGTTCCTTTACTTTAACTTGTGTCTTAGTGTAATGTTGGACATTCTCTCATGTTCCTTTACTTTAACTTGTGTCTTAGTGTAATTTTGGACATTCTCATATGTTCCTTTTCTTTAACTTGTGTCTTAGTGTAATGTTGGATATTCTCTCATGTTCCTTTACTTTAACTTGTGTCTTAGTGTAATGTTGGACATTCTCATATGTTCCTTTTCTTTAACTTGTGTCTTAGTGTCATGTTGGACATTCTCTCATTTTCCTTTACTTTAACTTGTGTCTTAGTGTAATGTTGGGCATTCTCTCATGTTCCTTTACTTTAACTTGTGTCTTAGTGTAATGTTGGACATTCTCTCATGTTCGTTTACTTTAACGTGTTTCTTGGTGTAATGTTGGGTAGTCTCTCATGTTCCTTTACTTTAACTTGTGTCTTAGTGCAATGTTGGACATTCTCTCATATTCATTTACTTTAGCTTGTGTCTTAGTGTAATGTTGGACATTCTCTCATGTTCGTTTACTTTAACTTTTGTCTTAGTGTGATGTTGGACATTCTCTCATATTCCATTACTCTAACTTGTGTCTTATTCTGATGTTGGATATTCTCTCATGTTCCTTTACTTTAACTTGTGTCTTAGTCTGATGTTGGACATTCTCTCATGTTCCTTTACTTTAACTTGTGTCTTAGTGTAATGTTGGACATTCTCTCATGTTCCTTTACTTTAACTTGTGTCTTTGTGTAATGTTGAACATTCTCTCATGTTCCTTTACTTTAACTTGTGTCTTGGTGTAATGTTGGACATTCTCTCATATTCCTTTACTTTAACTTGTGTCTTAGTGTAATGTTGGACATTCTCTCATGTTCCTTTACTTTAACTTGTGTCTTAGTCTAATGTTGGACATTCTCTCATGTTCCTTTACTTTAACTTGTGTCTTAGTGTAATGTTGGACATTCTCTCATGTTCCTTTACTTTAACTTGTGTCTTAGTGTAATGTTGGACATTCTCATATGTTCCTTTTCTTTAACTTGTGTCTTAGTGTCATGTTGGACATTCTCTCATTTTCCTTTACTTTAACTTGTGTCTTAGTGTAATGTTGGGCATTCTCTCATGTTCCTTTTCTTTAACTTGTGTCTTAGTGTAATGTTGGACATTCTCTCATATTCCTTTACTTTAACTTGTGTCTTAGTGTAATGTTGGACATTCTCTCATGTTCCTTTACTTTAACATGTGTCTTATTCTAATGTTGGACATTCTCTCATGTTCTTTTACTTTAACTTGTGTCTTAGTGTAATGTTGGACATTCTCTCGTGTTCCTTTACTTTAACTTGTGTCTTAGTGTAATGTTGGACATTCTCTCATGTTCCTTTACTTTAACTTGTGTCTTAGTGTAATGTTGGACATTCTCACATGTTCCTTTTCTTTTACTTGTGTCTTAGTGTCATGTTGGACATTCTCTCATTTTCCTTTACTTTAACTTGTGTCTTAGTGTAATGTTGGGCATTCTCTCATGTTCCTTTACTTTAACTTGTGTCTTAGTGTGATGTTGGACATTCTCTCTTGTTCCTTTACTTTAGCTTGTGTCTTAGTGTAATGTTGGACATTCTCTCATGTTCCTTTACTTTAACTTGTGTCTTATTCTGATATTGGACATTCTCTCATGTTCCTTTACTTTAACGTGTTTCTTGGTGTAATGTTGGGCATTCTCTCATGTTCCTTTACTTTAACTTGTGTCTTCGTGTAATGTTGGACATTCTCTCATATTCCTTTACTTTAACTTGTGTCTTAGTGTGATGTTGGACATTCTCTCATGTTCCTTTACTTTAGCTTGTGTCTTAGTGTAATGTTGGACATTCTCTCATGTTCCTTTACTTTAACTTGTGTCTTATTCTGATATTGGACATTCTCTCATGTTCCTTTACTTTAACGTGTTTCTTGGTGTAATGTTGGATAGTCTCTCATGTTCCTTTACTTTAACTTGTGTCTTAGTGTAATGTTGGACATTTTCTCCTGTTCCTTTACTTTAACTTGTGTCTTAGTGTAATGTTGGGCATTCTCTCATGTTCCTTTACTTTAACTTGTGTCTTAGTGTGATGTTGGACATTCTCTCATGTTCCTTTACTTTAGCTTGTGTCTTATTCTGATATTGGACATTCTCTCATGTTCCTTTACTTTAACGTGTTTCTTGGTGTAATGTTGGACATTTTCTCGTGTTCCTTTACTTTAACTTGTGTCTTAGTGTAATGTTGGACATTCTCTCGTATTCCTTTACTTTAACTTGTGTCTTAGTGTAATGTTGGACATTCTCTCGTGTTCCTTTACTTTAACTTGTGTCTTAGTGTAATGTTGGACATTCTCTCATGTTCCTTTACTTTAACTTGTGTCTTAGTGTAATGTTGGACATTCTCACATGTTCCTTTTCTTTAACTTGTGTCTTAGTGTCATGTTGGACATTCTCTCATTTTCCTTTACTTTAACTTGTGTCTTAGTGTAATGTTGGGCATTCTCTCATGTTTCTTTACTTTAACTTGTGTCTTAGTGTGATGTTGGACATTCTCTCATGTTCCTTTACTTTAGCTTGTGTCTTAGTGTAATGTTGGACATTCTCTCATGTTCCTTTACTTTAACTTGTGTCTTATTCTGATATTGGACATTCTCTCATGTTCCTTTACTTTAACTTGTGTCTTAGTGTAATGTTGGACATTCTCTCATGTTCCTTTACTTTAACTTGTGTCTTAGTGTAATGTTGGACATTCTCTCATGTTCCTTTACTTTAACTTGTGTCTTAGTGCAATGTTGGACATTCTGTCATATTCCTTTACTTTAGCTTGTGTCTTAGTGTAATGTTGGACATTCTCTCATGTTCGTTTACTTTAACTTTTGCCTTAGTGTGATGTTGTACATTCTCTCATATTCCATTACTCTAACTTGTGTCTTAGTCTGATGTTGGATATTCTCTCATATTCCTTTACTTTAACTTGTGTCTTAGTGTAATGTTGGATATTCTCTCATGTTCCTTTACTTTAACTTGTGTCTTAGTCTAATGTTGCACATTCTCTCATGTTCCTTTACTTTAACTTGTGTCTTCGTGTAATATTGGACATTCTCTCATGTTCCTTTACTTTAACTTGTGTCTTGGTGTAATGTTGGACATTCTCTCATATTCCTTTACTTTAACTTGTGTCTTAGTGTAATGTTGGACATTCTCTCATGTTCCTTTACTTTAACTTGTGTCTTAGTGTGATGTTGGACATTCTCTCATGTTCCTTTACTTTAACTTGTGTCTTAGTCTAATGTTGGACATTCTCTCATGTTCCTTTACTTTAACTTGTGTCTTAGTGTAATGTTGGACATTCTCTCATGTTCCTTTACTTTAACTTGTGTCTTAGTGTAATTTTGGACATTCTCATATGTTCCTTTTCTTTAACTTGTGTCTTAGTGTAATGTTGGATATTCTCTCATGTTCCTTTACTTTAACTTGTGTCTTAGTGTAATGTTGGACATTCTCATATGTTCCTTTTCTTTAACTTGTGTCTTAGTGTCATGTTGGACATTCTCTCATTTTCCTTTACTTTAACTTGTGTCTTAGTGTAATGTTGGGCATTCTCTCATGTTCCTTTACTTTAACTTGTGTCTTAGTGTAATGTTGGACATTCTCTCATGTTCGTTTACTTTAACGTGTTTCTTGGTGTAATGTTGGGTAGTCTCTCATGTTCCTTTACTTTAACTTGTGTCTTAGTGCAATGTTGGACATTCTCTCATATTCATTTACTTTAGCTTGTGTCTTAGTGTAATGTTGGACATTCTCTCATGTTCGTTTACTTTAACTTTTGTCTTAGTGTGATGTTGGACATTCTCTCATATTCCATTACTCTAACTTGTGTCTTATTCTGATGTTGGATATTCTCTCATGTTCCTTTACTTTAACTTGTGTCTTAGTCTGATGTTGGACATTCTCTCATGTTCCTTTACTTTAACTTGTGTCTTAGTGTAATGTTGGACATTCTCTCATGTTCCTTTACTTTAACTTGTGTCTTTGTGTAATGTTGAACATTCTCTCATGTTCCTTTACTTTAACTTGTGTCTTGGTGTAATGTTGGACATTCTCTCATATTCCTTTACTTTAACTTGTGTCTTAGTGTAATGTTGGACATTCTCTCATGTTCCTTTACTTTAACTTGTGTCTTAGTCTAATGTTGGACATTCTCTCATGTTCCTTTACTTTAACTTGTGTCTTAGTGTAATGTTGGACATTCTCTCATGTTCCTTTACTTTAACTTGTGTCTTAGTGTAATGTTGGACATTCTCATATGTTCCTTTTCTTTAACTTGTGTCTTAGTGTCATGTTGGACATTCTCTCATTTTCCTTTACTTTAACTTGTGTCTTAGTGTAATGTTGGGCATTCTCTCATGTTCCTTTTCTTTAACTTGTGTCTTAGTGTAATGTTGGACATTCTCTCATATTCCTTTACTTTAACTTGTGTCTTAGTGTAATGTTGGACATTCTCTCATGTTCCTTTACTTTAACATGTGTCTTATTCTAATGTTGGACATTCTCTCATGTTCTTTTACTTTAACTTGTGTCTTAGTGTAATGTTGGACATTCTCTCGTGTTCCTTTACTTTAACTTGTGTCTTAGTGTAATGTTGGACATTCTCTCATGTTCCTTTACTTTAACTTGTGTCTTAGTGTAATGTTGGACATTCTCACATGTTCCTTTTCTTTTACTTGTGTCTTAGTGTCATGTTGGACATTCTCTCATTTTCCTTTACTTTAACTTGTGTCTTAGTGTAATGTTGGGCATTCTCTCATGTTCCTTTACTTTAACTTGTGTCTTAGTGTGATGTTGGACATTCTCTCTTGTTCCTTTACTTTAGCTTGTGTCTTAGTGTAATGTTGGACATTCTCTCATGTTCCTTTACTTTAACTTGTGTCTTATTCTGATATTGGACATTCTCTCATGTTCCTTTACTTTAACGTGTTTCTTGGTGTAATGTTGGGTAGTCTCTCATGTTCCTTTACTTTAACTTGTGTCTTAGTGCAATGTTGGACATTCTCTCATATTCCTTTACTTTAGCTTGTGTCTTAGTGTAATGTTGGACATTCTCTCATGTTCGTTTACTTTAACTTTTGTCTTAGTGTGATGTTGGGCATTCTCTCATATTCCATTACTCTAACTTGTGTCTTATTCTGATGTTGGATATTCTCTCATGTTCCTTTACTTTAACTTGTGTCTTAGTCTGATGTTGGACATTCTCTCATGTTCCTTTACTTTAACGTGTGTCTTAGTGTAATGTTGGACATTCTCTCATGTTCCTTTACTTTAACTTGTGTTTTTGTGTAATGTTGAACATTCTCTCATGTTCCTTTACTTTAACTTGTGTCTTGGTGTAATGTTGGACATTCTCTCATATTCCTTTACTTTAACTTGTGTCTTAGTGTAATGTTGGACATTCTCTCATGTTCCTTTACTTTAACTTGTGTCTTAGTCTAATGTTGGACATTCTCTCATGTTCCTTTACTTTAACTTGTGTCTTAGTGTAATGTTGGACATTCTCTCATGTTCGTTTACTTTAACGTGTTTCTTGGTGTAATGTTGGGTAGTCTCTCATGTTCCTTTACTTTAACTTGTGTCTTAGTGCAATGTTGGACATTCTCTCATATTCCTTTACTTTAGCTTGTGTCTTAGTGTAATGTTGGACATTCTCTCATGTTCGTTTACTTTAACTTTTGTCTTAGTGTGATGTTGGACATTCTCTCATATTCCATTACTCTAAATTGTGTCTTATTCTGATGTTGGATATTCTCTCATGTTCCTTTACTTTAACTTGTGTCTTAGTCTGATGTTGGACATTCTCTCATGTTCCTTTACTTTAACTTGTGTCTTAGTGTAATGTTGGACATTCTCTCATGTTCCTTTACTTTAACTTGTGTCTTTGTGTAATGTTGAACATTCTCTCATGTTCCTTTACTTTAACTTGTGTCTTGGTGTAATGTTGGACATTCTCTCATATTCCTTTACTTTAACTTGTGTCTTAGTCTGATGTTGGACATTCTCTCATGTTCCTTTACTTTAACTTGTGTCTTAGTGTAATGTTGGATAGTCTCTCATGTTCCTTTACTTTAACTTGCGTAATGTTGGACATTCTCTTATGTTCCTTTACTTTAACTTGTGTCTTAGTCTGATGGTGGACATTCTCTCATGTTCCTTTTCTATAACTTGTGTCTTAGTGTAATGCTGGATATTCTCTCATGTTCCTTTACTTTTACTTGTGTCTTAGTCTAATGTTGGACATTCTCTCATGTTCCTTTACTTTAACTTCTGTCTTCGTGTAATATTGGACATTCTCTCATGTTCCTTTACTTTAACTTGTGTCTTGGTGTAATGTTGGACATTCTCTCATATTCCTTTACTTTAACTTGTGTCTTAGTGTAATGTTGGACATTCTCTCATGTTCCTTTACTTTAACTTGTGTCTTAGTCTAATGTTGGACATTCTCTCATGTTCCTTTACGTTAACTTGTGTCTTAGTGTAATGTTGGACATTCTCTCATGTTCCTTTACTTTAACTTGTGTCTTAGTGTAATGTTGGACATTCTCTCGTGTTCCTTTACTTTAACTTGTGTCTTAGTGTAATGTTGGACATTTTCTCGTGTTCCTTTACTTTAACTTGCGTCTTAGTCTAATGTTGGACATTCTCTCATGTTCCTTTACTTTAACTTGTGTCTTAGTCTAATGTTGGACATTCTCTCATGTTCCTTTACTTTAACTTGTGTCTTAGTGTAATGTTGGACAATCTCACATGTTCCTTTACTTTAACTTATGTCTTAGTGTGATGTTGGATAGTCTCTCATGTTCCTTTACTTTAACTTGTGTCTTAGTCTAATGTTGGACATTCTCTCATATTCCTTTACTTTAACTTGTATCTTAATGTGATGTTGGACATTCTCTCATGTTTCTTTACTTTAACTTGTGTCTTAATGTAATGTTGGACATTCTCTCATGTTCCTTTACTTTAACTTGTGTCTTAGTGTAATGTTGGACATTCTCTCATGTTCCTTTATTTTAACTTGTGAATTAGTCTTATGTTGGACATTCTCTCATGTTCCTTTACGTTAACTTGTGTGTTAGTGTAATGTTGGACATTCTCTCATGTTCCTTTACTTTAACTTGTGTCTTATTATGATGTTGGACATTCTCTCATGTTCCTTTACTTTAACTTGTGTCTTAGTGTCATGTTGGACATTCTCTCATATTCCATTACTTTAACTTCTGTCTTAGTCTGATGTTGGATAGTCTCTCATGTTCCTTTACTTTAACTTGTGTAATGTTGGACATTCTCTCATGTTCCTTTACTTTAACTTGTGTCTTAGTGTAATGTTGGACATTCTCTCATGTTCCTTTACTTTAACATGTGTCTTAGTCTAATGTTGGACATTCTCTCATGTTCTTTTACTTTAACTTGTGTCTTCGTGTAATGTTGGACATTCTCTCATATTCCTTTACTTTAACTTGTGTCTTAGTGTAATGTTGGATATTCTCTCGTGTTCCTTTACTTTAACTTGTGTCTTAGTGTAATGTTGGACATTCTCTCATGTTCCTTTACTTTAACTTGTGTCTTAGTGTAATGTTGGACATTCTCATATGTTCCTTTTCTTTAACTTGTGTCTTAGTGTCATGTTGGACATTCTCTCATTTTCCTTTACTTTAACTTGTGTCTTAGTGTAATGTTGGGCATTTTCTCATGTTCCTTTACTTTAACTTGTGTCTTAGTGTAATGTTGGACATTCTCTCATATTCCTTTACTTTAACTTGTGTCTTAGTGTAATGTTGGACATTCTCTCATGTTCCTTTACTTTAACATGTGTCTTATTCTAATGTTGGACATTCTCTCATGTTCTTTTACTTTAACTTGTGTCTTCGTGTAATGTTGGACATTCTCTCATATTCCTTTACTTTAGCTTGTGTCTTAGTGTAATGTTGGACATTCTCTCATGTTCCTTTACTTTAACATGTGTCTTATTCTAATGTTGGACATTCTCTCATGTTCTTTTACTTTAACTTGTGTCTTCGTGTAATGTTGGACATTCTCTCATATTCCTTTACTTTAACTTGTGTCTTAGTGTAATGTTGGACATTCTGTCATATTCCTTTACTTTAACTTGTTTTTTAGTGCCATGTTGGACATTCTCTCATGTTCCTTTCCTTTAACTTGTGTCTTAGTGTAATGTTGGACATTCTCTCATGTTCCTTTACTTTAACTGGTGTCTTAGTGTAATGTTGGACAATCTCTCATGTTCCTTTACTTTAACTTGTGTTTTAGTGTGATGTTGGACATTCTCTCATGTTCTTTACTTTAACTTGTGTCTTAATCTAATGTTGGACATTCTGTCATGTTCCTTTACTTTGACTTGTTTCTTAGTGTGATGTTGGACATTCTCTCATGTTCCTCTACTTTAACTTGTGTCTTAGTGTCATGTTGGACATTCTCTCATGTTCATTTACTTTTACTTGTGTCTTAGTGTAATGTTGGACATTCTCTCATATTCTTTTACTTTAACTTGTGTCTTGGTGTAATGTTGAACATTCTCTCATGTTCCTTTTCGTTAACTTGTGTCTTAGTGTAATGTTGGACATTCTCTCATGTTCCTTTACGTTAACTTATGTCTTAGTGTAATGTTGGACATTCTCTCATGTTCCTTTACTTTAACTTGTGTCTTAGTGTAATGTTGGATATTCACTCATGTTCCTTTACTTTAACTTCTGTCTTAGTGTAATGTTGGACATTCTCTCATGTTCCTTTACTTTAACTTGTGTCTTGGTGTAATGTTGGATAGTCTCTCATGTTCCTTTACTTTAACTTGTGTAATGTTGGACATTCTCTCATGTTCCTTTACTTTAACTTGTGACTTAGTGTAATGTTGGACATTCTCTCATGTTCCTTTACTTTAACATGTGTCTTAGTCTAATGTTGGACATTATCTCATGTTCTTTTACTTTAACTTGTGTCTTCGTGTAATGTTGGACATTCTCTCATATTCCTTTACTTTAACTTGTGTCTTAGTGTAATGTTGGATATTCTCTCGTGTTCCTTTACTTTAACTTGTGTCTTAGTGTAATGTTGGACATTCTCTCATGTTCCTTTACTTTAACTTGTGTCTTAGTGTAATGTTGGACATTCTCATATGTTCCTTTTCTTTATCTTGTGTCTTAGTGTCATGTTGGACATTTTCTCATTTTCCTTTACTTTAACTTGTGTCTTAGTGTAATGTTGGGCATTTTCTCATGTTCCTTTACTTTAACTTGTGTCTTAGTGTAATGTTGGACATTCTCTCATATTCCTTTACTTTAACTTGTGTCTTAGTGTAATGTTGGACATTCTCTCATGTTCCTTTACTTTAACATGTGTCTTATTCTAATGTTGGACATTCTCTCATGTTCTTTTACTTTAACTTGTGTCTTCGTGTAATGTTGGACATTCTCTCATATTCCTTTACTTTAACTTGTGTCTTAGTGTGATGTTGGACATTCTCTCATGTTCCTTTACTTTAGCTTGTGTCTTAGTGTAATGTTGGACATTCTCTCATGTTCCTTTACTTTAACTTGTGTCTTATTCTGATATTGGACATTCTCTCATGTTCCTTTACTTTAACGTGTTTCTTGGTGTAATGTTGGATAGTCTCTCATGTTCCTTTACTTTAACTTGTGTCTTAGTGTAATGTTGGACATTTTCTCCTGTTCCTTTACTTTAACTTGTGTCTTAGTGTAATGTTGGGCATTCTCTCATGTTCCTTTACTTTAACTTGTGTCTTAGTGTGATGTTGGACATTCTCTCATGTTCCTTTACTTTAGCTTGTGTCTTATTCTGATATTGGACATTCTCTCATGTTCCTTTACTTTAACGTGTTTCTTGGTGTAATGTTGGATAGTCTCTCATGTTCCTTTACTTTAACTTGTGTCTTAGTGTAATGTTGGACATTTTCTCGTGTTCCTTTACTTTAACTTGTGTCTTAGTGTAATGTTGGACATTCTCTCGTATTCCTTGACTTTAACTTGTGTCTTAGTGTAATGTTGGACATTCTCTCGTGTTCCTTTACTTTAACTTGTGTCTTAGTGTAATGTTGGACATTCTCTCATGTTCCTTTACTTTAACTTGTGTCTTAGTGTAATGTTGGACATTCTCACATGTTCCTTTTCTTTAACTTGTGTCTTAGTGTCATGTTGGACATTCTCTCATTTTCCTTTACTTTAACTTGTGTCTTAGTGTAATGTTGGGCATTCTCTCATGTTTCTTTACTTTAACTTGTGTCTTAGTGTGATGTTGGACATTCTCTCATGTTCCTTTACTTTAGCTTGTGTCTTAGTGTAATGTTGGACATTCTCTCATGTTCCTTTACTTTAACTTGTGTCTTATTCTGATATTGGACATTCTCTCATGTTCCTTTACTTTAACGTGTTTCTTGGTGTAATGTTGGATAGTCTCTCATGTTCCTTTACTTTAACTTGTGTCTTAGTGTAATGTTGGACATTCTCTCATGTTCCTTTACTTTAACTTGTGTCTTAGTGTAATGTTGGACATTCTCTCTTGTTCCTTTACTTTAACTTGTGTCTTAGTGCAATGTTGGACATTCTGTCATATTCCTTTACTTTAGCTTGTGTCTTAGTGTAATGTTGGACATTCTCTCATGTTCGTTTACTTTAACTTTTGCCTTAGTGTGATGTTGTACATTCTCTCATATTCCATTACTCTAACTTGTGTCTTAGTCTGATGTTGGATATTCTCTCATATTCCTTTACTTTAACTTGTGTCTTAGTGTAATGTTGGATATTCTCTCATGTTCCTTTACTTTAACTTGTGTCTTAGTCTAATGTTGCACATTCTCTCATGTTCCTTTACTTTAACTTGTGTCTTCGTGTAATATTGGACATTCTCTCATGTTCCTTTACTTTAACTTGTGTCTTGGTGTAATGTTGGACATTCTCTCATATTCCTTTACTTTAACTTGTGTCTTAGTGTAATGTTGGACATTCTCTCATGTTCCTTTACTTTAACTTGTGTCTTAGTGTGATGTTGGACATTCTCTCATGTTCCTTTACTTTAACTTGTGTCTTAGTCTAATGTTGGACATTCTCTCATGTTCCTTTACTTTAACTTGTGTCTTAGTGTAATGTTGGACATTCTCTCATGTTCCTTTACTTTAACTTGTGTCTTAGTGTAATTTTGGACATTCTCATATGTTCCTTTTCTTTAACTTGTGTCTTAGTGTAATGTTGGATATTCTCTCATGTTCCTTTACTTTAACTTGTGTCTTAGTGTAATGTTGGACATTCTCATATGTTCCTTTTCTTTAACTTGTGTCTTAGTGTCATGTTGGACATTCTCTCATTTTCCTTTACTTTAACTTGTGTCTTAGTGTAATGTTGGGCATTCTCTCATGTTCCTTTACTTTAACTTGTGTCTTAGTGTAATGTTGGACATTCTCTCATGTTCGTTTACTTTAACGTGTTTCTTGGTGTAATGTTGGGTAGTCTCTCATGTTCCTTTACTTTAACTTGTGTCTTAGTGCAATGTTGGACATTCTCTCATATTCCTTTACTTTAGCTTGTGTCTTAGTGTAATGTTGGACATTCTCTCATGTTCGTTTACTTTAACTTTTGTCTTAGTGTGATGTTGGACATTCTCTCATATTCCATTACTCTAACTTGTGTCTTATTCTGATGTTGGATATTCTCTCATGTTCCTTTACTTTAACTTGTGTCTTAGTCTGATGTTGGACATTCTCTCATGTTCCTTTACTTTAACTTGTGTCTTAGTGTAATGTTGGACATTCTCTCATGTTCCTTTACTTTAACTTGTGTCTTTGTGTAATGTTGAACATTCTCTCATGTTCCTTTACTTTAACTTGTGTCTTGGTGTAATGTTGGACATTCTCTCATATTCCTTTACTTTAACTTGTGTCTTAGTGTAATGTTGGACATTCTCTCATGTTCCTTTACTTTAACTTGTGTCTTAGTCTAATGTTGGACATTCTCTCATGTTCCTTTACTTTAACTTGTGTCTTAGTGTAATGTTGGACATTCTCTCATGTTCCTTTACTTTAACTTGTGTCTTAGTGTAATGTTGGACATTCTCATATGTTCCTTTTCTTTAACTTGTGTCTTAGTGTCATGTTGGACATTCTCTCATTTTCCTTTACTTTAACTTGTGTCTTAGTGTAATGTTGGGCATTCTCTCATGTTCCTTTTCTTTAACTTGTGTCTTAGTGTAATGTTGGACATTCTCTCATATTCCTTTACTTTAACTTGTGTCTTAGTGTAATGTTGGACATTCTCTCATGTTCCTTTACTTTAACATGTGTCTTATTCTAATGTTGGACATTCTCTAATGTTCTTTTACTTTAACTTGTGTCTTAGTGTAATGTTGGACATTCTCTCGTGTTCCTTTACTTTAACTTGTGTCATAGTGTAATGTTGGACATTCTCTCATGTTCCTTTACTTTAACTTGTGTCTTAGTGTAATGTTGGACATTCTCACATGTTCCTTTTCTTTTACTTGTGTCTTAGTGTCATGTTGGACATTCTCTCATTTTCCTTTACTTTAACTTGTGTCTTAGTGTAATGTTGGGCATTCTCTCATGTTCCTTTACTTTAACTTGTGTCTTAGTGTGATGTTGGACATTCTCTCTTGTTCCTTTACTTTAGCTTGTGTCTTAGTGTAATGTTGGACATTCTCTCATGTTCCTTTACTTTAACTTGTGTCTTATTCTGATATTGGACATTCTCTCATGTTCCTTTACTTTAACGTGTTTCTTGGTGTAATGTTGGGTAGTCTCTCATGTTCCTTTACTTTAACTTGTGTCTTAGTGCAATGTTGGACATTCTCTCATATTCCTTTACTTTAGCTTGTGTCTTAGTGTAATGTTGGACATTCTCTCATGTTCGTTTACTTTAACTTTTGTCTTAGTGTGATGTTGGGCATTCTCTCATATTCCATTACTCTAACTTGTGTCTTATTCTGATGTTGGATATTCCCTCATGTTCCTTTACTTTAACTTGTGTCTTAGTCTGATGTTGGACATTCTCTCATGTTCCTTTACTTTAACGTGTGTCTTAGTGTAATGTTGGACATTCTCTCATGTTCCTTTACTTTAACTTGTGTTTTTGTGTAATGTTGAACATTCTCTCATGTTCCTTTACTTTAACTTGTGTCTTGGTGTAATGTTGGACATTCTCTCATATTCCTTTACTTTAACTTGTGTCTTAGTGTAATGTTGGACATTCTCTCATGTTCCTTTACTTTAACTTGTGTCTTAGTCTAATGTTGGACATTCTCTCATGTTCCTTTACTTTAACTTGTGTCTTAGTGTAATGTTGGACATTCTCTCATGTTCCTTTACTTTAACTTGTGTCTTTGTGTAATGTTGAACATTCTCTCATGTTCCTTTACTTTAACTTGTGTCTTGGTGTAATGTTGGACATTCTCTCATATTCCTTTACTTTAACTTGTGTCTTAGTGTAATGTTGGACATTCTCTCATGTTCCTTTACTTTAACTTGTGTCTTAGTCTAATGTTGGACATTCTCTCATGTTCCTTTACTTTAACTTGTGTCTTAGTGTAATGTTGGACATTCTCTCATGTTCCTTTACTTTAACTTGTGTCTTAGTGTAATGTTGGACATTCTTATATGTTCCTTTTCTTTAACTTGTGTCTTAGTGTCATGTTGGACATTCTCTCATTTTCCTTTACTTTAACTTGTGTCTTAGTGTAATGTTGGGCATTCTCTCATGTTCCTTTACTTTAACTTGTGTCTTAGTGTAATGTTGGACATTCTCTCATATTCCTTTACTTTAACTTGTGTCTTAGTGTAATGTTGGACATTCTCTCATGTTCCTTTACTTTAACATGTGTCTTATTCTAATGTTGGACATTCTCTCGTGTTCCTTTACTTTAACTTGTGTCTTAGTGTAATGTTGAACATTCTCTCATGTTCCTTTACTTTAACTTGTGTCTTAGTGTAATGTTGGACATTCTCACATGTTCCTTTTCTTTAACTTGTGTCTTAGTGTCATGTTGGACATTCTCTCATTTTCCTTTACTTTAACTTGTGTCTTAGTGTAATGTTGGGCATTCTCTCATGTTCCTTTACTTTAACTTGTGTCTTAGTGTGATGTTGGACATTCTCTCATGTTCCTTTACTTTAGCTTGTGTCTTAGTGTAATGTTGGACATTCTCTCATGTTCCTTTACTTTAACTTGTATCTTATTCTGATATTGGACATTCTCTCATGTTCCTTTACTTTAACGTGTTTCTTGGTGTAATGTTGGGTAGTCTCTCATGTTCCTTTACTTTAACTTGTGTCTTAGTGCAATGTTGGACATTCTCTCATATTCCTTTACTTTAGCTTGTGTCTTAGTGTAATGTTGGACATTCTCTCATGTTCGTTTACTTTAACTTTTGTCTTAGTGTGATGTTTGACATTCTCTCATATTCCATTACTCTAACTTGTGTCTTATTCTGATGTTGGATATTCTCTCATGTTCCTTTACTTTAACTTGTGTCTTAGTCTGATGTTGGACATTCTCTCATGTTCCTTTACTTTAACTTGTGTCTTAGTGTAATGTTGGACATTCTCTCATGTTCCTTTACTTTAACTTGTGTCTTTGTGTAATGTTGAACATTCTCTCATGTTCCTTTACTTTAACTTGTGTCTTGGTGTAATGTTGGACATTCTCTCATATTCCTTTACTTTAACTTGGGTCTTAGTGTAATGTTGGACATTCTCTCATGTTCCTTTACTTTAACTTGTGTCTTAGTCTAATGTTGGACATTCTCTCATGTTCCTTTACTTTAACTTGTGTCTTAGTGTAATGTTGGACATTCTCTCATATTCCTTTACTTTAACTTGTGTCTTAGTGTAATGTTGGACATTCTCTCATGTTCCTTTACTTTAACATGTGTCTTATTCTAATGTTGGACATTCTCTCATGTTCTTTTACTTTAACTTGTGTCTTCGTGTAATGTTGGACATTCTCTCATATTCCTTTACTTTAACTTGTGTCTTAGTGTGATGTTGGACATTCTCTCATGTTCCTTTACTTTAGCTTGTGTCTTAGTGTAATGTTGGACATTCTCTCATGTTCCTTTACTTTAACTTGTGTCTTATTCTGATATTGGACATTCTCTCATGTTCCTTTACTTTAACGTGTTTCTTGGTGTAATGTTGGATAGTCTCTCATGTTCCTTTACTTTAACTTGTGTCTTAGTGTAATGTTGGACATTTTCTCCTGTTCCTTTACTTTAACTTGTGTCTTAGTGTAATGTTGGGCATTCTCTCATGTTCCTTTACTTTAACTTGTGTCTTAGTGTGATGTTGGACATTCTCTCATGTTCCTTTACTTTAGCTTGTGTCTTATTCTGATATTGGACATTCTCTCATGTTCCTTTACTTTAACGTGTTTCTTGGTGTAATGTTGGATAGTCTCTCATGTTCCTTTACTTTAACTTGTGTCTTAGTGTAATGTTGGACATTTTCTCGTGTTCCTTTACTTTAACTTGTGTCTTAGTGTAATGTTGGACATTCTCTCGTATTCCTTTACTTTAACTTGTGTCTTAGTGTAATGTTGGACATTCTCTCGTGTTCCTTTACTTTAACTTGTGTCTTAGTGTAATGTTGGACATTCTCTCATGTTCCTTTACTTTAACTTGTGTCTTAGTGTAATGTTGGACATTCTCACATGTTCCTTTTCTTTAACTTGTGTCTTAGTGTCATGTTGGACATTCTCTCATTTTCCTTTACTTTAACTTGTGTCTTAGTGTAATGTTGGGCATTCTCTCATGTTTCTTTACTTTAACTTGTGTCTTAGTGTGATGTTGGACATTCTCTCATGTTCCTTTACTTTAGCTTGTGTCTTAGTGTAATGTTGGACATTCTCTCATGTTCCTTTACTTTAACTTGTGTCTTATTCTGATATTGGACATTCTCTCATGTTCCTTTACTTTAACGTGTTTCTTGGTGTAATGTTGGATAGTCTCTCATGTTCCTTTACTTTAACTTGTGTCTTAGTGTAATGTTGGACATTCTCTCATGTTCCTTTACTTTAACTTGTGTCTTAGTGTAATGTTGGACATTCTCTCATGTTCCTTTACTTTAACTTGTGTCTTAGTGCAATGTTGGACATTCTGTCATATTCCTTTACTTTAGCTTGTGTCTTAGTGTAATGTTGGACATTCTCTCATGTTCGTTTACTTTAACTTTTGCCTTAGTGTGATGTTGTACATTCTCTCATATTCCATTACTCTAACTTGTGTCTTAGTCTGATGTTGGATATTCTCTCATATTCCTTTACTTTAACTTGTGTCTTAGTGTAATGTTGGATATTCTCTCATGTTCCTTTACTTTAACTTGTGTCTTAGTCTAATGTTGCACATTCTCTCATGTTCCTTTACTTTAACTTGTGTCTTCGTGTAATATTGGACATTCTCTCATGTTCCTTTACTTTAACTTGTGTCTTGGTGTAATGTTGGACATTCTCTCATATTCCTTTACTTTAACTTGTGTCTTAGTGTAATGTTGGACATTCTCTCATGTTCCTTTACTTTAACTTGTGTCTTAGTGTGATGTTGGACATTCTCTCATGTTCCTTTACTTTAACTTGTGTCTTAGTCTAATGTTGGACATTCTCTCATGTTCCTTTACTTTAACTTGTGTCTTAGTGTAATGTTGGACATTCTCTCATGTTCCTTTACTTTAACTTGTGTCTTAGTGTAATTTTGGACATTCTCATATGTTCCTTTTCTTTAACTTGTGTCTTAGTGTAATGTTGGATATTCTCTCATGTTCCTTTACTTTAACTTGTGTCTTAGTGTAATGTTGGACATTCTCATATGTTCCTTTTCTTTAACTTGTGTCTTAGTGTCATGTTGGACATTCTCTCATTTTCCTTTACTTTAACTTGTGTCTTAGTGTAATGTTGGGCATTCTCTCATGTTCCTTTACTTTAACTTGTGTCTTAGTGTAATGTTGGACATTCTCTCATGTTCGTTTACTTTAACGTGTTTCTTGGTGTAATGTTGGGTAGTCTCTCATGTTCCTTTACTTTAACTTGTGTCTTAGTGCAATGTTGGACATTCTCTCATATTCCTTTACTTTAGCTTGTGTCTTAGTGTAATGTTGGACATTCTCTCATGTTCGTTTACTTTAACTTTTGTCTTAGTGTGATGTTGGACATTCTCTCATATTCCATTACTCTAACTTGTGTCTTATTCTGATGTTGGATATTCTCTCATGTTCCTTTACTTTAACTTGTGTCTTAGTCTGATGTTGGACATTCTCTCATGTTCCTTTACTTTAACTTGTGTCTTAGTGTAATGTTGGACATTCTCTCATGTTCCTTTACTTTAACTTGTGTCTTTGTGTAATGTTGAACATTCTCTCATGTTCCTTTACTTTAACTTGTGTCTTGGTGTAATGTTGGACATTCTCTCATATTCCTTTACTTTAACTTGTGTCTTAGTGTAATGTTGGACATTCTCTCATGTTCCTTTACTTTAACTTGTGTCTTAGTCTAATGTTGGACATTCTCTCATGTTCCTTTACTTTAACTTGTGTCTTAGTGTAATGTTGGACATTCTCTCATGTTCCTTTACTTTAACTTGTGTCTTAGTGTAATGTTGGACATTCTCATATGTTCCTTTTCTTTAACTTGTGTCTTAGTGTCATGTTGGACATTCTCTCATTTTCCTTTACTTTAACTTGTGTCTTAGTGTAATGTTGGGCATTCTCTCATGTTCCTTTTCTTTAACTTGTGTCTTAGTGTAATGTTGGACATTCTCTCATATTCCTTTACTTTAACTTGTGTCTTAGTGTAATGTTGGACATTCTCTCATGTTCCTTTACTTTAACATGTGTCTTATTCTAATGTTGGACATTCTCTCATGTTCTTTTACTTTAACTTGTGTCTTAGTGTAATGTTGGACATTCTCTCGTGTTCCTTTACTTTAACTTGTGTCATAGTGTAATGTTGGACATTCTCTCATGTTCCTTTACTTTAACTTGTGTCTTAGTGTAATGTTGGACATTCTCACATGTTCCTTTTCTTTTACTTGTGTCTTAGTGTCATGTTGGACATTCTCTCATTTTCCTTTACTTTAACTTGTGTCTTAGTGTAATGTTGGGCATTCTCTCATGTTCCTTTACTTTAACTTGTGTCTTAGTGTGATGTTGGACATTCTCTCTTGTTCCTTTACTTTAGCTTGTGTCTTAGTGTAATGTTGGACATTCTCTCATGTTCCTTTACTTTAACTTGTGTCTTATTCTGATATTGGACATTCTCTCATGTTCCTTTACTTTAACGTGTTTCTTGGTGTAATGTTGGGTAGTCTCTCATGTTCCTTTACTTTAACTTGTGTCTTAGTGCAATGTTGGACATTCTCTCATATTCCTTTACTTTAGCTTGTGTCTTAGTGTAATGTTGGACATTCTCTCATGTTCGTTTACTTTAACTTTTGTCTTAGTGTGATGTTGGGCATTCTCTCATATTCCATTACTCTAACTTGTGTCTTATTCTGATGTTGGATATTCCCTCATGTTCCTTTACTTTAACTTGTGTCTTAGTCTGATGTTGGACATTCTCTCATGTTCCTTTACTTTAACGTGTGTCTTAGTGTAATGTTGGACATTCTCTCATGTTCCTTTACTTTAACTTGTGTTTTTGTGTAATGTTGAACATTCTCTCATGTTCCTTTACTTTAACTTGTGTCTTGGTGTAATGTTGGACATTCTCTCATATTCCTTTACTTTAACTTGTGTCTTAGTGTAATGTTGGACATTCTCTCATGTTCCTTTACTTTAACTTGTGTCTTAGTCTAATGTTGGACATTCTCTCATGTTCCTTTACTTTAACTTGTGTCTTAGTGTAATGTTGGACATTCTCTCATGTTCCTTTACTTTAACTTGTGTCTTTGTGTAATGTTGAACATTCTCTCATGTTCCTTTACTTTAACTTGTGTCTTGGTGTAATGTTGGACATTCTCTCATATTCCTTTACTTTAACTTGTGTCTTAGTGTAATGTTGGACATTCTCTCATGTTCCTTTACTTTAACTTGTGTCTTAGTCTAATGTTGGACATTCTCTCATGTTCCTTTACTTTAACTTGTGTCTTAGTGTAATGTTGGACATTCTCTCATGTTCCTTTACTTTAACTTGTGTCTTAGTGTAATGTTGGACATTCTTATATGTTCCTTTTCTTTAACTTGTGTCTTAGTGTCATGTTGGACATTCTCTCATTTTCCTTTACTTTAACTTGTGTCTTAGTGTAATGTTGGGCATTCTCTCATGTTCCTTTACTTTAACTTGTGTCTTAGTGTAATGTTGGACATTCTCTCATATTCCTTTACTTTAACTTGTGTCTTAGTGTAATGTTGGACATTCTCTCATGTTCCTTTACTTTAACATGTGTCTTATTCTAATGTTGGACATTCTCTCATGTTCTTTTACTTTAACTTGTGTCTTATTGTAATGTTGGACATTCTCTCGTGTTCCTTTACTTTAACTTGTGTCTTAGTGTAATGTTGAACATTCTCTCATGTTCCTTTACTTTAACTTGTGTCTTAGTGTAATGTTGGACATTCTCACATGTTCCTTTTCTTTAACTTGTGTCTTAGTGTCATGTTGGACATTCTCTCATTTTCCTTTACTTTAACTTGTGTCTTAGTGTAATGTTGGGCATTCTCTCATGTTCCTTTACTTTAACTTGTGTCTTAGTGTGATGTTGGACATTCTCTCATGTTCCTTTACTTTAGCTTGTGTCTTAGTGTAATGTTGGACATTCTCTCATGTTCCTTTACTTTAACTTGTATCTTATTCTGATATTGGACATTCTCTCATGTTCCTTTACTTTAACGTGTTTCTTGGTGTAATGTTGGGTAGTCTCTCATGTTCCTTTACTTTAACTTGTGTCTTAGTGCAATGTTGGACATTCTCTCATATTCCTTTACTTTAGCTTGTGTCTTAGTGTAATGTTGGACATTCTCTCATGTTCGTTTACTTTAACTTTTGTCTTAGTGTGATGTTTGACATTCTCTCATATTCCATTACTCTAACTTGTGTCTTATTCTGATGTTGGATATTCTCTCATGTTCCTTTACTTTAACTTGTGTCTTAGTCTGATGTTGGACATTCTCTCATGTTCCTTTACTTTAACTTGTGTCTTAGTGTAATGTTGGACATTCTCTCATGTTCCTTTACTTTAACTTGTGTCTTTGTGTAATGTTGAACATTCTTTCATGTTCCTTTACTTTAACTTGTGTCTTGGTGTAATGTTGGACATTCTCTCATATTCCTTTACTTTAACTTGGGTCTTAGTGTAATGTTGGACATTCTCTCATGTTCCTTTACTTTAACTTGTGTCTTAGTCTAATGTTGGACATTCTCTCATGTTCCTTTACTTTAACTTGTGTCTTAGTGTAATGTTGGACATTCTCTCATATTCCTTTACTTTAACTTGTGTCTTAGTGTAATGTTGGACATTCTCTCATGTTCCTTTACTTTAACATGTGTCTTATTCTAATGTTGGACATTCTCTCATGTTCTTTTACTTTAACTTGTGTCTTCGTGTAATGTTGGACATTCTCTCATATTCCTTTACTTTAACTTGTGTCTTAGTGTGATGTTGGACATTCTCTCATGTTCCTTTACTTTAGCTTGTGTCTTAGTGTAATGTTGGACATTCTCTCATGTTCCTTTACTTTAACTTGTGTCTTATTCTGATATTGGACATTCTCTCATGTTCCTTTACTTTAACGTGTTTCTTGGTGTAATGTTGGATAGTCTCTCATGTTCCTTTACTTTAACTTGTGTCTTAGTGTAATGTTGGACATTTTCTCCTGTTCCTTTACTTTAACTTGTGTCTTAGTGTAATGTTGGGCATTCTCTCATGTTCCTTTACTTTAACTTGTGTCTTAGTGTGATGTTGGACATTCTCTCATGTTCCTCTACTTTAGCTTGTGTCTTATTCTGATATTGGACATTCTCTCATGTTCCTTTACTTTAACGTGTTTCTTGGTGTAATGTTGGATAGTCTCTCATGTTCCTTTACTTTAACTTGTGTCTTAGTGTAATGTTGGACATTTTCTCGTGTTCCTTTACTTTAACTTGTGTCTTAGTGTAATGTTGGACATTCTCTCGTATTCCTTTACTTTAACTTGTGTCTTAGTGTAATGTTGGACATTCTCTCGTGTTCCTTTACTTTAACTTGTGTCTTAGTGTAATGTTGGACATTCTCTCATGTTCCTTTACTTTAACTTGTGTCTTAGTGTAATGTTGGACATTCTCACATGTTCCTTTTCTTTAACTTGTGTCTTAGTGTCATGTTGGACATTCTCTCATTTTCCTTTACTTTAACTTGTGTCTTAGTGTAATGTTGGGCATTCTCTCATGTTTCTTTACTTTAACTTGTGTCTTAGTGTGATGTTGGACATTCTCTCATGTTCCTTTACTTTAGCTTGTGTCTTAGTGTAATGTTGGACATTCTCTCATGTTCCTTTACTTTAACTTGTGTCTTATTCTGATATTGGACATTCTCTCATGTTCCTTTACTTTAACGTGTTTCTTGGTGTAATGTTGGATAGTCTCTCATGTTCCTTTACTTTAACTTGTGTCTTAGTGTAATGTTGGACATTCTCTCATGTTCCTTTACTTTAACTTGTGTCTTAGTGTAATGTTGGACATTCTCTCATGTTCCTTTACTTTAACTTGTGTCTTAGTGCAATGTTGGACATTCTGTCATATTCCTTTACTTTAGCTTGTGTCTTAGTGTAATGTTGGACATTCTCTCATGTTCGTTTACTTTAACTTTTGCCTTAGTGTGATGTTGTACATTCTCTCATATTCCATTACTCTAACTTGTGTCTTAGTCTGATGTTGGATATTCTCTCATATTCCTTTACTTTAACTTGTGTCTTAGTGTAATGTTGGATATTCTCTCATGTTCCTTTACTTTAACTTGTGTCTTAGTCTAATGTTGCACATTCTCTCATGTTCCTTTACTTTAACTTGTGTCTTCGTGTAATATTGGACATTCTCTCATGTTCCTTTACTTTAACTTGTGTCTTGGTGTAATGTTGGACATTCTCTCATATTCCTTTACTTTAACTTGTGTCTTAGTGTAATGTTGGACATTCTCTCATGTTCCTTTACTTTAACTTGTGTCTTAGTGTGATGTTGGACATTCTCTCATGTTCCTTTACTTTAACTTGTGTCTTAGTCTAATGTTGGACATTCTCTCATGTTCCTTTACTTTAACTTGTGTCTTAGTGTAATGTTGGACATTCTCTCATGTTCCTTTACTTTAACTTGTGTCTTAGTGTAATTTTGGACATTCTCATATGTTCCTTTTCTTTAACTTGTGTCTTAGTGTAATGTTGGATATTCTCTCATGTTCCTTTACTTTAACTTGTGTCTTAGTGTAATGTTGGACATTCTCATATGTTCCTTTTCTTTAACTTGTGTCTTAGTGTCATGTTGGACATTCTCTCATTTTCCTTTACTTTAACTTGTGTCTTAGTGTAATGTTGGGCATTCTCTCATGTTCCTTTACTTTAACTTGTGTCTTAGTGTAATGTTGGACATTCTCTCATGTTCGTTTACTTTAACGTGTTTCTTGGTGTAATGTTGGGTAGTCTCTCATGTTCCTTTACTTTAACTTGTGTCTTAGTGCAATGTTGGACATTCTCTCATATTCCTTTACTTTAGCTTGTGTCTTAGTGTAATGTTGGACATTCTCTCATGTTCGTTTACTTTAACTTTTGTCTTAGTGTGATGTTGGACATTCTCTCATATTCCATTACTCTAACTTGTGTCTTATTCTGATGTTGGATATTCTCTCATGTTCCTTTACTTTAACTTGTGTCTTAGTCTGATGTTGGACATTCTCTCATGTTCCTTTACTTTAACTTGTGTCTTAGTGTAATGTTGGACATTCTCTCATGTTCCTTTACTTTAACTTGTGTCTTTGTGTAATGTTGAACATTCTCTCATGTTCCTTTACTTTAACTTGTGTCTTGGTGTAATGTTGGACATTCTCTCATATTCCTTTACTTTAACTTGTGTCTTAGTGTAATGTTGGACATTCTCTCATGTTCCTTTACTTTAACTTGTGTCTTAGTCTAATGTTGGACATTCTCTCATGTTCCTTTACTTTAACTTGTGTCTTAGTGTAATGTTGGACATTCTCTCATGTTCCTTTACTTTAACTTGTGTCTTAGTGTAATGTTGGACATTCTCATATGTTCCTTTTCTTTAACTTGTGTCTTAGTGTCATGTTGGACATTCTCTCATTTTCCTTTACTTTAACTTGTGTCTTAGTGTAATGTTGGGCATTCTCTCATGTTCCTTTTCTTTAACTTGTGTCTTAGTGTAATGTTGGACATTCTCTCATATTCCTTTACTTTAACTTGTGTCTTAGTGTAATGTTGGACATTCTCTCATGTTCCTTTACTTTAACATGTGTCTTATTCTAATGTTGGACATTCTCTCATGTTCTTTTACTTTAACTTGTGTCTTAGTGTAATGTTGGACATTCTCTCGTGTTCCTTTACTTTAACTTGTGTCTTAGTGTAATGTTGGACATTCTCTCATGTTCCTTTACTTTAACTTGTGTCTTAGTGTAATGTTGGACATTCTCACATGTTCCTTTTCTTTTACTTGTGTCTTAGTGTCATGTTGGACATTCTCTCATTTTCCTTTACTTTAACTTGTGTCTTAGTGTAATGTTGGGCATTCTCTCATGTTCCTTTACTTTAACTTGTGTCTTAGTGTGATGTTGGACATTCTCTCTTGTTCCTTTACTTTAGCTTGTGTCTTAGTGTAATGTTGGACATTCTCTCATGTTCCTTTACTTTAACTTGTGTCTTATTCTGATATTGGACATTCTCTCATGTTCCTTTACTTTAACGTGTTTCTTGGTGTAATGTTGGGTAGTCTCTCATGTTCCTTTACTTTAACTTGTGTCTTAGTGCAATGTTGGACATTCTCTCATATTCCTTTACTTTAGCTTGTGTCTTAGTGTAATGTTGGACATTCTCTCATGTTCGTTTACTTTAACTTTTGTCTTAGTGTGATGTTGGGCATTCTCTCATATTCCATTACTCTAACTTGTGTCTTATTCTGATGTTGGATATTCTCTCATGTTCCTTTACTTTAACTTGTGTCTTAGTCTGATGTTGGACATTCTCTCATGTTCCTTTACTTTAACGTGTGTCTTAGTGTAATGTTGGACATTCTCTCATGTTCCTTTACTTTAACTTGTGTTTTTGTGTAATGTTGAACATTCTCTCATGTTCCTTTACTTTAACTTGTGTCTTGGTGTAATGTTGGACATTCTCTCATATTCCTTTACTTTAACTTGTGTCTTAGTGTAATGTTGGACATTCTCTCATGTTCCTTTACTTTAACTTGTGTCTTAGTCTAATGTTGGACATTCTCTCATGTTCCTTTACTTTAACTTGTGTCTTAGTGTAATGTTGGACATTCTCTCATGTTCCTTTACTTTAACTTGTGTCTTTGTGTAATGTTGAACATTCTCTCATGTTCCTTTACTTTAACTTGTGTCTTGGTGTAATGTTGGACATTCTCTCATATTCCTTTACTTTAACTTGTGTCTTAGTGTAATGTTGGACATTCTCTCATGTTCCTTTACTTTAACTTGTGTCTTAGTCTAATGTTGGACATTCTCTCATGTTCCTTTACTTTAACTTGTGTCTTAGTGTAATGTTGGACATTCTCTCATGTTCCTTTACTTTAACTTGTGTCTTAGTGTATGTTGGACATTCTCATATGTTCCTTTTCTTTAACTTGTGTCTTAGTGTCATGTTGGACATTCTCTCATTTTCCTTTACTTTAACTTGTGTCTTAGTGTAATGTTGGGCATTCTCTCATGTTCCTTTACTTTAACTTGTGTCTTAGTGTAATGTTGGACATTCTCTCATATTCCTTTACTTTAACTTGTGTCTTAGTGTAATGTTGGACATTCTCTCATGTTCCTTTACTTTAACATGTGTCTTATTCTAATGTTGGACATTCTCTCATGTTCTTTTACTTTAACTTGTGTCTTAGTGTAATGTTGGACATTCTCTCGTGTTCCTTTACTTTAACTTGTGTCTTAGTGTAATGTTGGACATTCTCTCATGTTCCTTTACTTTAACTTGTGTCTTAGTGTAATGTTGGACATTCTCACATGTTCCTTTTCTTTAACTTGTGTCTTAGTGTCATGTTGGACATTCTCTCATTTTCCTTTACTTTAACTTGTGTCTTAGTGTAATGTTGGGCATTCTCTCATGTTCCTTTACTTTAACTTGTGTCTTAGTGTGATGTTGGACATTCTCTCATGTTCCTTTACTTTAGCTTGTGTCTTAGTGTAATGTTGGACATTCTCTCATGTTCCTTTACTTTAACTTGTATCTTATTCTGATATTGGACATTCTCTCATGTTCCTTTACTTTAACGTGTTTCTTGGTGTAATGTTGGGTAGTCTCTCATGTTCCTTTACTTTAACTTGTGTCTTAGTGCAATGTTGGACATTCTCTCATATTCCTTTACTTTAGCTTGTGTCTTAGTGTAATGTTGGACATTCTCTCATGTTCGTTTACTTTAACTTTTGTCTTAGTGTGATGTTTGACATTCTCTCATATTCCATTACTCTAACTTGTGTCTTATTCTGATGTTGGATATTCTCTCATGTTCCTTTACTTTAACTTGTGTCTTAGTCTGATGTTGGACATTCTCTCATGTTCCTTTACTTTAACTTGTGTCTTAGTGTAATGTTGGACATTCTCTCATGTTCCTTTACTTTAACTTGTGTCTTTGTGTAATGTTGAACATTCTTTCATGTTCCTTTACTTTAACTTGTGTCTTGGTGTAATGTTGGACATTCTCTCATATTCCTTTACTTTAACTTGGGTCTTAGTGTAATGTTGGACATTCTCTCATGTTCCTTTACTTTAACTTGTGTCTTAGTCTAATGTTGGACATTCTCTCATGTTCCTTTACTTTAACTTGTGTCTTAGTGTAATGTTGGACATTCTCTCATTTTCCTTTACTTTAACTTGTGTCTTAGTGTAATGTTGGGCATTCTCTCATGTTCCTTTTCTTTAACTTGTGTCTTAGTGTAATGTTGGACATTCTCTCATATTCCTTTACTTTAACTTGTGTCTTAGTGTAATGTTGGACATTCTCTCATGTTCCTTTACTTTAACATGTGTCTTATTCTAATGTTGGACATTCTCTCATGTTCTTTTACTTTAACTTGTGTCTTAGTGTAATGTTGGACATTCTCTCGTGTTCCTTTACTTTAACTTGTGTCTTAGTGTAATGTTGGACATTCTCTCATGTTCCTTTACTTTAACTTGTGTCTTAGTGTAATGTTGGACATTCTCACATGTTCCTTTTCTTTTACTTGTGTCTTAGTGTCATGTTGGACATTCTCTCATTTTCCTTTACTTTAACTTGTGTCTTAGTGTAATGTTGGGCATTCTCTCATGTTCCTTTACTTTAACTTGTGTCTTAGTGTGATGTTGGACATTCTCTCTTGTTCCTTTACTTTAGCTTGTGTCTTAGTGTAATGTTGGACATTCTCTCATGTTCCTTTACTTTAACTTGTGTCTTATTCTGATATTGGACATTCTCTCATGTTCCTTTACTTTAACGTGTTTCTTGGTGTAATGTTGGGTAGTCTCTCATGTTCCTTTACTTTAACTTGTGTCTTAGTGCAATGTTGGACATTCTCTCATATTCCTTTACTTTAGCTTGTGTCTTAGTGTAATGTTGGACATTCTCTCATGTTCGTTTACTTTAACTTTTGTCTTAGTGTGATGTTGGGCATTCTCTCATATTCCATTACTCTAACTTGTGTCTTATTCTGATGTTGGATATTCTCTCATGTTCCTTTACTTTAACTTGTGTCTTAGTCTGATGTTGGACATTCTCTCATGTTCCTTTACTTTAACGTGTGTCTTAGTGTAATGTTGGACATTCTCTCATGTTCCTTTACTTTAACTTGTGTTTTTGTGTAATGTTGAACATTCTCTCATGTTCCTTTACTTTAACTTGTGTCTTGGTGTAATGTTGGACATTCTCTCATATTCCTTTACTTTAACTTGTGTCTTAGTGTAATGTTGGACATTCTCTCATGTTCCTTTACTTTAACTTGTGTCTTATTCTAATGTTGGACATTCTCTCATGTTCCTTTACTTTAACTTGTGTCTTAGTGTAATGTTGGACATTCTCTCATGTTCCTTTACTTTAACTTGTGTCTTTGTGTAATGTTGAACATTCTCTCATGTTCCTTTACTTTAACTTGTGTCTTGGTGTAATGTTGGACATTCTCTCATATTCCTTTACTTTAACTTGTGTCTTAGTGTAATGTTGGACATTCTCTCATGTTCCTTTACTTTAACTTGTGTCTTTGTGTAATGTTGAACATTCTTTCATGTTCCTTTACTTTAACTTGTGTCTTGGTGTAATGTTGGACATTCTCTCATATTCCTTTACTTTAACTTGGGTCTTAGTGTAATGTTGGACATTCTCTCATGTTCCTTTACTTTAACTTGTGTCTTAGTCTAATGTTGGACATTCTCTCATGTTCCTTTACTTTAACTTGTGTCTTAGTGTAATGTTGGACATTCTCTCATTTTCCTTTACTTTAACTTGTGTCTTAGTGTAATGTTGGGCATTCTCTCATGTTCCTTTTCTTTAACTTGTGTCTTAGTGTAATGTTGGACATTCTCTCATATTCCTTTACTTTAACTTGTGTCTTAGTGTAATGTTGGACATTCTCTCATGTTCCTTTACTTTAACATGTGTCTTATTCTAATGTTGGACATTCTCTCATGTTCTTTTACTTTAACTTGTGTCTTAGTGTAATGTTGGACATTCTCTCGTGTTCCTTTACTTTAACTTGTGTCTTAGTGTAATGTTGGACATTCTCTCATGTTCCTTTACTTTAACTTGTGTCTTAGTGTAATGTTGGACATTCTCACATGTTCCTTTTCTTTTACTTGTGTCTTAGTGTCATGTTGGACATTCTCTCATTTTCCTTTACTTTAACTTGTGTCTTAGTGTAATGTTGGGCATTCTCTCATGTTCCTTTACTTTAACTTGTGTCTTAGTGTGATGTTGGACATTCTCTCTTGTTCCTTTACTTTAGCTTGTGTCTTAGTGTAATGTTGGACATTCTCTCATGTTCCTTTACTTTAACTTGTGTCTTATTCTGATATTGGACATTCTCTCATGTTCCTTTACTTTAACGTGTTTCTTGGTGTAATGTTGGGTAGTCTCTCATGTTCCTTTACTTTAACTTGTGTCTTAGTGCAATGTTGGACATTCTCTCATATTCCTTTACTTTAGCTTGTGTCTTAGTGTAATGTTGGACATTCTCTCATGTTCGTTTACTTTAACTTTTGTCTTAGTGTGATGTTGGGCATTCTCTCATATTCCATTACTCTAACTTGTGTCTTATTCTGATGTTGGATATTCTCTCATGTTCCTTTACTTTAACTTGTGTCTTAGTCTGATGTTGGACATTCTCTCATGTTCCTTTACTTTAACGTGTGTCTTAGTGTAATGTTGGACATTCTCTCATGTTCCTTTACTTTAACTTGTGTTTTTGTGTAATGTTGAACATTCTCTCATGTTCCTTTACTTTAACTTGTGTCTTGGTGTAATGTTGGACATTCTCTCATATTCCTTTACTTTAACTTGTGTCTTAGTGTAATGTTGGACATTCTCTCATGTTCCTTTACTTTAACTTGTGTCTTATTCTAATGTTGGACATTCTCTCATGTTCCTTTACTTTAACTTGTGTCTTAGTGTAATGTTGGACATTCTCTCATGTTCCTTTACTTTAACTTGTGTCTTTGTGTAATGTTGAACATTCTCTCATGTTCCTTTACTTTAACTTGTGTCTTGGTGTAATGTTGGACATTCTCTCATATTCCTTTACTTTAACTTGTGTCTTAGTGTAATGTTGGACATTCTCTCATGTTCCTTTACTTTAACTTGTGTCTTAGTCTAATGTTGGACATTCTCTCATGTTCCTTTACTTTAACTTGTGTCTTAGTGTAATGTTGGACATTCTCTCATGTTCCTTTACTTTAACTTGTGTCTTAGTGTATGTTGGACATTCTCATATGTTCCTTTTCTTTAACTTGTGTCTTAGTGTCATGTTGGACATTCTCTCATTTTCCTTTACTTTAACTTGTGTCTTAGTGTAATGTTGGGCATTCTCTCATGTTCCTTTACTTTAACTTGTGTCTTAGTGTAATGTTGGACATTCTCTCATATTCCTTTACTTTAACTTGTGTCTTAGTGTAATGTTGGACATTCTCTCATGTTCCTTTACTTTAACATGTGTCTTATTCTAATGTTGGACATTCTCTCATGTTCTTTTACTTTAACTTGTGTCTTAGTGTAATGTTGGACATTCTCTCGTGTTCCTTTACTTTAACTTGTGTCTTAGTGTAATGTTGGACATTCTCTCATGTTCCTTTACTTTAACTTGTGTCTTAGTGTAATGTTGGACATTCTCACATGTTCCTTTTCTTTAACTTGTGTCTTAGTGTCATGTTGGACATTCTCTCATTTTCCTTTACTTTAACTTGTGTCTTAGTGTAATGTTGGGCATTCTCTCATGTTCCTTTACTTTAACTTGTGTCTTAGTGTGATGTTGGACATTCTCTCATGTTCCTTTACTTTAGCTTGTGTCTTAGTGTAATGTTGGACATTCTCTCATGTTCCTTTACTTTAACTTGTATCTTATTCTGATATTGGACATTCTCTCATGTTCCTTTACTTTAACGTGTTTCATGGTGTAATGTTGGGTAGTCTCTCATGTTCCTTTACTTTAACTTGTGTCTTAGTGCAATGTTGGACATTCTCTCATATTCCTTTACTTTAGCTTGTGTCTTAGTGTAATGTTGGACATTCTCTCATGTTCGTTTACTTTAACTTTTGTCTTAGTGTGATGTTTGACATTCTCTCATATTCCATTACTCTAACTTGTGTCTTATTCTGATGTTGGATATTCTCTCATGTTCCTTTACTTTAACTTGTGTCTTAGTCTGATGTTGGACATTCTCTCATGTTCCTTTACTTTAACTTGTGTCTTAGTGTAATGTTGGACATTCTCTCATGTTCCTTTACTTTAACTTGTGTCTTTGTGTAATGTTGAACATTCTTTCATGTTCCTTTACTTTAACTTGTGTCTTGGTGTAATGTTGGACATTCTCTCATATTCCTTTACTTTAACTTGGGTCTTAGTGTAATGTTGGACATTCTCTCATGTTCCTTTACTTTAACTTGTGTCTTAGTCTAATGTTGGACATTCTCTCATGTTCCTTTACTTTAACTTGTGTCTTAGTGTAATGTTGGACATTCTCTCATGTTCCTTTACTTTAACTTGTGTCTTAGTGTAATGTTGGACATTCTCATATGTTCCTTTTCTTTAACTTGTGTCTTAGTGTCATGTTGGACATTCTCTCATTTTCCTTTACTTTAACTTGTGTCTTAGTGTAATGTTGGGCATTCTCTCATGTTCTTTTACTTTAACTTGTGTCTTAGTGTAATGTTGGACAGTCTCTCGTGTTCCTTTACTTTAACTTGTGTCTTAGTGTAATGTTGGACATTCTCTCATGTTCCTTTACTTTAACTTGTGTCTTAGTGTAATGTTGGACATTCTCACATGTTCCTTTTCTTTAACTTGTGTCTTAGTGTCATGTTGGACATTCTCTCATTTTCCTTTACTTTAACTTGTGTCTTAGTGTAATGTTGGGCATTCTCTCATGTTCCTTTACTTTAACTTGTGTCTTAGTGTGATGTTGGACATTCTCTCATGTTCCTTTACTTTAGCTTGTGTCTTAGTGTAATGTTGGACATTCTCTCATGTTCCTTTACTTTAACTTGTATCTTATTCTGATATTGGACATTCTCTCATGTTCCTTTACTTTAACGTGTTTCTTGGTGTAATGTTGGGTAGTCTCTCATGTTCCTTTACTTTAACTTGTGTCTTAGTGCAATGTTGGACATTCTCTCATATTCCTTTACTTTAGCTTGTGTCTTAGTGTAATGTTGGACATTCTCTCATGTTCGTTTACTTTAACTTTTGTCTTAGTGTGATGTTTGACATTCTCTCATATTCCATTACTCTAACTTGTGTCTTATTCTGATGTTGGATATTCTCTCATGTTCCTTTACTTTAACTTGTGTCTTAGTCTGATGTTGGACATTCTCTCATGTTCCTTTACTTTAACTTGTGTCTTAGTGTAATGTTGGACATTCTCTCATGTTCCTTTACTTTAACTTGTGTCTTTGTGTAATGTTGAACATTCTTTCATGTTCCTTTACTTTAACTTGTGTCTTGGTGTAATGTTGGACATTCTCTCATATTCCTTTACTTTAACTTGTGTCTTAGTGTAATGTTGGACATTCTCTCATGTTCCTTTACTTTAACTTGTGTCTTAGTCTAATGTTGGACATTCTCTCATGTTCCTTTACTTTAACTTGTGTCTTAGTGTAATGTTGGACATTCTCTCATGTTCCTTTACTTTAACTTGTGTCTTAGTGTAATGTTGGACATTCTCATATGTTCCTTTTCTTTAACTTGTGTCTTAGTGTCATGTTGGACATTCTCTCATTTTCCTTTACTTTAACTTGTGTCTTAGTGTAATGTTGGGCATTCTCTCATGTTCCTTTACTTTAACTTGTGTCTTAGTGTAATGTTGGACATTCTCTCATATTCCTTTACTTTAACTTGTGTCTTAGTGTAATGTTGGACATTCTCTCATGTTCCTTTACTTTAACATGTGTCTTATTCTAATGTTGGACATTCTCTCATGTTCTTTTACTTTAACTTGTGTCTTAGTGTAATGTTGGACATTCTCTCGTGTTCCTTTACTTTAACTTGTGTCTTAGTGTAATGTTGGACATTCTCTCATGTTCCTTTACTTTAACTTGTGTCTTAGTGTAATGTTGGACATTCTCACATGTTCCTTTTCTTTAACTTGTGTCTTAGTGTCATGTTGGACATTCTCTCATTTTCCTTTACTTTAACTTGTGTCTTAGTGTAATGTTGGGCATTCTCTCATGTTCCTTTACTTTAACTTGTGTCTTAGTGTGATGTTGGACATTCTCTCATGTTCCTTTACTTTAGCTTGTGTCTTAGTGTAATGTTGGACATTCTCTCATGTTCCTTTACTTTAACTTGTATCTTATTCTGATATTGGACATTCTCTCATGTTCCTTTACTTTAACGTGTTTCTTGGTGTAATGTTGGGTAGTCTCTCATGTTCCTTTACTTTAACTTGTGTCTTAGTGCAATGTTGGACATTCTCTCATATTCCTTTACTTTAGCTTGTGTCTTAGTGTAATGTTGGACATTCTCTCATGTTCGTTTACTTTAACTTTTGTCTTAGTGTGATGTTTGACATTCTCTCATATTCCATTACTCTAACTTGTGTCTTATTCTGATGTTGGATATTCTCTCATGTTCCTTTACTTTAACTTGTGTCTTAGTCTGATGTTGGACATTCTCTCATGTTCCTTTACTTTAACTTGTGTCTTAGTGTAATGTTGGACATTCTCTCATGTTCCTTTACTTTAACTTGTGTCTTTGTGTAATGTTGAACATTCTTTCATGTTCCTTTACTTTAACTTGTGTCTTGGTGTAATGTTGGACATTCTCTCATATTCCTTTACTTTAACTTGGGTCTTAGTGTAATGTTGGACATTCTCTCATGTTCCTTTACTTTAACTTGTGTCTTAGTCTAATGTTGGACATTCTCTCATGTTCCTTTACTTTAACTTGTGTCTTAGTGTAATGTTGGACATTCTCTCATGTTCCTTTACTTTAACTTGTGTCTTAGTGTAATGTTGGACATTCTCATATGTTCCTTTTCTTTAACTTGTGTCTTAGTGTCATGTTGGACATTCTCTCATTTTCCTTTACTTTAACTTGTGTCTTAGTGTAATGTTGGGCATTCTCTCATGTTCTTTTACTTTAACTTGTGTCTTAGTGTAATGTTGGACAGTCTCTCGTGTTCCTTTACTTTAACTTGTGTCTTAGTGTAATGTTGGACATTCTCTCATGTTCCTTTACTTTAACTTGTGTCTTAGTGTAATGTTGGACATTCTCACATGTTCCTTTTCTTTAACTTGTGTCTTAGTGTCATGTTGGACATTCTCTCATTTTCCTTTACTTTAACTTGTGTCTTAGTGTAATGTTGGGCATTCTCTCATGTTCCTTTACTTTAACTTGTGTCTTAGTGTGATGTTGGACATTCTCTCATGTTCCTTTACTTTAGCTTGTGTCTTAGTGTAATGTTGGACATTCTCTCATGTTCCTTTACTTTAACTTGTATCTTATTCTGATATTGGACATTCTCTCATGTTCCTTTACTTTAACGTGTTTCTTGGTGTAATGTTGGGTAGTCTCTCATGTTCCTTTACTTTAACTTGTGTCTTAGTGCAATGTTGGACATTCTCTCATATTCCTTTACTTTAGCTTGTGTCTTAGTGTAATGTTGGACATTCTCTCATGTTCGTTTACTTTAACTTTTGTCTTAGTGTGATGTTTGACATTCTCTCATATTCCATTACTCTAACTTGTGTCTTATTCTGATGTTGGATATTCTCTCATGTTCCTTTACTTTAACTTGTGTCTTAGTCTGATGTTGGACATTCTCTCATGTTCCTTTACTTTAACTTGTGTCTTAGTGTAATGTTGGACATTCTCTCATGTTCCTTTACTTTAACTTGTGTCTTTGTGTAATGTTGAACATTCTTTCATGTTCCTTTACTTTAACTTGTGTCTTGGTGTAATGTTGGACATTCTCTCATATTCCTTTACTTTAACTTGTGTCTTAGTGTAATGTTGGACATTCTCTCATGTTCCTTTACTTTAACTTGTGTCTTAGTCTAATGTTGGACATTCTCTCATGTTCCTTTACTTTAACTTGTGTCTTAGTGTAATGTTGGACATTCTCTCATGTTCCTTTACTTTAACTTGTGTCTTAGTGTAATGTTGGACATTCTCATATGTTCCTTTTCTTTAACTTGTGTCTTAGTGTCATGTTGGACATTCTCTCATTTTCCTTTACTTTAACTTGTGTCTTAGTGTAATGTTGGGCATTCTCTCATGTTCCTTTACTTTAACTTGTGTCTTAGTGTAATGTTGGACATTCTCTCATATTCCTTTACTTTAACTTGTGTCTTAGTGTAATGTTGGACATTCTCTCATGTTCCTTTACTTTAACATGTGTCTTATTCTAATGTTGGACATTCTCTCATGTTCTTTTACTTTAACTTGTGTCTTAGTGTAATGTTGGACATTCTCTCGTGTTCCTTTACTTTAACTTGTGTCTTAGTGTAATGTTGGACATTCTCTCATGTTCCTTTACTTTAACTTGTGTCTTAGTGTAATGTTGGACATTCTCACATGTTCCTTTTCTTTAACTTGTGTCTTAGTGTCATGTTGGACATTCTCTCATTTTCCTTTACTTTAACTTGTGTCTTAGTGTAATGTTGGGCATTCTCTCATGTTCCTTTACTTTAACTTGTGTCTTAGTGTGATGTTGGACATTCTCTCATGTTCCTTTACTTTAGCTTGTGTCTTAGTGTAATGTTGGACATTCTCTCATGTTCCTTTACTTTAACTTGTGTCTTATTCTGATATTGGACATTCTCTCATGTTCCTTTACTTTAACGTGTTTCTTGGTGTAATGTTGGGTAGTCTCTCATGTTCCTTTACTTTAACTTGTGTCTTAGTGCAATGTTGGACATTTTCTCATATTCCTTTACTTTAGCTTGTGTCTTAGTGTAATGTTGGACATTCTCTCATGTTCGTTTACTTTAACTTTTGTTTTAGTGTGATGTTGGACATTCTCTCATATTCCATTACTCTAACTTGTGTCTTATTCTGATGTTGGATATTCTCTCATGTTCCTTTACTTTAACTTGTGTCTTAGTCTGATGTTGGACATTCTCTCATGTTACTTTACTTTAACTTGTGTCTTAGTGTAATGTTGGACATTCTCTCATGTTCCTTTACTTTAACTTGTGTCTTTGTGTAATGTTGAACATTCTCTCATGTTCCTTTACTTTAACTTGTGTCTTGGTGTAATGTTGGACATTCTCTCATATTCCTTTACTTTAACTTGTGTCTTAGTGTAATGTTGGACATTCTCTCATGTTCCTTTACTTTAACTTGTGTCTTAGTCTAATGTTGGACATTCTCTCATGTTCCTTTACTTTAACTTGTGTCTTAGTGTAATGTTGGACATTCTCTCATGTTCCTTTACTTTAACTTGTGTCTTTGTGTAATGTTGAACATTCTCTCATGTTCCTTTACTTTAACTTGTGTCTTGGTGTAATGTTGGACATTCTCTCATATTCCTTTACTTTAACTTGTGTCTTAGTGTAATGTTGGACATTCTCTCATGTTCCTTTACTTTAACTTGTGTCTTAGTCTAATGTTGGACATTCTCTCATGTTCCTTTACTTTAACTTGTGTCTTAGTGTAATGTTGGACATTCTCTCATGTTCCTTTACTTTAACTTGTGTCTTTGTGTAATGTTGAACATTCTCTCATGTTCCTTTACTTTAACTTGTGTCTTGGTGTAATGTTGGACATTCTCTCATATTCCTTTACTTTAACTTGTGTCTTAGTGTAATGTTGGACATTCTCTCATGTTCCTTTACTTTAACTTGTGTCTTAGTCTAATGTTGGACATTCTCTCATGTTCCTTTTCTTTAACTTGTGTCTTAGTGTAATGTTGGACATTCTCTCATGTTCCTTTACTTTAACTTGTGTCTTTGTGTAATGTTGAACATTCTCTCATGTTCCTTTACTTTAACTTGTGTCTTGGTGTAATGTTGGACATTCTCTCATATTCCTTTACTTTAACTTGTGTCTTAGTGTAATGTTGGACATTCTCTCATGTTCCTTTACTTTAACTTGTGTCTTAGTCTAATGTTGGACATTCTCTCATGTTCCTTTACTTTAACTTGTGTCTTAGTGTAATGTTGGACATTCTCTCATGTTCCTTTACTTTAACTTGTGTCTTTGTGTAATGTTGAACATTCTCTCATGTTCCTTTACTTTAACTTGTGTCTTGGTGTAATGTTGGACATTCTCTCATATTCCTTTACTTTAACTTGTGTCTTAGTGTAATGTTGGACATTCTCTCATGTTCCTTTACTTTAACTTGTGTCTTAGTCTAATGTTGGACATTCTCTCATGTTCCTTTACTTTAACTTGTGTCTTAGTGTAATGTTGGACATTCTCTCATGTTCCTTTACTTTAACTTGTGTCTTAGTGTAATGTTGGACATTCTCTCGTGTTCCTTTACTTTAACTTGCGTCTTTGTGTAATGTTGAACATTCTCTCATGTTCCATTACTTTAACTTGTGTCTTAGTCTAATGTTGGACATTCTCTCATGTTCCTTTACTTTAACTTGTGTCTTAGTGTAATGTTGGACATTCTCTCATGTTCCTTTACTTTAACTTGTGTCTTAGTGTAATGTTGGACATTCTCTCGTGTTCCTTTACTTTAACTTGTGTCTTTGTGTAATGTTGAACATTCTCTCATGTTCCATTACTTTAACTTGTGTCTTAGTCTAATGTTGGACATTCTCTCATGTTCCTTTACTTTAACTTGTGTCTTAGTGTAATGTTGGACATTCTCTCATGTTCCTTTACTTTAACTTGTGTCTTTGTGTAATGTTGAACATTCTCTCATGTTCCTTTACTTTAACTTGTGTCTTGGTGTAATGTTGGACATTCTCTCATATTCCTTTACTTTAACTTGTGTCTTAGTGTAATGTTGGACATTCTCTCATGTTCCTTTACTTTAACTTGTGTCTTAGTCTAATGTTGGACATTCTCTCATGTTCCTTTTCTTTAACTTGTGTCTTAGTGTAATGTTGGACATTCTCTCATGTTCCTTTACTTTAACTTGTGTCTTTGTGTAATGTTGAACATTCTCTCATGTTCCTTTACTTTAACTTGTGTCTTGGTGTAATGTTGGACATTCTCTCATATTCCTTTACTTTAACTTGTGTCTTAGTGTAATGTTGGACATTCTCTCATGTTCCTTTACTTTAACTTGTGTCTTAGTCTAATGTTGGACATTCTCTCATGTTCCTTTACTTTAACTTGTGTCTTAGTGTAATGTTGGACATTCTCTCATGTTCCTTTACTTTAACTTGTGTCTTTGTGTAATGTTGAACATTCTCTCATGTTCCTTTACTTTAACTTGTGTCTTGGTGTAATGTTGGACATTCTCTCATATTCCTTTACTTTAACTTGTGTCTTAGTGTAATGTTGGACATTCTCTCATGTTCCTTTACTTTAATTTGTGTCTTAGTCTAATGTTGGACATTCTCTCATGTTCCTTTACTTTAACTTGTGTCTTAGTGTAATGTTGGACATTCTCTCATGTTCCTTTACTTTAACTTGTGTCTTAGTGTAATGTTGGACATTCTCTCGTGTTCCTTTACTTTAACTTGTGTCTTTGTGTAATGTTGAACATTCTCTCATGTTCCATTACTTTAACTTGTGTCTTAGTCTAATGTTGGACATTCTCTCATGTTCCTTTACTTTAACTTGTGTCTTAGTGTAATGTTGGACATTCTCTCATGTTCCTTTACTTTAACTTGTGTCTTAGTGTAATGTTGGACATTCTCTCGTGTTCCTTTACTTTAACTTGTGTCTTTGTGTAATGTTGAACATTCTCTCATGTTCCATTACTTTAACTTGTGTCTTAGTCTAATGTTGGACATTCTCTCATGTTCCTTTACTTTAACTTGTGTCTTAGTGTAATGTTGGACATTCTCTCATGTTCCTTTACTTTAACTTGTGTCTTTGTGTAATGTTGAACATTCTCTCATGTTCCTTTACTTTAACTTGTGTCTTGGTGTAATGTTGGACATTCTCTCATATTCCTTTACTTTAACTTGTGTCTTAGTGTAATGTTGGACATTCTCTCATGTTCCTTTACTTTAACTTGTGTCTTAGTCTAATGTTGGACATTCTCTCATGTTCCTTTACTTTAACTTGTGTCTTAGTGTAATGTTGGACATTCTCTCATGTTCCTTTACTTTAACTTGTGTCTTTGTGTAATGTTGAACATTCTCTCATGTTCCTTTACTTTAACTTGTGTCTTGGTGTAATGTTGGACATTCTCTCATATTCCTTTACTTTAACTTGTGTCTTAGTGTAATGTTGGACATTCTCTCATGTTCCTTTACTTTAACTTGTGTCTTAGTCTAATGTTGGACATTCTCTCATGTTCCTTTACTTTAACTTGTGTCTTAGTGTAATGTTGGACATTCTCTCATGTTCCTTTACTTTAACTTGTGTCTTTGTGTAATGTTGAACATTCTCTCATGTTCCTTTACTTTAACTTGTGTCTTGGTGTAATGTTGGACATTCTCTCATATTCCTTTACTTTAACTTGTGTCTTAGTGTAATGTTGGACATTCTCTCATGTTCCTTTACTTTAACTTGTGTCTTAGTCTAATGTTGGACATTCTCTCATGTTCCTTTTCTTTAACTTGTGTCTTAGTGTAATGTTGGACATTCTCTCATGTTCCTTTACTTTAACTTGTGTCTTTGTGTAATGTTGAACATTCTCTCATGTTCCTTTACTTTAACTTGTGTCTTGGTGTAATGTTGGACATTCTCTCATATTCCTTTACTTTAACTTGTGTCTTAGTGTAATGTTGGACATTCTCTCATGTTCCTTTACTTTAACTTGTGTCTTAGTCTAATGTTGGACATTCTCTCATGTTCCTTTACTTTAACTTGTGTCTTAGTGTAATGTTGGACATTCTCTCATGTTCCTTTACTTTAACTTGTGTCTTTGTGTAATGTTGAACATTCTCTCATGTTCCTTTACTTTAACTTGTGTCTTGGTGTAATGTTGGACATTCTCTCATATTCCTTTACTTTAACTTGTGTCTTAGTGTAATGTTGGACATTCTCTCATGTTCCTTTACTTTAACTTGTGTCTTAGTCTAATGTTGGACATTCTCTCATGTTCCTTTACTTTAACTTGTGTCTTAGTGTAATGTTGGACATTCTCTCATGTTCCTTTACTTTAACTTGTGTCTTAGTGTAATGTTGGACATTCTCTCGTGTTCCTTTACTTTAACTTGCGTCTTTGTGTAATGTTGAACATTCTCTCATGTTCCATTACTTTAACTTGTGTCTTAGTCTAATGTTGGACATTCTCTCATGTTCCTTTACTTTAACTTGTGTCTTAGTGTAATGTTGGACATTCTCTCATGTTCCTTTACTTTAACTTGTGTCTTAGTGTAATGTTGGACATTCTCTCGTGTTCCTTTACTTTAACTTGTGTCTTTGTGTAATGTTGAACATTCTCTCATGTTCCATTACTTTAACTTGTGTCTTAGTCTAATGTTGGACATTCTCTCATGTTCCTTTACTTTAACTTGTGTCTTAGTGTAATGTTGGACATTCTCTCATGTTCCTTTACTTTAACTTGTGTCTTTGTGTAATGTTGAACATTCTCTCATGTTCCTTTACTTTAACTTGTGTCTTGGTGTAATGTTGGACATTCTCTCATATTCCTTTACTTTAACTTGCGTCTTAGTGTAATGTTGGACATTCTCTCATGTTCCTTTACTTTAACTTGTGTCTTAGTCTAATGTTGGACATTCTCTCATGTTCCTTTTCTTTAACTTGTGTCTTAGTGTAATGTTGGACATTCTCTCATGTTCCTTTACTTTAACTTGTGTCTTTGTGTAATGTTGAACATTCTCTCATGTTCCTTTACTTTAACTTGTGTCTTGGTGTAATGTTGGACATTCTCTCATATTCCTTTACTTTAACTTGTGTCTTAGTGTAATGTTGGACATTCTCTCATGTTCCTTTACTTTAACTTGTGTCTTAGTCTAATGTTGGACATTCTCTCATGTTCCTTTACTTTAACTTGTGTCTTAGTGTAATGTTGGACATTCTCTCATGTTCCTTTACTTTAACTTGTGTCTTTGTGTAATGTTGAACATTCTCTCATGTTCCTTTACTTTAACTTGTGTCTTGGTGTAATGTTGGACATTCTCTCATATTCCTTTACTTTAACTTGTGTCTTAGTGTAATGTTGGACATTCTCTCATGTTCCTTTACTTTAATTTGTGTCTTAGTCTAATGTTGGACATTCTCTCATGTTCCTTTACTTTAACTTGTGTCTTAGTGTAATGTTGGACATTCTCTCATGTTCCTTTACTTTAACTTGTGTCTTAGTGTAATGTTGGACATTCTCTCGTGTTCCTTTACTTTAACTTGTGTCTTTGTGTAATGTTGAACATTCTCTCATGTTCCATTACTTTAACTTGTGTCTTAGTCTAATGTTGGACATTCTCTCATGTTCCTTTACTTTAACTTGTGTCTTAGTGTAATGTTGGACATTCTCTCATGTTCCTTTACTTTAACTTGTGTCTTAGTGTAATGTTGGACATTCTCTCGTGTTCCTTTACTTTAACTTGTGTCTTTGTGTAATGTTGAACATTCTCTCATGTTCCATTACTTTAACTTGTGTCTTAGTCTAATGTTGGACATTCTCTCATGTTCCTTTACTTTAACTTGTGTCTTAGTGTAATGTTGGACATTCTCTCATGTTCCTTTACTTTAACTTGTGTCTTTGTGTAATGTTGAACATTCTCTCATGTTCCTTTACTTTAACTTGTGTCTTGGTGTAATGTTGGACATTCTCTCATATTCCTTTACTTTAACTTGTGTCTTAGTGTAATGTTGGACATTCTCTCATGTTCCTTTACTTTAACTTGTGTCTTAGTCTAATGTTGGACATTCTCTCATGTTCCTTTTCTTTAACTTGTGTCTTAGTGTAATGTTGGACATTCTCTCATGTTCCTTTACTTTAACTTGTGTCTTTGTGTAATGTTGAACATTCTCTCATGTTCCTTTACTTTAACTTGTGTCTTGGTGTAATGTTGGACATTCTCTCATATTCCTTTACTTTAACTTGTGTCTTAGTGTAATGTTGGACATTCTCTCATGTTCCTTTACTTTAACTTGTGTCTTAGTCTAATGTTGGACATTCTCTCATGTTCCTTTACTTTAACTTGTGTCTTAGTGTAATGTTGGACATTCTCTCATGTTCCTTTACTTTAACTTGTGTCTTTGTGTAATGTTGAACATTCTCTCATGTTCCTTTACTTTAACTTGTGTCTTGGTGTAATGTTGGACATTCTCTCATATTCCTTTACTTTAACTTGTGTCTTAGTGTAATGTTGGACATTCTCTCATGTTCCTTTACTTTAACTTGTGTCTTAGTCTAATGTTGGACATTCTCTCATGTTCCTTTACTTTAACTTGTGTCTTAGTGTAATGTTGGACATTCTCTCATGTTCCTTTACTTTAACTTGTGTCTTAGTGTAATGTTGGACATTCTCTCGTGTTCCTTTACTTTAACTTGTGTCTTTGTGTAATGTTGAACATTCTCTAGCTGAGGCAAATAAGCATCGAGATGGTTTTTAAGGCACTTGTATGGTTTTTATGATGCTACAAGCTGTTATTTGTGTAATAATACTTATATAAGTATTGATATATGAAATTTGGAGAAAAAAAGATGCATCCAGCTGGGACAAATAAGCAACGTGGAGGAATCTCTCTGGTCAGATCGTAACCGAATATCATCAGGATGGTTTTTTATGGCACTTGTATGGTTTTATGATGCTACAAGCTGTTATTTGTGTAATAATACTTATATAAGTATTAATATATGAAATTTGGAGAGAAAAAAAGTTGAGAGTCTCTCTCAGGGATGAGTCTCTCTGTCAGATCATAACCGAATGTCATCAGGATGGTTTTTTCATGGCACTTGTATGGTTTTATGATGTTACAAGCTGTTATTTGTGTAATAATACTTATATAAGTATTGATATATGAAATTTGGAGACAAAAATAATACATGTAGTTCTAAAGTTTTAAAGTGAGCGGGAATTTCATGAATTAAATTAAAAACGATATTGTGATGGGTATTTTCATTTTCAAAATACCGATATATATGCTTAAAATTTATATATGGTAAAAAGTGTCAAACCGTCATATATACTCATTTGTTTTGAACCAAAAAATTTAAAATCGATCGTGTACCTATGAAATAGGCATTTGGACTATATATATAAATAATGGTAACAGATATTGTGATAATTCTTTTTAAATTGATAGGTTTCGCCTTTTTAAATAAAAAATAAATTTAAGGAAAATGGGATGAACTAATACGAACTTGAAATAGTTATAAATATTTCCCAAATACCGATTTGATGGATATACGAAAATTTTATATTTTGAACGGAATACTCGACCGATTCTTAATTTGTTTTTTTTTATCTAAAAAGGTGAAACCTAAAAAGAATTACTACGATATACGTTACCGTTTGAAAATTATTTACATATACGGGACTTGAAATAGTTATAAAATATTCCCAAACTTCGATTTGATGGGAATCCGGTAATTTTATATTTTAAACGAAATACTTCAACCATTCTTAAATTTATTTTTGATTTAAAAAGGCAAAACCTATCCTTAGACAATCTAAAAAGAATTAATATATGAAATTTGGAGAAAAAAAAGATGAGTCTCTCTCTGGGACAGAGCGCTTTTTTTACCAACCTAGATTTATACCGTATACCAAAACCTAGATTTATACCGTATACCAATAACTAGATTTATATCGCATACCAAAACCTCGAATTATAACGCATACCAAAACCTAGATTTATACCGTATACCAATAACTAGATTTATATCGCATACCAAAACGTAGATTTATATCGCACACCAAAACCTAGATTTATGTAGCATAGCAAAACCTAGATTTATCTCGTAAACCACAACCTAGATTTATATTGTATACCAAAACCTAGATTTATACCGTATACCAATAACTACATTTATATCGCATACCAAAACCTCGATTTATACCGCATACCAAAACCTAGATTTATACCGTATACCAAAACCTAGATTTATATAGTTTACCAAGACTTTGATTTATATCGCATACAAAACCTAGATTTATCTCGTATACCAAAACCTAGATTTATATAGTATACCAAACTTTGATTTATATCGTATACAAAAGCCTAGATTTATATAATATACCAATACCTGGATTTATACGTATATCAAAGCCTAGATTTATATCGCACACCAAAACCGAGATTTATGTAGCATAGCAAAACCTAGATTTATCTCGTAAACCACAACCTAGATTTATACCGTATACCCAAACCTAGATTTATACCGTATTCCAATAACTAGATTTATATCGCATACCAAAACGTAGATTTATATCGTATACCAAAGCCAATATTTATACTGTATACCAAAACCTAGATTTATATCGTATACCAAAACCTAGATTTACTCGGTATATCAAAAGCTATATTTATACCGTATACCACAACCTAAATTTATCTCGTATACCAAAACCTAGATTTATATGGCATACCAAAATCTAGATTTATACGGTTTAGCAATAACTAGATTTATATCGTATAACAAAACCTTGATTTACATCGTATATCAAAGCTTATATTTAGATCGCATAGCAAAACCTAGATTTATATAGTATGCCAAAACTTTGATTTATATCGTCTACCAAAACCTAGATTTATATCGTATACCAAAACCTAGATTTACACGTATTCCAAAACATATATTTATACCGTAAACCAAAACCTAGATTTATATAGCATAGCAAAACATAGATTTATCTCGTAAACCACAACCTAGATTTATACCGTATACCCAAACCTAGATTTATACCGTATTCCAATAACTAGATTTATATCGCATACCAAAACGTAGATTTATATCGTATACCAAAGCCAATATTTATACTGTATACCAAAACCTAGATTTATATCGTATACCAAAACCTAGATTTACTCGGTATATCAAAAGCTATATTTATACCGTATACCACAACCTAAATTTATCTCGTATACCAAAACCTAGATTTATATGGCATACCAAAACCTAGATTTACACGTATTCCAAAACATATATTTATACCGTAAACCAAAACCTAGATTTATATAGCATAGCAAAACATAGATTTATCTCGTAAACCACAACCTAGATTTATACCGTATACCCAAACCTAGATTTATACCGTATTCCAATAACTAGATTTATATCGCATACCAAAACGTAGATTTATATCGTATACCAAAGCCAATATTTATACTGTATACCAAAACCTAGATTTATATCGTATACCAAAACCTAGATTTACTCGGTATATCAAAAGCTATATTTATACCGTATACCACAACCTAAATTTATCTCGTATACCAAAACCTAGATTTATATGGCATACCAAAATCTAGATTTATACGGTTTAGCAATAACTAGATTTATATCGTATAACAAAACCTTGATTTACATCGTATATCAAAGCTTATATTTAGATCGCATAGCAAAACCTAGATTTATATAGTATGCCAAAACTTTGATTTATATCGTCTACCAAAACCTAGATTTATATCGTATACCAAAACCTAGATTTACACGTATTCCAAAACATATATTTATACCGTAAACCAAAACCTAGATTTATATAGCATAGCAAAACATAGATTTATCTCGTAAACCACAACCTAGATTTATACCGTATTCCAAAGCCTAGATTTATATAGTTTACGTATGAGAAAACCTACATTTATTAAATATACCAAAACCTAGATTTATCTCGCATACCAAAACCTAGATTTATACTGCATTCCAAAACCTAGATTTATATCACATACCAATACCTAAATTTATACCATAAATTTATATCGCATAAAAAAACCTAGATTTATATCGCATATTACCAAAACCTAGATTTATACTGCATACCAAAACCTAGATTTATATCGCATACCAAAACCTAGATTTATATCGTATACAAAAACCTAGATTTATATCGTATACCAAAACCTAGATTTATATCGCATACCAAAATTTAGATTTAATGTGGCATAGTAAAACCTAGACCGAATACCAAAACCTAGATTTATACAGCATACGAAAACCTAGATTTACACAGTATACAAGTACCTAGATTTATATCGCATGCAAAAACCTAGATTTAAACGTATACCAAAACCTATATTTATACTGTATACCGAAACCTATATTTATATTGCATACCAAAACCTTCATTTATATCATATACAAAAACCTAGATTGATATTGTTTGCCAAAACCTAGATTTATATAGAATACAAAAACCTATATTTCTCCCGTATACCAAAACCTACATTTATATCGTATACCAAAACCTACCTTTATGTAGTAGAGCAAAATCTAGATTTATCTCGTAAACTACAACTTAGATTTATACCGTATACGAACACCTAGATTTATATCGTATACCAAAACCTAGATTTATATCGTATATCAAAACGTAGATTTAAACACCATACCAAAACCTAGATTTATATCTTATACCAAAACATAGATTTATATCGTATACCAAAACCTAGATTTATATAGTATTGCAAAGCCTAGATGTATATCCCCCCTCCCAAAACCTAGATTTTTGTAGCATAGCAAAACCTAGACTTATCTCGTAAACGACAATCAAGATTTATACCGTATGCGAAAATCTACAGTATACCAATACCTAGATTTATATCGTTTACCAAAACCTAGATTTATATCGTATGCCAAAGCTTAGATTTATATAGTATACCAGAATTTTAATTTATATCGTATACCAAAACCTTGATTTATACCGCATGCCAAAACCTAAATTTATACTGTATACCGAAACCTAGATTTACACGTATTCCAAAACATATATTTATACCGTAAACCAAAACCTAGATTTATATAGCATAGCAAAACCTAGATTTATACGTATACGAAAACCTATATTTATTAAATATACCAATACCTAAATTTATATCGAATACCAAAACCTAGATTAATATCGCATACCACAACTAGATTTATCTCGCATACCAAAACCTAGATTTATATTGCATACCAAAACCTAGATTTATATCGCATACCAATACCTAGATTTATACCATTAGATTTATATCGCATAAAAAAACCTAGATTTATATCCTATATTAAAACTTATATTTAGATATCATACCAAAACCTAGATTTATATCGTATACCAAAAGTAGATTTATATAGTTTGCCAAAACTTTGATTTATATCGTCTACCAAAACCTAGATTTATATCGTATAACCAAAACCTAGATTTATATAGTTTACCAAATCTTTGAGTTGTATCGCATACCAAACCCTAGATTTATCTCGTATACCAAAACCTAGATTTATATAGTATAGCAAACTTTGATTTATATCGTATACAAAAGCCTAGATTTATATAATATACCAATAGCTGGATTTATAACGTATATCAAAGCCTAGATTTATATCGCACACCAAAACCTAGATTTATGTAGCATAGCAAAATCTAGATTTATCTCGTAAACCACAACCTAGATTTATACCGTATACCAAAACCTAGATTTATACGTATACCAATAACTAGATTTATATCCCATACCAAAACGTAGATTTATATCGTATACCAAAGCCAATATTTATACTGTATACCAAAACCTAGATTTATATCGTATACCAAAACCTAGATTTACATCGTATATCAAAAGCTATATTTATACCGTATTCCACAACCTAGATTTATCTCGCATACCAAAACCTAGATTTATATCGTATACCAAAGCCTAGATTTACACGTATTCCAAAACATATATTTATACCGTAAACCAAAACCTAGATTTATATAGCATACCAAAACCTAGATTTATACGTATTCGAAAACCTATATTTATTAAATATACCAATACCTAAATTTATATCGAATACCAAAACCTAGATTAATATCGCATACCACAACCTAGATTTATCTCGCATACCAAAACCTAGATTTATACTGCATACCAAAACCTAGATTTATATCGCATACCAATACCTAGATTTATAACATTAGATTTATATCGCATAAAAAAACCTAGATTTATATCCTATATTAAAACTTATATTTAGATATCATACCAAAACCTAGATTTATATCGTATACCAAAACCAAGAATTATATCGTATACAAAAACCTAGATTCATATCGCATACCAAAACCTAGATTTATATCGTATACAAAAGCCTAGATTTATATCGCATACCAAAACCTAGATTTATATCGCATAGCAAAACCTAGATTTATCTCGTAAACCCCAACCCAGATTTATACCGTATGCGAAAATCTAGAGTATACCTATATCTAGATTTATATCGTTTACCAAAACCTAGATTTATATCGTATGCCAAAACTTAGATTTATATAGTATACCAGAATTTTGATTTATATCGTATACCAAAACCTTGATTTATACCGCATACCAAAACCTAAATTTATACCGTATACCAAAAACTAGATTTATATCGAATACCGAAACCTACATTTATATCGTATACCAAAACCTAGATTTATATCGTATACCAAAACCTAGATTTATACCACATAACAAAACCTCGATTTATACTTCATACGAAAACCTAGATTTACACAGTATACCAATACCCAGATTTGTATCGCATTCCAAAACTTAGATTTATATCACATACCAAAACCTAGATTTATATTGTATATCAAAGCCTAGATTTATATCGCACACCAAAACCTAGATTTATACCGTATACCAAGACCTAGATTGATATCGTATACCAAAACCTAGATTTATATAGTTTACCAAATCTTTGATTTGTATCGCATACCAAACCCTAGATTTATCTCGTATACCAAAACCTTGATTTATATAGAATACCAAACTTTGATTTATATCGTATACAAAAGCCTAGATTTATATAATATACCAATACCTGGATTTATAACGTATATCAAATCCTAGATTTATATCGCCCACCAAAACCTAGATTTATGTAGCATAGCAAAATATAGATTTATCTCGTAAACCACAACCTAGTTTTATACCGTATACCAAAACCTAGATTTATACCGTATACCAATAACTAGATTTATATCGCATACCAAAACCTCGATTTATACCGCATACCAAAACCTAGATTTATACCGTATACCAATAACTAGATTTATATCGCATACCAAATCATAGATTTATATCGTATACCAAAGCCAATATTTATACTGTATACCAAAACCTAGATTTATATCGTATACCAAAACCTAGATTTACACCGTATATCAAAAGCTATATTTATTCCGTATACCACAACCTAGATTTATCTCGCATACCAAAACCTAGATTTATATGGAATACCAAAATCTAGATTAATACGGTTTAGCAATAACTAGATTTATATCGCATAGCAAAACCTTGATTTATATCGTATATCAAAGCTTATATTTAGATCGCATAGCAAAACCTAGATTTATATAGTATGCCAAAACTTTGATTTATATCGTCTACCAAAACCTAGATTTATATCATATACCAAAACCTAGATTTACAAGTATTCCAAAACATATATTTATACCGTAAACCAAAACCTAGATTTATATAGCATTGCAAAACCTAGATTTATCTCGTAAACCACAACCTAGATTTATACGTATACGAAAGCGTAGATTTATTAAATATACCAATAACTAAATTTATATCCAATACCAAAACCTAGATTAATATCGCATACCAAAACGTAGATTTATATCGAATACCAAAACCTAGATTAATATCGCATACCAAAACCTAGATTTATATCGTATACCGAAACCTAGATTTATACCGTATACCACAACTAGATTTATCTCGCATACCAAAACCTAGATTTATACTGCATACCAAAACCTAGATTTATATCGCATACCAATACCTAGATTTATACCATTAGATTTATATCGCATACCAAAACCTATATTTATATCGTATGCCAAAACCAAGATTTATATCGTATACAAAAACCTAGATTTATATCGCATACCAAAACCTAGATTTTTATCGTATACAAAAACCTAGATTTATATCGCATACCAAAACCTAGATTTATATCGTATAGAAAAACCTAGATTTATATCGCATACCAAAACCTAGATTTATATCGCATGCCAAAACCTAGATTTATACCGCATACGAAAACCTAGATTTACACAGTATAGCAGTACCTAGATTTATATCGCATACCAAAACCTAGATTTATATCGCATGCCAAAACCTAGATTTATACCGGATACGAAAACCTATATTTATACTGTATACCGAAACCTATATTTATATTGCATACCAAAACCTTGATTTATATAAAATACAAAAACCTAGATTTATATTGTTTGCCAAAACCTAGATTTATATAGAATACAAAAACCTAGAATTATACCGTATACCAAAACCTATATTTATACCGTATACCGAAACCTATATTTATCCGTATACCAAAACCTAGATTTATATAGTATACCAAAACCTAGCTTTATGTAGTAGAGCAAAATCTAGATTTATCTCGTAAACCACAACCTAGATTTATACCGTATATGAACATCTAGATTTATACAGTATACCAATACCTAGATTTATATCGTATACCAAAACCTAGATTTATATCGTATATCAAAACGTAGATTTAAACATCATACGAAAACCTAGATTTATATCTTATACCAAAACATAGATTTATATCGTATACCAAAACCTAGATTTATATAGTATTGCAAAGCCTAGATGTATATCACACACCAAAACCTAGATTTTTGTAGCATAGCAAAACTTAGACTTATCTCGTAAACGACAAACCAGATTTATACCGTGTGCGAAAATCTACAGTATACCAATATCTAGATTTATATCGTTTACCAAAACCTAGATTTATATCGTATGCCAAAGCCTCGATTTATATAGTATAGCAAAACCTAGATTTATACCACATTCCAAAACCTCGATTTATACCGCATACCAAAACCTCGATTTATACCGTATACCAATAACTAGATTTATATCGTATATCAAAAGCTATATTTATACCGTATACCACAACCTAAATTTATCTCGCATACCAAAACCTAGATTTATATGGAATGCCAAAATCTAGATTAATACGGTTTAGCAATAACTAGATTTATATCGCATAGCAAAACCTTGATTTATATCGTATATCAAAGCTTATATTTAGATCGCATAGCAAAACCTAGATTTATATAGTATGCCAAAACTTTGATTTATATCGTCTACCAAAACCTAGATTTATATCGTATACCAAAACCTAGATTTACACGTATTCCAAAACATATATTTATACCGTAAACCAAAACCTAGATTTATATAGCATAGCAAAACATGGATTTATCTCGTAAACCACAACCTAGATTTATACGTATACGAAAACCTAGATTTATTAAATACCTAAATTTATATCGAATACCAAAACCTAGATTAATATCGCATACCAAAACGTAGATTTATATCGAATACCAAAACCTAGATTAATATCGCATACCAAAACCTAGATTTATATCGCATACCACAACTAGATTTATCTCGCATACCAAAACCTAGATTTATACTGCATACCAAAGCCTAGATTATATCGCATACCAATACCTAGATTTATACCATTAGATTTATATCGCATACCAAAACCTAGATTTATATCGTATACCAAAACAAAGATTTATATCGTATACAAAAACCAAGATTTATATCGTATACAAAAACCTAGATTTATATCGCATACCAAAACCTAGATTTATATCGTATACAAAAACCTAGATTTATATCGCATACCAAAACCTAGATTTATATCGCATAGCAAAACCTAGATATATGTGGCATAGCAAAACCTAGATTTATATCGAATACCAAAACCTAGATTTATACCGCATACGAAAACCTAGATTTACACAGTATACCAGTACCTAGATTTATATCGCATGCGAAAATCTAGATTTAAACCGTATACCAAAACCTATATTTATACTGTATACCGAAACCTATATTTATATTGCATACCAAAATCTTGATTTATATCAAATACAAAAACCTAGATTTATATTGTTTGCCAAAACCTAGATTTATATAGAATACAAAAACCTAGAATTATACCGTATACCAAAACGTATATTTATACCGTATACCGAAACCTAGATTTATATCGTATACCAAAACCTAGATTTATATCGCATACCAAAACCAAGATTTATACCACATACCAAAACCTTGATTTATACGCCATACGAAAACCTAGATTTACCCAGATTTATATCGTATTCCAAAACTAGGATTTATATCACATATCAAAACCTAGATTTATATTGTATACCAAAGCCTAGATTTATATCGCATACCAGAACCTAGATTTATACCGTATACCGAAACCTAGATTTATATCGTATACCAAAACCTTAAATTTATATAATTTACCAAAACTTTGATTCATATCGCTTACCAAAGCCTAGATTTATCTCGTATACCAAAACCTAGATTTATATGGTATACCAAACTTTGATTTATATCGTATACCAAAGCCTAGATTTATATAATATACCAATAGCTGGATTTATTACGTTTATCTAAGCCTAGATTTATATCGGACACCAAAACCTAGATTTATGTAGCATAGGAAAACCTAGATTTATCTCGTAAACCACAACCTAGATTTATACCGTATTCCAAAACCTAGATTTATACCGCATACCAATAACTAGATTTATATCGCATACCAAAACGTAGATGTATATCGTAATTCAAAATATAGATTTATATCTTATACCAAAACCGAGATTTATTTCGTATACAAAACGTAGATTTATACCGTATACCAAAACCTATATTTATACTGTATACCGAAACCTAGATTTATATCGTATACCAAAACCTAGATTTACACCGTATATCGAAAGCTATATTTATACCGTATACCAAAACATAGATTGATATCGTATACCGAAAACTAGATTTGTACCGTATACCACAACCTAGATTTATATTGCATACCAAAACCTAGATTTATATTGCATACCAAAACCTAGATTTATATCGTATATCAAAACCTAGATTTAAACACCATACCAAAACCTAGATTTATATCGTATACCAAAACCTAGATTTATATAGTATACCAAAGCCTAGATTTATATCGCACACCAAAACCTAGATTTTTGTAACATAGCAAAATCTAGATTTATCTCGTAAACCACAACCCAGATTTATACCGTATACGAAAATCTACAGTATACCAATACCTAGATTTATATCGTTTACCAAAACCTAGATTTATATCGTATGCCCAAACCTAGATTTATATATTATATCAAAACTTTGATTTATATCGCATACCAAAACCTAGATTTATGTGGCATCGCAAAGCCTAGATATATCTCGTAAACCACAACCTAGATTTATACCGTATACCAAAACCTAGATTTATACCGCATAAGAAAACCTAGATTTATACCGTATACCAAAACCTAGATTTATATCGTCTACCAAAACCTAGATTTACACGTATTCCGAAACATATATTTATACCGTAAACCAAAACCTAGATTTATATAGTATAACAAAACATGGATTTATCTCGTAAACCACAACCTAGATTTATACGTATACGAAAACCTAGACTTATTAAATATAACAATACCTAAATTTATATCGATTACCAAAACCTAGATTAATATCGCATACCAAAACCTAGATTTATATCGCATACCAAACTTTGATTTATATCGTATACAAAAGCCTAGATTTATATAATATACCAATACCTGGATTTATAACGTATATCAAAGCCTAGATTTATATCGCCCACCAAAACCTAGATTTATGTAGCATAGCAAAATATAGATTTATCTCGTAAACCACAACCTAGATTTATACCGTATACCAAAACCTAGATTTATATCGTATACCAAAACCTAGATTTACACCGTATATCAAAAGCTATATTTATACCGTATACCACAACCTAAATTTATCTCGCATACCAAAACCTAGATTTATATGGAATGCCAAAACCTAGATTAATACGGTTTAGCAATAACTAGATTTATATCGCATAGCAAAACCTTGATTTATATCGTATATCAAAAGCTTATATTTAGATCGCATAGCAAAACCTAGATTTATATAGTATGCCAAAACTTTGATTTATATCGTCTACCAAAACCTAGATTTATATCGTATACCAAAACCTAGATTTACACGTATTCCAAAACATATATTTATACCGTAAACCAAAACCTAGATTTATATAGCATAGCAAAACATGGATTTATCTCGTAAACCACAACCTAGATTTATCCGTATACGAAAACCTAGATTTATTAAATATAACAATACCTAAATTTATATCGAATACCAAAACCTAGATTAATATCGCATACCAAAACGTAGATTTATATCGAATACCAAAACCTTGATTAATATCGCATACCAAAACCTAGATTTATATCGCATACCGAAACCTAGATTTATACCGTATACCACAACTAGATTTATCTCGCATACCAAAACCTAGATTTATACTGCATACCAAAGCCTAGATTTATATCGCATACCAATACCTAGATTTATACCATTAGATTTATATCGCATACCAAAACCTAGATTTATATCGTATACCAAAACCAAGATTTATATCGTATACAAAAACCAAGATTTATATCGTATACAAAAACCTAGATTTATATCGCATACCAAAACCTAGATTTATATCGTATACAAAAACCTAGATTTATATCGCATACCAAAACCTAGATTTATATCGCATACCAAAACCTAGATATATGTGGCATAGCAAAACCTAGATTTATATCGAATACCAAAACCTAGATTTATACCGCATACGAAAACCTAGATTTACACAGTATACCAGTACCTAGATTTATATCGCATGCGAAAACCTAGATTTAAACCGTATACCAAAACCTATATTTATACTGTATACCGAAACCTATATTTATATTGCATACCAAAATCTTGATTTATATCAAATACAAAAACCTAGATTTATATTGTTTGCCAAAACCTAGAATTATATAGAATACAAAAACCTAGAATTATACCGTATACCAAAACCTATATTTATATCGTATACCGAAACCTATATTTATCCCGTATACCGAAACCTAGATTTATATCGTATACCAAAACCAAGATTTATATCGTATACAAAAACCAAGATTTATATCGTATACAAAAACCTAGATTTATATCGGATACCAAAACCTAGATTTATATCGCATACCAAAACCTAGATATATGTGGCATAGCAAAACCTAGATTTATATCGAATACCAAAACCAAGATTTATACCACATACCAAAACCTTGATTTATACGCCATACGAAAACCTAGATTTACCCAGATTTATATCGTATTCCAAAACTAGGATCTATATCACATATCAAAACCTAGATTTATATTGTATACCAAAGCCTAGATTTATATCGCATATCAAAACCTAGATTTATACCGTATACCGAAACCTAGATTTATATCGTATACCAAAACCTTAAATTTATATAATTTACCAAAACTTTGATTCATATCGCTTACCAAAGCCTAGATTTATCTCGTATACCAAAACCTAGATTTATATGGTATACCAAATTTTGATTTATATCGTATACCAAAACCTAGATTTATATCGCATACCAAAACCTAGATATATGTGGCATAGCAAAACCTAGATTTATATCGAATACCAAATTTTGATTTATATCGTATACCAAAACCTAGATTTATATCGCATACCAAAACCTAGATATATGTGGCATAGCAAAACCTAGATTTATATCGAATACCAAAACCTAGATTTATACCGCATACGAAAACCTAGATTTACACAGTATACCAGTACCTAGATTTATATCGCATGCGAAAACCTAGATTTAAACCGTATACCAAAACCTATATTTATACTGTACACCGAAACCTAGATTTATATCGCATACCAAAACCAAGATTTATACCACATACCAAAACCTTGATTTATACGCCATACGAAAACCTAGATTTACCCAGATTTATATCGTATTCCAAAACTAGGATTTATATCACATATCAAAATCTAGATTTATATTGTATACCAAAGCCTAGATTTATATCGCATACCAAAACCTAGATTTATACCGCATAAGAAAACCTAGATTTATACCGTATACCAAAACCTAGATTTATATCGTCTACCAAAACCTAGATTTACACGTATTCCGAAACATATATTTATACCGTAAACCAAAACCTAGATTTATATAGTATAACAAAACATGGATTTATCTCGTAAACCACAACCTAGATTTATACGTATACGAAAACCTAGACTTATTAAATATAACAATACCTAAATTTATATCGATTACCAAAACCTAGATTAATATCGCATACCAAAACCTAGATTTATATCACATACCAAAACCTAGATTTATACCGTATACCAAAACCTAGAATGATATCGTATACCAAAACCTAGATTTATATAGTTTACCAAATCTTTGATTTGTATCGCATACCAAACCCTAGATTTATCTCGTATACCAAAACCTTGATTTATATAGTATACCAAACTTTGATTTATATCGTATACAAAAGCCTAGATTTATATAATATACCAATACCTGGATTTATAACGTATATCAAAGCCTAGATTTATATCGCCCACCAAAACCTAGATTTATGTAGCATAGCAAAATATAGATTTATCTCGTAAACCACAACCTAGATTTATACCGTATACCAAAACCTAGATTTATATCGTATACCAAAACCTAGATTTACACCGTATATCAAAAGCTATATTTATACCGTATACCACAACCTAAATTTATCTCGCATACCAAAACCTAGATTTATATGGAATGCCAAAACCTAGATTAATACGGTTTAGCAATAACTAGATTTATATCGCATAGCAAAACCTTGATTTATATCGTATATCAAAAGCTTATATTTAGATCGCATAGCAAAACCTAGATTTATATAGTATGCCAAAACTTTGATTTATATCGTCTACCAAAACCTAGATTTATATCGTATACCAAAACCTAGATTTACACGTATTCCAAAACATATATTTATACCGTAAACCAAAACCTAGATTTATATAGCATAGCAAAACATGGATTTATCTCGTAAACCACAACCTAGATTTATCCGTATACGAAAACCTAGATTTATTAAATATAACAATACCTAAATTTATATCGAATACCAAAACCTAGATTAATATCGCATACCAAAACGTAGATTTATATCGAATACCAAAACCTTGATTAATATCGCATACCAAAACCTAGATTTATATCGCATACCGAAACCTAGATTTATACCGTATACCACAACTAGATTTATCTCGCATACCAAAACCTAGATTTATACTGCATACCAAAGCCTAGATTTATATCGCATACCAATACCTAGATTTATACCATTAGATTTATATCGCATACCAAAACCTAGATTTATATCGTATACCAAAACCAAGATTTATATCGTATACAAAAACCAAGATTTATATCGTATACAAAAACCTAGATTTATATCGCATACCAAAACCTAGATTTATATCGTATACAAAAACCTAGATTTATATCGCATACCAAAACCTAGATTTATATCGCATACCAAAACCTAGATATATGTGGCATAGCAAAACCTAGATTTATATCGAATACCAAAACCTAGATTTATACCGCATACGAAAACCTAGATTTACACAGTATACCAGTACCTAGATTTATATCGCATGCGAAAACCTAGATTTAAACCGTATACCAAAACCTATATTTATACTGTATACCGAAACCTATATTTATATTGCATACCAAAATCTTGATTTATATCAAATACAAAAACCTAGATTTATATTGTTTGCCAAAACCTAGAATTATATAGAATACAAAAACCTAGAATTATACCGTATACCAAAACCTATATTTATATCGTATACCGAAACCTATATTTATCCCGTATACCGAAACCTAGATTTATATCGTATACCAAAACCAAGATTTATATCGTATACAAAAACCAAGATTTATATCGTATACAAAAACCTAGATTTATATCGGATACCAAAACCTAGATATATGTGGCATAGCAAAACCTAGATTTATATCGAATACCAAAACCAAGATTTATACCACATACCAAAACCTTGATTTATACGCCATACGAAAACCTAGATTTACCCAGATTTATATCGTATTCCAAAACTAGGATCTATATCACATATCAAAACCTAGATTTATATTGTATACCAAAGCCTAGATTTATATCGCATATCAAAACCTAGATTTATACCGTATACCGAAACCTAGATTTATATCGTATACCAAAACCTTAAATTTATATAATTTACCAAAACTTTGATTCATATCGCTTACCAAAGCCTAGATTTATCTCGTATACCAAAACCTAGATTTATATGGTATACCAAATTTTGATTTATATCGTATACCAAAACCTAGATTTATATCGCATACCAAAACCTAGATATATGTGGCATAGCAAAACCTAGATTTATATCGAATACCAAAACCTAGATTTATACCGCATACGAAAACCTAGATTTACACAGTATACCAGTACCTAGATTTATATCGCATGCGAAAACCTAGATTTAAACCGTATACCAAAACCTATATTTATACTGTACACCGAAACCTAGATTTATATCGTATACCAAAACCTAGATTTATATCGCATACCAAAACCAAGATTTATACCACATACCAAAACCTTGATTTATACGCCATACGAAAACCTAGATTTACCCAGATTTATATCGTATTCCAAAACTAGGATTTATATCACATATCAAAATCTAGATTTATATTGTATACCAAAGCCTAGATTTATATCGCATACCAAAACCTAGATTTATACCGTATACCGAAACCTAGATTTATATCGTATACCAAAACCTAGATTTATATCGCATACCAAAACCAAGATTTATACCACATACCAAAACCTTGATTTATACGCCATACGAAAACCTAGATTTACCCAGATTTATATCGTATTCCAAAACTAGGATTTATATCACATATCAAAACCTAGATTTATATTGTATACCAAAGCCTAGATTTATATCGCATACCAAAACCTAGATTTATACCGTATACCGAAACCTAGATTTATATCGTATAGCAAAACCTTAAATTTATATAATTTACCAAAACTTTGATTCATATCGCTTACCAAAGCCTAGATTTATCTCGTATACCAAAACCTAGATTTATATGGTATACCAAACTTTGATTTATATCGCATACCAAAGCCTAGATTTATATAATATACCAATAGCTGGATTTATTACGTATATCAAAGCCTAGATTTATATCGGTCACCAAAACCTAGATTTATGTAGCATAGGAAAACCTAGATTTATCTCGTAAACCACAACCTAGATTTATACCGTATTCCAAAACCTAGATTTATACCGCATACCAATAACTAGATTTATATCGCATACCAAAACGTAGATGTATATCGTAATTCAAAATATAGATTTATATCTTATACCAAAACCGAGATTTATTTCGTATACAAAACGTAGATTTATACCGTATACCAAAACCTATATTTATACTGTATACCGAAACCTAGATTTATATCGTATACCAAAACCTAGATTTACACCGTATATCGAAAGCTATATTTATACCGTATACCAAAGCATAGATTGATATCGTATACCGAAAACTAGATGTGTACCGTATACCACAACCTAGATTTATATTGCATACCAAAACCTAGATTTATATCGTATATCAAAACCTAGATTTAAACTTTATATAGTATAGCAAAGCCTAGATTTATATCGCACACCAAAACCTAGGTTTTTGTAACATAGCAAAACCTAGATTTATCTCGTAAACCACAACCCAGATTTATACCGTATACGAAAATCTACAGTATACCAATACCTAGATTTATATCGTTTACCAAAACCTAGATTTATATCGTATGCCCAAACCTAGATTTATATATTATATCAAAACTTTGATTTATATCGCATACCAAAACCTAGATTTATGTGGCATCGCAAAGCCTAGATATATCTCGTAAACCACAACCTAGATTTATACCGTATACCAAAAGCTAGATTTATACCGCATAAGAAAACCTAGATTTATACCGTATACCAAAACCTAGATTTATATCGTCTACCAAAACCTAGATTTACACGTATTCCGAAACATATATTTATACCGTAAACCAAAACCTAGATTTATATAGCATAGCAAAACATGGATTTATCTCGTAAACCACAACCTAGATTTATACGTATACGAAAACCTAGATTTATTAAATATAACAATGCCTAAATTTATATCGAATACCAAAACCTAGATTAATATCGCATACCAAAACCTAGATTTATATCACATACCAAAACCTAGATTTATACCGTATACCAAAACCTAGATTGATATCGTATACCAAAACCTAGATTTATATAGCTTACCAAATCTTTGATTTGTATCGCATAACAAACCCTAGATTTATCTCGTATACCAAAACCTTGATTTATATAGTATACCAAACTTTGATTTATATCGTATACAAAAGCCTAGATTTATATAATATACCAATACCTGGATTTATAACGTATATCAAAGCCTAGTTTTATATCGCCCACCAAAACCTAGATTTATGTAGCATAGCAAAATATAGATTTATCTCGTAAACCACAACCTAGATTTATACCGTATACCAAAACCTAGATTTATATCGTATACCAAAACCTAGATTTACACCGTATATCAAAAGCTATATTTATACCGTATACCACAACCTAAATTTATCTCGCATACCAAAACCTAGATTTATATGGAATGCCAAAATCTAGATTAATACGGTTTAGCAATAACTAGATTTATATCGCATAGCAAAACCTTGATTGATATCGTATATCAAAGCTTATATTTAGATCGCATAGCAAAACCTAGATTTATATAGTATGCCAAAACTTTGATTTATATCGTCTACCAAAACCTAGATTTATACGTATACGAAAACCTAGATTTATTAAATATAACAATACCTAAATTTATATCGAATACCAAAACCTAGATTAATATCGCATACCAAAACGTAGATTTATATCGAATACCAAAACCTAGATTAATATCGCATACCAAAACCTAGATTTATATCGTATACCAAAACCTAGATTTACACCGTATATCAAAAGCTATATTTATACCGTATACCACAACCTAAATTTATCTCGCATACCAAAACCTAGATTTATATGGAATGCCAAAATCTAGATTAATACGGTTTAGCAATAACTAGATTTATATCGCATAGGAAAACCTTGATTTATATCGTATATCAAAGCTTATATTTAGATCGCATAGCAAAACCTAGATTTATATAGTATGCCAAAACTTTGATTTATATCGTCTACCAAAACCTAGATTTATACGTATACGAAAACCTAGATTTATTAAATATAACAATACCTAAATTTATATCGAATACCAAAACCTAGATTAATATCGCATACCAAAACGTAGATTTATATCGAATACCAAAACCTAGATTAATATCGCATACCAAAACCTAGATTTATATCGTATACCAAAACCTAGATTTACACCGTATATCAAAAGCTATATTTATACCGTATACCACAACCTAAATTTATCTCGCATACCAAAACCTAGATTTATATAGAATGCCAAAATCTAGATTAATACGGTTTAGCAATAACTAGATTTATATCGCATAGCAAAACCTTGATTTATATCGTATATCAAAGCTTATATTTAGATCGCATAGCAAAACCTAGATTTATATAGTATGGCAAAACTTTGATTTATATCGTCTACCAAAACCTAGATTTATACGTATACGAAAACCTAGATTTATTAAATATAACAATACCTAAATTTATATCGAATACCAAAACCTAGATTAATATCGCATACCAAAACGTAGATTTATATCGAATACCAAAACCTAGATTAATATCGCATACCAAAACCTAGATTTATATCGCATACCGAAACCTAGATTTATACCGTATACCACAACTAGATTTATCTCGCATACCAAAACCTAGATTCATACTGCATACCAAAGCCTAGATTTATATCGCATACCAATACCTAGATTTATACCATTAGATTTATATCGCATACCAAAACCTAGATTTATATCGTATACCAAAACCAAGATTTATATCGTATACAAAAACCAAGATTTATATCGTATACAAAAACCTAGATTTATATCGCATACCAAAACCTAGATTTATATCGTATGCAAAAACCTAGATTTATATCGCATACTGCATACCAAAACCTAGATTTATACGTATACGAAAACCTAGATTTATTAAATATAACAATACCTAAATTTATATCGAATACCAAAACCTAGATTTATATCGCATACCAAAACCTAGATTTATATCGTATACAAAAACCTAGATTTATATCGCATACCAAAACCTAGATTTATATCGCATACCAAAACCTAGATATATGTGGCATAGCAAAACCTAGATTTATATCGAATACCAAAACCTAGATTTATACCGCATACGAAAACCTAGATTTACACAGTATACCAGTACCTAGATTTATATCGCATGCGAAAACCTAGATTTAAACCGTATACCAAAACCTATATTTATACTGTATACCGAAACCTATATTTATATTGCATACCAAAATCTTGATTTATATCAAATACAAAAACCTAGATTTATATAGAATACAAAAACCTAGAATTATACCGTATACCAAAACCTATATTTATATCGTATACCGAAACCTATATTTATCCCGTATGCCAAAACCTACATTTATATAGTATACCAAAACCTAGCTTTATGTAGTAGAGCAAAATCTAGATATATCTCGTAAACCACAACCTAGATTTATACCGAATACGAACACCTAGATTTATACAGTATACCAATACCTAGATTTATATCGTATACCAAAACCTAGATTTATATCGTATATCAAAACGTAGATTTAAACACCATACCAAAACCTAGATTTATATCTTATACCAAAACATAGATTTATATCGTATACCAAAACCTAGATTTATATAGTATTGCAAAGCCTAGATGTATATCACACACCAAAACCTAGATTTTTGTAGCATAGCAAAACTTAGACTTATCTCGTAAACGACAATCCAGATTTATACCGTATGCGAAAATCTACAGTATACCAATACCTAGATTTATATCGTTTACCAAAACCTAGATTTATATCGTATGCCAAAACCTCGATTTATATAGAATAGCAAAACCTAGATTTATACCACATTCCAAAACCTCGATTTATACCGCATACCAAAACCTAGATTTATACCGTATACCAATAACTAGATTTATATCGAATACCAAAACGTAGATTTATATCGTATACCAAAGCCAATATTTATACTGTATACCAAAACCTAGATTTATATCGTATACCAAAACCTAGATTTACTCGGTATATCAAAAGCTATATTTATACCGTATACCACAACCTAAATTTATCTCCCATACCAAAACCTAGATTTATATGGCATACCAAAATCTAGATTTATACGGTTTAGCAATAACTAGATTTATATCGTATAACAAAACCTTGATTTACATCGTATATCAAAGCTTATATTTAGATCGCATAGCAAAACCTAGATTTATATAGTATGCCAAAACTTTGATTTATATCGTCTACCAAAACCTAGATTTATATCGTATACCAAAACCTAGATTTACACGTATTCCAAAACATATATTTATACCGTAAACCAAAACCTAGATTTATATAGCATACCAAAACCTAGATTTATACGTATACGAAAACCTACCAATACCTAGATTTATACCATTAGATTTATATCGCATAAAAAAACCTAGATTTATATCGCATACCAAAACCTAGATTTATATCGTATACAAAAGCCTAGATTTATATCGCATACCAAAACCTAGATTTATATCGCATAGCAAAACCTAGATTTATCTCGTAAATCCCAACCCAGATTTATACCGTATACGAAAATCTAGAGTATACCTATATCTAGATTTATATCGTTTACCAAAACCTAGATTTATATCGCATGCCAAAACTTCGATTTATATAGTATACCAGAATTTTGATTTATATCGTATACCAAAACCTTGATTTATACCGCATACCAAAACCTAAATTTATACCGTATACCAAAAACTAGATTTATATCGAATACCGAAACCTACATTTATATCGTATACCAAAACCTAGATTTATATCGTATAGCAAAACCTAGATTTATACCACATAACAAAACCTCGATTTATACTTCATACGAAAACCTAGATTTACACAGTATACCAATACCCAGATTTGTATCGCATTCCAAAACTTAGATTTATATCACATACCAAAACCTAGATTTATATTGTATATCAAAGCCTAGATTTATATCGCACACCAAAACCTAGATTCATACCGTATACAAAAACCTAGATTTATATCGAATACAAAAACCTAGATTTATATCGCATACCAAAACCTAGATTTATATCGTATACAAAAACCTAGATTTATATCGCATACCAAAACCTAGATTTATATCGCATACCAAAACCTAGATTTATGTGGCATAGCAAAACCTAGATTTATATCGAATACCAAAACCTAGATTTATACCGCATACGAAAACCTAGATTTACACAGTATACCAGTACCTAGATTTATATCGCATACGAAAACCTAGATTTAAACCGTATACCAAAACCTATATTTATACTGTATACCGAAACCTATATTTATATTGCATACCAAAATCTTGATTTATATCAAATACAAAAACCTAGATTTATATAGAATACAAAAACCTAGAATTATACCGTATACCAAAACCTATATTTATATCGTCTACCAAAACCTAGATTTACACGTATTCCGAAACATATATTTATACCGTAAACCAAAACCTAGATTTATATAGCATAGCAAAACATGGATTTATCTCGTAAACCACAACCTAGATTTATACGTATACGAAAACCTAGATTTATTAAATATAACAATGCCTAAATTTATATCGAATACCAAAACCTAGATTAATATCGCATACCAAAACCTAGATTTATATCACATACCAAAACCTAGATTTATACCGTATACCAAAACCTAGATTGATATCGTATACCAAAACCTAGATTTATATAGTTTACCAAATCTTTGATTTGTATCGCATACCAAACCCTAGATTTATCTCGTATACCAAAACCTTGATTTATATAGTATACCAAACTTTGATTTATATCGTATACAAAAGCCTAGATTTATATAATATACCAATACCTGGATTTATAACGTATATCAAAGCCTAGATTTATATCGCCCACCAAAACCTAGATTTATGTAGCATAGCAAAATATAGATTTATCTCGTAAACCACAACCTAGATTTATACCGTATACCAAAACCTAGATTTATATCGTATACCAAAACCTAGATTTACACCGTATATCAAAAGCTATATTTATACCGTATACCAGAACCTAAATTTATCTCGCATACTAAAACCTAGATTTATATGGAATGCCAAAATCTAGATTAATACGGTTTAGCAATAACTAGATTTATATCGCATAGCAAAACCTTGATTTATATCGTATATCAAAGCTTATATTTAGATCGCATAGCAAAACCTAGATTTATATAGTATGCCAAAACTTTGATTTATATCGTCTACCAAAACCTAGATTTATACGTATACGAAAACCTAGATTTATTAAATATAACAATACCTAAATTTATATCGAATACCAAAACCTAGATTAATATCGCATACCAAAACGTAGATTTATATCGAATACCAAAACCTAGATTAATATCGCATACCAAAACCTAGATTTATCTCGCATACCAAAACCTAGATTCATACTGCATACCAAAGCCTAGATTTATATCGCATACCAATACCTAGATTTATACCATTAGATTTATATCGCATACCAAAACCTAGATTTATATCGTATACCAAAACCAAGATTTATATCGTATACAAAAACCAAGATTTATATCGTATACAAAAACCTAGATTTATATCGCATACCAAAACCTAGATTTATATCGTATACAAAAACCTAGATTTATATCGCATACCAAAACCTAGATTTATATCGCATACCAAAACCTATATTTATGTGGCATAGCAAAACCTAGCTTTATGTAGTAGAGCAAAATCTAGATATATCTCGTAAACCACAACCTAGATTTATACCGTATACGAACACCTAGATTTATACAGTATACCAAAACCTAGATTTATATCGTATATCAAAACGTAGATTTAAACACCATACCAAAACCTAGATTTATATCTTATACCAAAACATAGATTTATATCGTATACCAAAACCTAGATTTATATAGTATTGGAAAGTCTAGATGTATATCACACACCAAAACCTAGATTTTGTAGCATAGCAAAACTTAGACTTATCTCGTAAACGACAATCCAGATTTATACCGTATGCGAAAATCTACAGTATACCAATACCTAGATTTATATCGTTTACCAAAACCTAGATTTATATCGTATGACAAAACCTCGATTTATATAGTATACCAAAACCTAGATTTATACCACATTCCAAAACCTCGATTTATACCGCATACCAAAACCTAGATTTATACCGTATACCAATAACTAGATTTATATCGAATACCAAAACGTAGATTTATATCGTATACCAAAGCCAATATTTATACTGTATTCTAAAACCTAGATTTATATCGTATACCAAAACCTAGATTTACTCGGTATATCAAAAGCTATATTTATACCGTATACCACAACCTAAATTTATCTCGCATACCAAAACCTAGATTTATATGGCATACCAAAATCTAGATTTATACGGTTTAGCAATAACTAGATTTATATCGTATAACAAAACCTTGATTTACATCGTATATCAAAGCTTATATTTAGATCGCAAAGCAAAACCTAGATTTATATAGTATGCCAAAACTTTGATTTATATCGTCTACCAAAACCTAGATTTATATCGTATACCAAAACCTAGATTTACACGTATTCCAAAACATATATTTATACCGTAAACCAAAACCTAGATTTATATAGCATAGCAAAACATAGATTTATCTCGTAAACCACAACCTAGATTTATACCGTATACCAAAGCCTAGATTTATATAGTTTACGTATGAGAAAACCTACATTTATTAAATATACCAAAACCTAGATTTATCTCGCATACCAAAACCTAGATTTATACTGCATACCAAAACCTAGATTTATATCACATACCAATACCTAAATTTATACCATAAATTTATATCGCATAAACAAACCTAGATTTATATCGTATATTACCAAAACCTAGATTTATACTGCATACCAAAACCTAGATTTATATCGCATACCAAAACCTAGATTTATATCGTATACAAAAACCTAGATTTATATCGTATACCAAAACCTAGATTTACACGTATTCCAAAACATATATTTATACCGTAAACCAAAACCTAGATTTATATAGCATAGCAAAACATAGATTTATCTCGTAAACCACAACCTAGATTTATACCGTATACCAAAGCCTAGATTTATATAGTTTACGTATGAGAAAACCTACATTTATTAAATATACCAAAACCTAGATTTATCTCGCATACCAAAACCTAGATTTATACTGCATACCAAAACCTAGATTTATATCACATACCAATACCTAAATTTATACCATAAATTTATATCGCATAAAAAAACCTAGATTTATATCGTATATTACCAAAACCTAGATTTATACTGCATACCAAAACCTAGATTTATATCGCATACCAAAACCTAGATTTATATCTTATACAAAAACCTAGATTTATATCGCATACCAAAACCTAGATTTATATAGCATAACAAAACCTAGATTTACACAGTATACAAGTACCTAGATTTATATCGCATGCAAAAACCTAGATTTAAACGTATACCAAAACCTATATTTATACTGTATACCGAAACCTATATTTATATTGCATACCAAAACCTTCATTTATATCATATACAAAAACCTAGATTGATATTGTTTGCCAAAACCTAGATTTATATAGAATACAAAAACCTATATTTATCCCGTATACCAAAACCTACATTTATATCGTATGCCAAAACCTAGCTTTATGTAGTAGAGCAAAATCTAGATTTATCTCGTAAACTACAACTTAGATTTATACCGTATACGAACACCTAGATTTATATCGTATACCAAAACCTAGATTTATATCGTATATCAAAACGTAGATTTAAACACCATACCAAAACCTAGATTTATATCTAATACCAAAACATAGATTTATATCGTATACCAAAATTTAGATTTAATGTGGCATAGCAAAACCTAGACCGAATACCAAAACCTAGATTTATATAGCATACGAAAACCTAGATTTACACAGTATACAAGTACCTAGATTTATATCGCATGCAAAAACCTAGATTTAAACGTATACCAAAACCTATATTTATACTGTATACCGAAACCTATATTTATATTGCATACCAAAACCTTCATTTATATCATATACAAAAACCTAGATTGATATTGTTTGCCAAAACCTAGATTTATATAGAATACAAAAACCTATATTTATCCCGTATACCAAAACCTACATTTATATCGTATGCCAAAACCTAGCTTTATGTAGTAGAGCAAAATCTAGATTTATCTCGTAAACTACAACTTAGATTTATACCGTATACGAACACCTAGATTTATATCGTATACCAAAACCTAGATTTATATCGTATATCAAAACGTAGATTTAAACACCATACCAAAACCTAGATTTATATCTTATACCAAAACATAGATTTATATCGTATACCAAAACCTAGATTTATATAGTATTGCAAAGCCTAGATGTATATCCCCCCCAAAACCTAGATTTTTGTAGCATAGCAAAACCTAGATTTATCTCGTAAACGACAATCGAGATTTATACCGTATGCGAAATTCTACAGTAAACCAATACCTAGATTTATATCGTTTACCAAAACCTAGATTTATATCGTATGCCAAAACTTAGATTTATATAGTATACCAGAATTTTGATTTATATCGTATACCAAAACCTTGATTTATACCGCATACCAAAACCTAAATTTATACGTATACGAAAACCTATATTTATTAAATATACCAATACCTAAATTTATATCGAATACCAAAACCTAGATTAATATCGCATACCACAACTAGATTTATCTCGCATACCAAAACCTAGATTTATATTGCATACCAAAACCTAGATTTATATCGCATACCAAAAGTAGATTTATATAGTTTGCCAAAACTTTGAATTATATCGTCTACCAAAACCTAGATTTATATCGTATAACCAAAACCTAGATTTATATAGCTTACCAAATCTTTGAGTTGTATCGCATACCAAACCCTAGATTTATCTCGTATACCAAAACCTAGATTTATATAGTATACCAAACTTTGATTTATATCGTATACAAAAGCCTAGATTTATATAATATACCAATAGCTGGATTTATAACGTATATCAAAGCCTAGATTTATATCGCACACCAAAACCTAGATTTATGTAGCATAGCAAAATCTAGATTTATCTCGTAAACCACAACCTAGATTTATACGTATACCAAAACCTAGATTTATACGTATACCAATAACTAGATTTATATCCCATACCAAAACGTAGATTTATATCGTATACCAAAGCCAATATTTATACTGTATACCAAAACCTAGATTTATATCGTATACCAAAACCTAGATTTACATCGTATATCAAAAGCTATATTTATACCGTATACCACAACCTAGATTTATCTCGCATACCAAAACCTAGATTAATACGGTTTAGCAATAACTAGATTTATATCGCATAGCAAAACCTTGATTTATATCGTATATCAAAGCTTATATTTATCTCGCATACCAAAACCTAGATTTATATTGCATACCAAAACCTAGATTTATATCGCATACCAATACCTAGATTTATACCATTAGATTTATATCGCATAAAAAAACCTAGATTTATATCCTATATTAAAACTTATATTTAGATATCATACCAAAACCTAGATTTATATCGTATACCAAAAGTAGATTTATATAGTTTGCCAAAACTTTGAATTATATCGTCTACCAAAACCTAGATTTATATCGTATAACCAAAACCTAGATTTATATAGCTTACCAAATCTTTGAGTTGTATCGCATACCAAACCCTAGATTTATCTCGTATACCAAAACCTAGATTTATATAGTATACCAAACTTTGATTTATATCGTCTACCAAAACCTAGATTTATATAGCATACCAAAACCTAGATTTATACGTATACGAAAACCTATATTTATTAAATATACCAATACCTAAATTTATATCGAATACCAAAACCTAGATTAATATCGCATACCACAACTAGATTTATCTCGCATACCAAAACCTAGATTTATACTGCATACCAAAACCTAGATTTATATCGCATACCAATACCTAGATTTATACCATTAGATTTATATCGCATAAAAAAACCTAGATTTATTTCCTATATTAAAACTTATATTTAGATATCATACCAAACCTAGATTTATATGGTATACCAAAACCAAGAATTATATCGTATACAAAAACCTAGATTTATATCGCATACCAAAACCTAGATTTATATCGTATACAAAAGCCTAGATTTATATCGCATACCAAAACCTAGATTTATATCGCATAGCAAAACCTAGATTTATCTCGTAAACCCCAACCCAGATTTATACCGTATACGAAAATCTAGAGTATACCTATATCTAGATTTATATCGTTTACCAAAACCTAGATTTATATCGTATGCCAAAACTTAGATTTATATAGTATACCAGAATTTTGATTTATATCGTATACCAAAACCTTGATTTATACCGCATACCAAAACCTAAATTTATACCGTATACCAAAAACTAGATTTATATCGAATACCGAAACCTACATTTATATCGTATACCAAAACCTAGATTTATATCGTATACCAAAACCTAGATTTATACCACATAACAAAACCTCGATTTATACTTCATACGAAAACCTAGATTTACACAGTATACCAATACCCAGATTTGTATCGCATTCCAAAACTTAGATTTATATCACATACCAAAACCTAGATTTATATTGTATATCAAAGCCTAGATTTATATCGCACACCAAAACCTAGATTTATACCGTATACCAAGACCTAGATTGATATCGTATACCAAAACCTAGATTTATATAGTTTACCAAATCTTTGATTTGTATCGCATACCAAACCCTAGATTTATCTCGTATACCAAAACCTTGATTTATATAGTATACCAAACTTTGATTTATATCGTATACAAAAGCCTAGATTTATATAATATACCAATACCTGGATTTATAACGTATATCAAATCCTAGATTTATATCGCCCACCAAAACCTAGATTTATGTAGCATAGCAAAATATAGATTTATCTCGTAAACCACAACCTAGTTTTATACCGTATACCAAAACCTAGATTTATACCGTATACCAATAACTAGATTTATATCGCATACCAAAACCTCGATTTATACCGCATACCAAAACCTAGATTTATACCGTATACCAATAACTAGATTTATATCGCATACCAAATCGTAGATTTATATCGTATACCAAAGCCAATATTTATACTGTATACCAAAACCTAGATTTATATCGTATACCAAAACCTAGATTTACACCGTATATCAAAAGCTATATTTATACCGTATACCACAACCTAGATTTATCTCGCATACCAAAACCTAGATTTATATGGAATACCAAAATCTAGATTAATACGGTTTAGCAATAACTAGATTTATATCGCATAGCAAAACCTTGATTTATATCGTATATCAAAGCTTATATTTAGATCGCATAGCAAAACCTAGATTTATATAGTATGCCAAAACTTTGATTTATATCGTCTACCAAAACCTAGATTTATATCGTATACCAAAACCTAGATTTACAAGTATTCCAAAACATATATTTATACCGTAAACCAAAACCTAGATTTATATAGCATTGCAAAACCTAGATTTATCTCGTAAACCACAACCTAGATTTATACGTATACGAAAGCCTAGATTTATTAAATATACCAATACCTAAATTTATATCGAATACCAGAACCTAGATTAATATCGCATACCAAAACGTAGATTTATATCGAATACCAAAACCTAGATTAATATCGCATACCAAAACCTAGATTTATATCGTATACCGAAACCTAGATTTAAACCGTATACCACAACCTAGATTTATCTCGCATACCAAAACCTAGATTTATACTGCATACCAAAACCTAGATTTATATCGCATACCAATACCTAGATTTATACCATTAGATTTATATCGCATACCAAAACCTAGATTTATATCGTATACCAAAACCAAGATTTATATCGTATACAAAAACCTTGATTTATATCGCATACCAAAACCTAGATTTATATCGTATACAAAAACCTAGATTTATATCGCATACCAAAACCTAGATTTATATCGTATACAAAAACCTAGATTTATATCGCATACCAAAACCTAGATTTATATCGCATACCAAAACCTAGATTTACACAGTATACCAGTACCTAGATTTATATCGCATGCGAAAACCTAGATTTAAACCGTATACCAAAACCTATATTTATACTGTATACCGAAACCTATATTTATATTGCATACCAAAACCTTGATTTATATCAAATACAAAAACCTAGATTTATATTGTTTGCCAAAACCTAGATTTATATAGAATACAAAAACCTAGAATTATACCGTATACCAAAACCTATATTTATATCGTATACCAAAACTTAGATTTATATCGTATATTAAAACCTAGACTTAAACACCATACCAAAACCTAGATTGATATCGTATACCAAAACCTAGATTTATATAGTATAGCAAAGCTTAGATTTATATCGCACACCAAAACCTAGATTTTTGTAACATAGCAAAACCTAGATTTATCTCGTAAACCACAACCCAGATTTATATCGTATACGAAAATGTACAGTATACCAATACCTAGATTTATATCGTTTACCAAAACCTAGCTTTATGTAGTAGAGGAAAATCTAGATTGATCTCATAAAGCATAACCTAGATTTATATCGTATACGATTTATATCGTATACCAAAACTTAGATTTATATGGTATATTAAACCTAGACTTAAACACCATACCAAAACCTAGATTGATATCGTATACGAAAACCTAGATTGATATCGAATACCAAAACCTAGATTTATACAGTATTGCAAAGCCTAGATTTATATCGCACACCAAAACCTAGATTTTTGTAGCATATCAAAACCTAGATTTATCTCGTAAACCCCAACCCAGATTTATACCGTATACGAAAATCTAGAGTATACCTATATCTAGATTTATATCGTTTACCAAAACCTAGATTTATATCGTATGCCAAAACCTAGATTTATATAGTATACCAGAATTTTGATTTATATCGTATACCAAAACCTTGATTTATACCGCATACCAAAACCTAAATTTATACCGTATACCAAAAACTAGATTTATATCGAATACCGAAACCTACATTTATATCGTATACCAAAACCTAGATTTATATCGTATACCAAAACCTAGATTTATACCACATAACAAAACCTCGATTTATACGGCATACGAAAACCTAGATTTACACAGTATACCAATACCCAGATTTGTATCCCATTCCAAAACTTAGATTTATATCACATACCAAAACCTAGATTTATATTGTATATCAAAGCCTAGATTTATATCGCATACCAAAACCTAGATTTATACCGTATACCAAGACCTAGATTGATATCGTATACCAAAACCTAGATTTATATAGTTTACCAAATCTTTGATTTGTATCGCATACCAAACCCTAGATTTATCTCGTATACCAAAACCTAGATTTATATCGTATACCAAAACCTAGATTTACAAGTATTCCAAAACATATATTTATACCGTAAACAAAAACCTAGATTTATATAGCATAGCAAAACATGGATTTATCTCGTAAACCACAACCTAGATTTATACGTATACGAAAGCCTAGATTTATTAAATATACCAATACCTAAATTTATATCGAATACCAAAACCTAGATTAATATCGCATGCCAAAACGTAGATTTATATCGAATACCAAAACCTAGATTAATATCGCATACCAAAACCTAGATTTATATCGTATACCGAAACCTAGATTTATACCGTATACCACAACTAGATTTATCTCGCATACCAAAACCTAGATTTATACTGCATACCAAAACCTAGATTTATATCGCATACCAATACCTAGATTTATACCATTAGATTTATATCGCATACCAAAACCTAGATTTATATCGTATACCAAAACCAAGATTTATATCGTATACAAAAACCTAGATTTATATCGCATACCAAAACCTAGATTTTTATCGTATACAAAAACCTAGATTTATATCGCATACCAAAACCTAGATTTATATCGTATAGAAAAACCTAGATTTATATCGCATACCAAAACCTAGATTTATATCGCATACCAAAACCTAGATTTATACCGCATACGAAAACCTAGATTTACACAGTATACCAGTACCTAGATTTATATCGCATGCGAAAACCTAGATTTAAACCGTATACCAAAACCTATATTTATACTGTATACCGAAACCTATATTTATATTGCATACCAAAACCTTGATTTATATCAAATACAAAAACCTAGATTTATATTGTTTGCCAAAACCTAGATTTATATAGAATACAAAAACCTAGAATTATACCGTATACCAAAACCTATATTTATACCGTATACCGAAACCTATATTTATCCGTATACCAAAACCTACATTTATATAGTATACCAAAACCTAGCTTTATGTAGTAGAGCAAAATCTAGATTTATCTCGTAAACCACAACCTAGATTTATACCGTATACGAACATCTAGATTTATACAGTATACCAATACCTAGATTTATATCGTATACCAAAACCTAGATTTATATCGTATATCAAAACGTAGATTTAAACACCATACCAAAACCTAGATTTATATCTTATACCAAAACATAGATTTATATCGTATACCAAAACCTAGATTTATATAGTATTGCAAAGCCTAGATGTATATCACACACCAAAACCTAGATTTTTGTAGCATAGCAAAACTTAGACTTATCTCGTAAACGACAATCCAGATTTATACCGTATGCGAAAATCTACAGTATACCAATACCTAGATTTATATCGTTTACCAAAACCTAGATTTATATCGTATGCCAAAGCCTCGATTTATATAGTATAGCAAAACCTAGATTTATACCACATTCCAAAACCTCGATTTATACCGCATACCAAAACCTCGATTTATACCGTATACCAATAACTAGATTTATATCGAATACCAAAACCTAGATTTATATCGCATACCAAAACCTAGATTTATATCGTATATCAAAAGCTATATTTATACCGAATACCACACCTAAATTTATCTCGCATACCAAAACCTAGATTTATATGGAATGCCAAAATCTAGATTAATACGGTTTAGCAATAACTAGATTTATATCGCATAGCAAAACCTTGATTTATATCGTATATCAAAGCTTATATTTAGATCGCATAGCAAAACCTAGATTTATATAGTATGCCAAAACTTTGATTTATATCGTCTACCAAAACCTAGATTTATATCGTATACCAAAACGTAGATTTACACGTATTCCAAAACATATATTTATACCGTAAGCCAAAACCTAGATTTATATAGCATAGCAAAACATGGATTTATCTCGTAAACCACAACCTAGATTTATACGTATACGAAAACCTAGATTTATTAAATATAACAATACCTAAATTTATATCGAATACCACAACCTAGATTAATATCGCATACCAAAACGTAGATTTATATCGAATACCAAAACCTAGATTAATATCGCATACCAAAACCTAGATTTATATCGCATACCGAAACCTAGATTTATACCGTATACCACAACTAGATTTATCTCGCATACCAAAACCTAGATTTATACTGCATACCAAAGCCTAGATTTATATCGCATACCAATACCTAGATTTATACCATTAGATTTATATCGCATACCAAAACCTAGATTTATATCGTATACCAAAACCAAGATTTATATCGTATACAAAAACCAAGATTTATATCGTATACAAAAACCTAGATTTATATTGCATACCAAAACCTAGATTTATATCGTATGCAAAAACCTACATTTATATCGCATACCAAAATCTAGATTTATATCGCATTCCAAAACCTAGATATATGTGGCATAGCAAAACCTAGATTTATATCGAATACCAAAACCTAGATTTATACCGCATACGAAAACCTAGATTTACACAGTATACCAGTACCTAGATTTATATCGCATGCGAAAACCTAGATTTAAACCGTATACCAAAACCTATATTTATACTGTATACCGAAACCTATATTTATATTGCATACCAAAATCTTGATTTATATCAAATACAAAAACCTAGATTTATATTGTTTGCCAAAACCTAGATTTATATAGAATACAAAAACCTAGAATTATACCGTATACCAAAACCTATATTTATATCGTATACCGAAACCTATATTTATCCCGTATACCAAAACCTAGATTTATATCGTATACCAAAACCTAGATTTATATCGCATACCAAAACCAAGATTTAAACCACATACCAAAACCTTGATTTATACGCCATACGAAAACCTAGATTTACCCAGATTTATATCGTATTCCAAAACTAGGATTTATATCACATATCAAAACCTAGATTTATATTGTATACCAAAGCCTAGATTTATATCGCATACCAAAACCTAGATTTATACCGTATACCGAAACCTAGATTTATATCGTATACCAAAACCTTAAATTTATATAATTTACCAAAACTTTGATTCATATCGCTTACCAAAGCCTAGATTTATCTCGTATACCAAAACCTAGATTTATATGGTATACCAAACTTTGATTTATATCGTATACCAAAGCCTAGATTTATATAATATACCAATAGCTGGATTTATTACGTATATCAAAGCCTAGATTTATATCGGACACCAAAATCTAGATTTATGTAGCATAGGAAAACCTAGATTTATCTCGTAAACCACAACCTAGATTTATACCGTATTCCAAAACCTAGATTTATACCGCATACCAATAACTAGATTTATATCGCATACCAAAACGTAGATGTATATCGTAATTCAAAATATAGATTTATATCTTATACCAAAACCGAGATTTATTTCGTATACAAAACGTAGATTTATACCGTATACCAAAACCTATATTTATACTGTATACCGAAACCTAGATTTATATCGTATACCAAAACCTTGATTTACACCGTATATCGAAAGCTATATTTATACCGTATACCAAAACATAGATTGATATCGTATACCGAAAACTAGATTTGTACCGTATACCACAACCTAGATTTATATTGCATACCAAAACCTAGATTTATATTGCATACCAAAACCTAGATTTATATCGTATATCAAAACCTAGATTTAAACACCATACCAAAACCTAGATTTATATCGTATACCAAAACCTAGATTTATATAGTATACCAAAGCCTAGATTTATATCGCACACCAAAACCTAGATTTTTGTAACATAGCAAAGTCTAGATTTATCTCGTAAACCACAACCCAGATTTATACCGTATACGAAAATCTACAGTATACCAATACCTAGATTTATATCGTTTACCAAAACCTAGATTTATATCGTATGCCCAAACCTAGATTTATATATTATATCAAAACTTTGATTTATATCGCATACCAAAACCTAGATTTATACCGCATAAGAAAACCTAGATTTATACCGTCTACCAAAACCTAGATTTATATCGTCTACCAAAACCTAGATTTACACGTATTCCGAAACATATATTTATACCGTAAACCAAAACCTAGATTTATATAGCATAGCAAAACATGGATTTATCTCGTAAACCACAACCTAGATTTATACGTATACGAAAACCTAGATTTATTAAATATAACAATACCTAAATTTATATCGAATACCAAAACCTAGATTAATATCGCATACCAAAACCTAGATTTATATCGCATACCAAAACCTAGATTTATACCGTATACCAAAACCTAGATTGATATCGTATACCAAAACCTAGATTTATATAGTTTACCAAATCTTTGATTTGTATCGCATACCAAACCCTAGATTTATCTCGTATACCAAAACCTTGATTTATATAGTATACCAAACTTTGATTTATATCGTATACAAAAGCCTAGATTTATATAATATACCAATACCTGGATTTATAACGTATATCAAATCCTAGATTTATATCGCCCACCAAAACCTAGATTTATGTAGCATAGCAAAATATAGATTTATCTCGTAAACCACAACCTAGTTTTATACCGTATACCAAAACCTAGATTTATACCGTATACCAATAACTAGATTTATATCGCATACCAAAACCTCGATTTATACCGCATACCAAAACCTAGATTTATACCGTATACCAATATCTAGATTTATATCGCATACCAAATCGTAGATTTATATCGTATACCAAAGCCAATATTTATACTGTATACCAAAACCTAGATTTATATCGTATACCAAAACCTAGATTTACACCGTATATCAAAAGCTATATTTATACCGTATACCACAACCTAGATTTATCTCGCATACCAAAACCTAGATTTATATGGAATACCAAAATCTAGATTAATACGGTTTAGCAATAACTAGATTTATATCGCATAGCAAAACCTTGATTTATATCGTATATCAAAGCTTATATTTAGATCGCATAGCAAAACCTAGATTTATATAGTATGCCAAAACTTTGATTTATATCGTCTACCAAAACCTAGATTTATATCGTATACCAAAACCTAGATTTACAAGTATTCCAAAACATATATTTATACCGTAAACCAAAACCTAGATTTATATAGCATTGCAAAACCTAGATTTATCTCGTAAACCACAACCTAGATTTATACGTATACGAAAGCCTAGATTTATTAAATATACCAATACCTAAATTTATATCGAATACCAGAACCTAGATTAATATCGCATACCAAAACGTAGATTTATATCGAATACCAAAACCTAGATTAATATCGCATACCAAAACCTAGATTTATATCGTATACCGAAACCTAGATTTAAACCGTATACCACAACCTAGATTTATCTCGCATACCAAAACCTAGATTTATACTGCATACCAAAACCTAGATTTATATCGCATACCAATACCTAGATTTATACCATTAGATTTATATCGCATACCAAAACCTAGATTTATATCGTATACCAAAACCAAGATTTATATCGTATACAAAAACCTTGATTTATATCGCATACCAAAACCTAGATTTATATCGTATACAAAAACCTAGATTTATATCGCATACCAAAACCTAGATTTATATCGTATACAAAAACCTAGATTTATATCGCATACCAAAACCTAGATTTATATCGCATACCAAAACCTAGATTTACACAGTATACCAGTACCTAGATTTATATCGCATGCGAAAACCTAGATTTAAACCGTATACCAAAACCTATATTTATACTGTATACCGAAACCTATATTTATATTGCATACCAAAACCTTGATTTATATCAAATACAAAAACCTAGATTTATATTGTTTGCCAAAACCTAGATTTATATAGAATACAAAAACCTAGAATTATACCGTATACCAAAACCTATATTTATATCGTATACCAAAACTTAGATTTATATCGTATATTAAAACCTAGACTTAAACACCATACCAAAACCTAGATTGATATCGTATACCAAAACCTAGATTTATATAGTATAGCAAAGCTTAGATTTATATCGCACACCAAAACCTAGATTTTTGTAACATAGCAAAACCTAGATTTATCTCGTAAACCACAACCCAGATTTATATCGTATACGAAAATGTACAGTATACCAATACCTAGATTTATATCGTTTACCAAAACCTAGCTTTATGTAGTAGAGGAAAATCTAGATTGATCTCATAAAGCATAACCTAGATTTATATCGTATACGATTTATATCGTATACCAAAACTTAGATTTATATGGTATATTAAACCTAGACTTAAACACCATACCAAAACCTAGATTGATATCGTATACGAAAACCTAGATTGATATCGAATACCAAAACCTAGATTTATACAGTATTGCAAAGCCTAGATTTATATCGCACACCAAAACCTAGATTTTTGTAGCATATCAAAACCTAGATTTATCTCGTAAACCCCAACCCAGATTTATACCGTATACGAAAATCTAGAGTATACCTATATCTAGATTTATATCGTTTACCAAAACCTAGATTTATATCGTATGCCAAAACCTAGATTTATATAGTATACCAGAATTTTGATTTATATCGTATACCAAAACCTTGATTTATACCGCATACCAAAACCTAAATTTATACCGTATACCAAAAACTAGATTTATATCGAATACCGAAACCTACATTTATATCGTATACCAAAACCTAGATTTATATCGTATACCAAAACCTAGATTTATACCACATAACAAAACCTCGATTTATACGGCATACGAAAACCTAGATTTACACAGTATACCAATACCCAGATTTGTATCCCATTCCAAAACTTAGATTTATATCACATACCAAAACCTAGATTTATATTGTATATCAAAGCCTAGATTTATATCGCATACCAAAACCTAGATTCATACCGTATACCAAGACCTAGATTGATATCGTATACCAAAACCTAGATTTATATAGTTTACCAAATCTTTGATTTGTATCGCATACCAAACCCTAGATTTATCTCGTATACCAAAACCTAGATTTATATCGTATACCAAAACCTAGATTTACAAGTATTCCAAAACATATATTTATACCGTAAACAAAAACCTAGATTTATATAGCATAGCAAAACATGGATTTATCTCGTAAACCACAACCTAGATGTATACGTATACGAAAGCCTAGATTTATTAAATATACCAATACCTAAATTTATATCGAATACCAAAACCTAGATTAATATCGCATGCCAAAACGTAGATTTATATCGAATACCAAAACCTAGATTAATATCGCATACCAAAACCTAGATTTATATCGTATACCGAAACCTAGATTTATACCGTATACCACAACTAGATTTATCTCGCATACCAAAACCTAGATTTATACTGCATACCAAAACCTAGATTTATATCGCATACCAATACCTAGATTTATACCATTAGATTTATATCGCATACCAAAACCTAGATTTATATCGTATACCAAAACCAAGATTTATATCGTATACAAAAACCTAGATTTATATCGCATACCAAAACCTAGATTTTTATCGTATACAAAAACCTAGATTTATATCGCATACCAAAACCTAGATTTATATCGTATAGAAAAACCTAGATTTATATCGCATACCAAAACCTAGATTTATATCGCATACCAAAACCTAGATTTATACCGCATACGAAAACCTAGATTTACACAGTATACCAGTACCTAGATTTATATCGCATGCGAAAACCTAGATTTAAACCGTATACCAAAACCTATATTTATACTGTATACCGAAACCTATATTTATATTGCATACCAAAACCTTGATTTATATCAAATACAAAAACCTAGATTTATATTGTTTGCCAAAACCTAGATTTATATAGAATACAAAAACCTAGAATTATACCGTATACCAAAACCTATATTTATACCGTATACCGAAACCTATATTTATCCGTATACCAAAACCTACATTTATATAGTATACCAAAACCTAGCTTTATGTAGTAGAGCAAAATCTAGATTTATCTCGTAAACCACAACCTAGATTTATACCGTATACGAACATCTAGATTTATACAGTATACCAATACCTAGATTTATATCGTATACCAAAACCTAGATTTATATCGTATACAAAAACCTAGATTTATATCGCATACCAAAACCTAGATTTTTATCGTATACAAAAACCTAGATTTATATCGCATACCAAAACCTAGATTTATATCGTATAGAAAAACCTAGATTTATATCGCATACCAAAACCTAGATTTATATCGCATACCAAAACCTAGATTTATACCGCATACGAAAACCTAGATTTACACAGTATACCAGTACCTAGATTTATATCGCATGCGAAAACCTAGATTTAAACCGTATACCAAAACCTATATTTATACTGTATACCGAAACCTATATTTATATTGCATACCAAAACCTTGATTTATATCAAATACAAAAACCTAGATTTATATTGTTTGCCAAAACCTAGATTTATATAGAATACAAAAACCTAGAATTATACCGTATACCAAAACCTATATTTATACCGTATACCGAAACCTATATTTATCCGTATACCAAAACCTACATTTATATAGTATACCAAAACCTAGCTTTATGTAGTAGAGCAAAATCTAGATTTATCTCGTAAACCACAACCTAGATTTATACCGTATACGAACATCTAGATTTATACAGTATACCAATACCTAGATTTATATCGTATACCAAAACCTAGATTTATATCGTATATCAAAACGTAGATTTAAACACCATACCAAAACCTAGATTTATATCTTATACCAAAACATAGATTTATATCGTATACCAAAACCTAGATTTATATAGTATTGCAAAGCCTAGATGTATATCACACACCAAAACCTAGATTTTTGTAGCATAGCAAAACTTAGACTTATCTCGTAAACGACAATCCAGATTTATACCGTATGCGAAAATCTACAGTATACCAATACCTAGATTTATATCGTTTACCAAAACCTAGATTTATATCGTATGCCAAAGCCTCGATTTATATAGTATAGCAAAACCTAGATTTATACCACATTCCAAAACCTCGATTTATACCGCATACCAAAACCTCGATTTATACCGTATACCAATAACTAGATTTATATCGAATACCAAAACCTAGATTTATATCGCATACCAAAACCTAGATTTATATCGTATATCAAAAGCTATATTTATACCGAATACCACACCTAAATTTATCTCGCATACCAAAACCTAGATTTATATGGAATGCCAAAATCTAGATTAATACGGTTTAGCAATAACTAGATTTATATCGCATAGCAAAACCTTGATTTATATCGTATATCAAAGCTTATATTTAGATCGCATAGCAAAACCTAGATTTATATAGTATGCCAAAACTTTGATTTATATCGTCTACCAAAACCTAGATTTATATCGTATACCAAAACGTAGATTTACACGTATTCCAAAACATATATTTATACCGTAAGCCAAAACCTAGATTTATATAGCATAGCAAAACATGGATTTATCTCGTAAACCACAACCTAGATTTATACGTATACGAAAACCTAGATTTATTAAATATAACAATACCTAAATTTATATCGAATACCACAACCTAGATTAATATCGCATACCAAAACGTAGATTTATATCGAATACCAAAACCTAGATTAATATCGCATACCAAAACCTAGATTTATATCGCATACCGAAACCTAGATTTATACCGTATACCACAACTAGATTTATCTCGCATACCAAAACCTAGATTTATACTGCATACCAAAGCCTAGATTTATATCGCATACCAATACCTAGATTTATACCATTAGATTTATATCGCATACCAAAACCTAGATTTATATCGTATACCAAAACCAAGATTTATATCGTATACAAAAACCAAGATTTATATCGTATACAAAAACCTAGATTTATATTGCATACCAAAACCTAGATTTATATCGTATACAAAAACCTACATTTATATCGCATACCAAAATCTAGATTTATATCGCATACCAAAACCTAGATATATGTGGCATAGCAAAACCTAGATTTATATCGAATACCAAAACCTAGATTTATACCGCATACGAAAACCTAGATTTACACAGTATACCAGTACCTAGATTTATATCGCATGCGAAAACCTAGATTTAAACCGTATACCAAAACCTATATTTATACTGTATACCGAAACCTATATTTATATTGCATACCAAAATCTTGATTTATATCAAATACAAAAACCTAGATTTATATTGTTTGCCAAAACCTAGATTTATATAGAATACAAAAACCTAGAATTATACCGTATACCAAAACCTATATTTATATCGTATACCGAAACCTATATTTATCCCGTATACCAAAACCTAGATTTATATCGTATACCAAAACCTAGATTTATATCGCATACCAAAACCAAGATTTAAACCACATACCAAAACCTTGATTTATACGCCATACGAAAACCTAGATTTACCCAGATTTATATCGTATTCCAAAACTAGGATTTATATCACATATCAAAACCTAGATTTATATTGTATACCAAAGCCTAGATTTATATCGCATACCAAAACCTAGATTTATACCGTATACCGAAACCTAGATTTATATCGTATACCAAAACCTTAAATTTATATAATTTACCAAAACTTTGATTCATATCGCTTACCAAAGCCTAGATTTATCTCGTATACCAAAACCTAGATTTATATGGTATACCAAACTTTGATTTATATCGTATACCAAAGCCTAGATTTATATAATATACCAATAGCTGGATTTATTACGTATATCAAAGCCTAGATTTATATCGGACACCAAAACCTAGATTTATGTAGCATAGGAAAACCTAGATTTATCTCGTAAACCACAACCTAGATTTATACCGTATTCCAAAACCTAGATTTATACCGCATACCAATAACTAGATTTATATCGCATACCAAAACGTAGATGTATATCGTAATTCAAAATATAGATTTATATCTTATACCAAAACCGAGATTTATTTCGTATACAAAACGTAGATTTATACCGTATACCAAAACCTATATTTATACTGTATACCGAAACCTAGATTTATATCGTATACCAAAACCTTGATTTACACCGTATATCGAAAGCTATATTTATACCGTATACCAAAACATAGATTGATATCGTATACCGAAAACTAGATTTGTACCGTATACCACAACCTAGATTTATATTGCATACCAAAACCTAGATTTATATTGCATACCAAAACCTAGATTTATATCGTATATCAAAACCTAGATTTAAACACCATACCAAAACCTAGATTTATATCGTATACCAAAACCTAGATTTATATAGTATACCAAAGCCTAGATTTATATCGCACACCAAAACCTAGATTCTTGTAACATAGCAAAGTCTAGATTTATCTCGTAAACCACAACCCAGATTTATACCGTATACGAAAATCTACAGTATACCAATACCTAGATTTATATCGTTTACCAAAACCTAGATTTATATCGTATGCCCAAACCTAGATTTATATATTATATCAAAACTTTGATTTATATCGCATACCAAAACCTAGATTTATACCGCATAAGAAAACCTAGATTTATACCGTCTACCAAAACCTAGATTTATATCGTCTACCAAAACCTAGATTTACACGTATTCCGAAACATATATTTATACCGTAAACCAAAACCTAGATTTATATAGCATAGCAAAACATGGATTTATCTCGTAAACCACAACCTAGATTTATACGTATACGAAAACCTAGATTTATTAAATATAACAATACCTAAATTTATATCGAATACCAAAACCTAGATTAATATCGCATACCAAAACCTAGATTTATATCGCATACCAAAATCTAGATTTATACCGTATACCAAAACCTAGATTGATATCGTATACCAAAACCTAGATTTATATAGTTTACCAAATCTTTGATTTGTATCGCATACCAAACCCTAGATTTATCTCGTATACCAAAACCTTGATTTATATAGTATACCAAACTTTGATTTATATCGTATACAAAAGCCTAGATTTATATAATATACCAATACCTGGATTTATAACGTATATCAAAGCCTAGATTTATATCGCCCACCAAAACCTAGATTTATGTAGCATAGCAAAATATAGATTTATCTCGTAAACCACAACCTAGATTTATACCGTATACCAAAACCTAGATTTATATCGTATACCAAAACCTAGATTTACACCGTATATCAAAAGCTATATTTATACCGTATACCACAACCTAAATTTATCTCGCATACCAAAACCTAGATTTATATGGAATGCCAAAACCTAGATTAATACGGTTTAGCAATAACTAGATTTATATCGCATAGCAAAACCTTGATTTATATCGTATATTAAAGCTTATATTTAGATCGCATAGCAAAACTTAGATTTATATAGTATGCCAAAACTTTGATTTATATCGTCTACCAAAACCTAGATTTATATCATATACCAAAACCTAGATTTACACGTATTCCAAAACATATATTTATACCGTAAACCAAAACCTAGATTTATATAGCATAGCAAAACATGGATTTATCTCGTAAACCACAACCTAGATTTATACGTATACGAAAACCTAGATTTATTAAATATAACAATACCTAAATTTATATCGAATACCAAAACCTAGATTAATATCGCATACCAAAACGTAGATTTATATCGAATACCAAAACCTAGATTAATATCGCATATCAAAACCTAGATTTATATCGCATACCGAAACCTAGATTTATACCGTATACCACAACTAGATTTATCTCGCATACCAAAACCTAGATTTATACTGCATACCAAAGCCTAGATTTATATCGCATACCAATACCTAGATTTATACCATTAGATTTATATCGCATACCAAAACCTAGATTTATATCGTATACCAAAACCAAGATTTATATCGTATACAAAAACCAAGATTTATATCGTATACAAAAACCTAGATTTATATCGCATACCAAAACCTAGATTTATATCGTATACAAAAACCTAGATTTATATCGCATACCAAAACCTAGATTTATATCGCATACCAAAACCTAGATATATGTGGCATAGCAAAACCTAGATTTATATCGAATACCAAAACCTAGATTTATACCGCATACGAAAGCCTAGATTTACACAGTATACCAGTACCTAGATTTATATCGCATGCGAAAACCTAGATTTAAACCGTATACCAAAACCTATATTTATACTGGATACCGAAACCTATATTTATATTGCATACCAAAATCTTGATTTATATCAAATACAAAAACCTAGATTTATATTGTTTGCCAAAACCTAGATTTATATAGAATACAAAAACCTAGAATTATACCGTATACCAAAACCTATATTTATATCGTATACCGAAACCTATATTTATCCCGTATACCGAAACCTAGATTTATATCGTATACCAAAACCTAGATTTATATCGCATACCAAAACCAAGATTTATACCACATACCAAAACCTTGATTGATACGCCATACGAAAACCTAGATTTACCCAGATTTATATCGTATTCCAAAACTAGGATTTATATCACATATCAAAACCTAGATTTATATTGTATACCAAAGCCTAGATTTATATCGCATACCAAAACCTAGATTTATACCGTATACCGAAACCTAGATTTATATCGTATACCAAAACCTTAAATTTATATAATTTACCAAAACTTTGATTCATATCGCTTACCAAAGCCTAGATTTATCTCGTATACCAAAACCTAGATTTATATGGTATACCAAACTTTGATTTATATCGTATACCAAAGCCTAAATTTATATAATATACCAATAGCTGGATTTATTACGTATATCAAAACCTAGATTTATGTAGCATAGGAAAACCTAGATTTATCTCGTAAACCACAACATAGATTTATACCGTATTCCAAAACCTAGATTTATACCGCATACCAATAACTAGATTTATATCGCATACCAAAACGTAGATGTATATCGTAATTCAAAATATAGATTTATATCTTATACCAAAACCGAGATTTATTTCGTATACAAAACGTAGATTTATACCGTATACCAAAACCTATATTTATACTGTATACCGAAACCTAGATTTATATCGTATACCAAAACCTAGATTTACACCGTATATCGAAAGCTATATTTATACCGTATACCAAAACATAGATTGATATCGTATACCGAAAACTAGATTTGTACCGTATACCACAACCTAGATTTATATTGCATACCAAAACCTAGATTTATATCGTATATCAAAACCTAGATTTAAACACCATACCAAAACCTAGATTTATATCGTATACCAAAACCTAGATTTATATAGTATAGCAAAGCCTAGATTTATATCGCACACCAAAACCTAGATTTTTGTAACATAGCAAAACCTAGATTTATCTCGTAAACCACAACCCAGATTTATACCGTATACGAAAATCTACAGTATACCAATACCTAGATTTATATCGTTTACCAAAACCTAGATTTATATCGTATGCCCAAACCTAGATTTATATATTATATCAAAACTTTGATTTATATCGCATACCAAAACCTAGATTTATATGGCATCGCAAAGCCTAGATATATCTCGTAAACCACAACCTAGATTTATACCGTATACCAAAACCTAGATTTATACCGCATAAGAAAACCTAGATTTATAACGTATACCAAAACCTAGATTTATATCGTCTACCAAAACCTAGATTTACACGTATTCCGAAACATATATTTATACCGTAAACCAAAACCTAGATTTATATAGCATAGCAAAACATGGATTTATCTCGTAAACCACAACCTAGATTTATACGTATACGAAAACCTAGATTTATTAAATATAACAATACTAAATTTATATCGAATACCAAAACCTAGATTAATATCGCATACCAAAACCTAGATTTATATCACATACCAAAACCTAGATTTATACCGTATACCAAAACCTAGATTGATATCGTATACCAAAACCTAGATTTATATAGTTTACCAAATCTTTGATTTGTATCGCATACCAAACCCTAGATTTATCTCGTATACCAAAACCTTGATTTATATAGTATACCAAACTTTGATTTATATCGTATACAAAAGCCTAGATTTATATAATATACCAATACCTGGATTTATAACGTATATCAAAGCCTAGATTTATATCGCCCACCAAAACCTAAATTTATGTAGCATAGCAAAATATAGATTTATCTCGTAAACCACAACCTAGATTTATACCGTATGCCAAAACCTAGATTTATATCGTATACCAAAACCTAGATTTACACCGTATATCAAAAGCTATATTTATACCGTATACCACAACCTAAATTTATCTCGCATACCAAAACCTAGATTTATATGGAATGCCAAAATCTAGATTAATACGGTTTAGCAATAACTAGATTTATATCGCATAGCAAAACCTTGATTTATATCGTATATCAAAGCTTATATTTAGATCGCATAGCAAAACCTAGATTTATATAGTATGCCAAAACTTTGATTTATATCGTCTACCAAAACCTAGATTTATACGTATACGAAAACCTAGATTTATTAAATATAACAATACCTAAATTTATATCGAATACCAAAACCTAGATTAATATCGCATACCAAAACGTAGATTTATATCGAATACCAAAACCTAGATTAATATCGCATACCAAAACCTAGATTTATATCGCATACCGAAACCTAGATTTATACCGTATACCACAACTAGATTTATCTCGCATACCAAAACCTAGATTCATACTGCATACCAAAGCCTAGATTTATATCGCATACCAATACCTAGATTTATACCATTAGATTTATATCGCATACCAAAACCTAGATTTATATCGTATACCAAAACCAAGATTTATATCGTATACAAAAACCAAGATTTATATCGTATACAAAAACCTAGATTTATATCGCATACCAAAACCTAGATTTATATCGTATACAAAAACCTAGATTTATATCGCATACCAAAACCTAGATTTATATCGCATACCAAAACCTAGATTTATGTGGCATAGCAAAACCTAGATTTATATCGAATACCAAAACCTAGATTTATACCGCATACGAAAACCTAGATTTACACAGTATACCAGTACCTAGATTTATATCGCATGCGAAAACCTAGATTTAAACCGTATACCAAAACCTATATTTATACTGTATACCGAAACCTATATTTATATTGCATACCAAAATCTTGATTTATATCAAATACAAAAACCTAGATTTATATTGTTTGCCAAAACCTAGATTTATATAGAATACAAAAACCTAGAATTATACCGTATACCAAAACCTATATTTATATCGTATACCGAAACCTATATTTATCCCGTATACCAAAACCTACATTTATATAGTATACCAAAACCTAGCTTTATGTAGTAGAGCAAAATCTAGATATATCTCGTAAACCACAACCTAGATTTATACCGTATACGAACACCTAGATTTATACAGTATACCAATACCTAGATTTATATCGTATACCAAAACCTAGATTTATATCGCATATCAAAACGTAGATTTAAACACCATACCAAAACCTAGATTTATATCTTATACCAAAACATAGATTTATATCGTATACCAAAACCTAGATTTATATAGTATTGCAAAGCCTAGATGTATATCACACACCAAAACCTAGATTTTTGTAGCATAGCAAAACTTAGACTTATCTCGTAAACGACAATCCAGATTTATACCGTATGCGAAAATCTACAGTATACCAATACCTAGATTTATATCGTTTACCAAAACCTAGATTTATATCGTATGCCAAAACCTCGATTTATATAGCATAGCAAAACCTAGATTTATACCACATTCCAAAACCTCGATTTATACCGCATACCAAAACCTAGATTTATACCGTATACCAATAACTAGATTTATATCGAATACCAAAACCTAGATTTATATCGTATACCAAAACCAAGATTTATACCACATACCAAAACCTTGATTTATACGCCATACGAAAACCTAGATTTACCCAGATTTATATCGTATTCCAAAACTAGGATTTATATCACATATCAAAACCTAGATTTATATTGTATACCAAAGCCTAGATTTATATCGCATACCAGAACCTAGATTTATACCGTATACCGAAACCTAGATTTATATCGTATACCAAAACCTTAAATTTATATAATTTACCAAAACTTTGATTCATATCGCTTACCAAAGCCTAGATTTATCTCGTATACCAAAACCTAGATTTATATGGTATACCAAACTTTGATTTATATCGTATACCAAAGCCTAAATTTATATAATATACCAATAGCTGGATTTATTACGTATATCAAAACCTAGATTTATGTAGCATAGGAAAACCTAGATTTATCTCGTAAACCACAACCTAGATTTATACCGTATTCCAAAACCTAGATTTATACCGCATACCAATAACTAGATTTATATTGCATACCAAAACGTAGATGTATATCGTAATTCAAAATATAGATTTATATCTTATACCAAAACCGAGATTTATTTCGTATACAAAACGTAGATTTATACCGTATACCAAAACCTATATTTATACTGTATACCGAAACCTAGATTTATATCGTATACCAAAACCTAGATTTACACCGTATATCGAAAGCTATATTTATACCGTATACCAAAACATAGATTGATATCGTATACCGAAAACTAGATTTGTACCGTATACCACAACCTAGATTTATATTGCATACCAAAACCTAGATTTATATCGATTATCAAAACCTAGATTTAAACACCATACCAAAACCTAGATTTATATCGTATACCAAAACCTAGATTTATATAGTATAGCAAAGCCTAGATTTATATCGCACACCAAAACCTAGATTTTTGTAACATAGCAAAACCTAGATTTATCTCGTAAACCACAACACAGATTTATACCGTATACGAAAATCTACAGTATACCAATACCTAGATTTATATCGTTTACCAAAACCTAGATTTATATCGTATGCCCAAACCTAGATTTATATATTATATCAAAACTTTGATTTATATCGCATACCAAAACCTAGATTTATGTGGCATCGCAAAGCCTAGATATATCTCGTAAACCACAACCTAGATTTATACCGTATACCAAAACCTAGATTTATACCGCATAAGAAAACCTAGATTTATAACGTATACCAAAACCTAGATTTATATCATCTACCAAAACCTAGATTTACACGTATTCCGAAACATATATTTATACCGTAAACCAAAACCTAGATTTATATAGCATAGCAAAACATGGATTTATCTCGTAAACCACAACCTAGATTTATACGTATACGAAAACCTAGATTTATTAAATATAACAATACCTAAATTTATATCGAATACCAAAACCTAGATTAATATCGCATACCAAAACCTAGATTTATATCACATACCAAAACCTAGATTTATACCGTATACCAAAACCTAGATTGATATCGTGTACCAAAACCTAGATTTATATAGTTTACCAAATCTTTGATTTGTATCGCATACCAAACCCTAGATTTATCTCGTATACCAAAACCTTGATTTATATAGTATACCAAACTTTGATTTATATCGTATACAAAAGCCTAGATTTATATAATATACCAATACCTGGATTTATAACGTATATCAAAGCCTAGATTTATATCGCACACCAAAACCTAGATTTATGTAGCATAGCAAAATATAGATTTATCTCGTAAACCACAACCTAGATTTATACCGTATACCAAAACCTAGATTTATATCGTATACCAAAACCTAGATTTACACCGTATATCAAAAGCTATATTTATACCGTATACCACAACCTAAATTTATCTCGCATACCAAAACCTAGATTTATATGGAATGCCAAAACCTAGATTAATACGGTTTAGCAATAACTAGATTTATATCGCATAGCAAAACCTTGATTTATATCGTATATCAAAGCTTATATTTAGATCGCATAGCAAAACTAGATTTATATAGTATGCCAAAACTTTGATTTATATCGTCTACCAAAACCTAGATTTATATCGTATACCAAAACCTAGATTTACACGTATTCCAAAACATATATTTATACCGTAAACCAAAACCTAGATTTATATAGCATAGCAAAACATGGATTTATCTCGTAAACCACAACCTAGATTTATACGTATACGAAAACCTAGATTTATTAAATATAACAATACCTAAATTTATATCGAATACCAAAACCTAGATTAATATCGCATACCAAAACGTAGATTTATATCGAATACCAAAACCTAGATTAATATCGCATACCAAAACCTAGATTTATATCGCATACCGAAACCTAGATTTATACCGTATACCACAACTAGATTTATCTCGCATACCAAAACCTAGATTTATACTGCATACCAAAGCCTAGATTTATATCGCATACCAATACCTAGATTTATACCATTAGATTTATATCGCATACCAAAACCTAGATTTATATCGTATACCAAAACCAAGATTTATATCGTATACAAAAACCTAGATTTATATCGCATACCAAAACCTAGATTTATATCGTATACAAAAACCTAGATTTATATCGCATACCAAAACCTAGATTTATATCGCATACCAAAACCTAGATTTATGTGGCATAGCAAAACCTATATTTATATCGATTACCAAAACCTAGATTTATACCGCATACGAAAACCTAGATTTACACAGTATACCAGTACCTAGATTTATATCGCATGCGAAAACCTAGATTTAAACCGTATACCAAAACCTATATTTATACTGTATACCGAAACCTATATTTATATTGCATACCAAAACCTTGATTTATATCAAATACAAAAACCTAGATTTATATTGTTTGCCAAAACCTAGATTTATATAGAATACAAAAACCTAGAATTATACCGTATACCAAAACCTATATTTATATCGTATACCGAAACCTATATTTATCCCGTATACCAAAACCTACATCTATATAGTATACCAAAACCTAGCTTTATGTAGTAGAGTAAAATCTAGATTTATCTCGTAAACCACAACCTAGATTTATACCGTATACGAACACCTAGATTTATACAGTATACCAATACCTAGATTTATATCGTATACCAAAGCCTAGATTTATATCGTATATCAAAACGTAGATTTAAACACCATACCAAAACCTAGATTTATATCTTATACCAAAACATAGATTTATATCGTATACCAAAACCTAGATTTATATAGTATTGCAAAGCCTAGATGTATATCACACACCAAAACCTAGATTTTTGTAGCATAGCAAAACTTAGACTTATCTCGTAAACGACAATCCAGATTTATACCGTATGCGAAAATCTACAGTATACCAATACCTAGATTTATATCGCTTACCAAAACCTAGATTTATATCGTATGCCAAAACCTCGATTTATATAGTATAGCAAAACCTAGATTTATACCACATTCCAAAACCTCGATTTATACCGCATACCAAAACCTAGATTTATACCGTATACCAATAACTAGATTTATATCGTATACCAAAACGTAGATTTATATCGTATAACAAAGCCAATATTTATACTGTATACCAAAACCTAGATTTATATCGTATACCAAAACCTAGATTTATATCGCATATCAAAACGTAGATTTAAACACCATACCAAAACCTAGATTTATATCTTATACCAAAACATAGATTTATATCGTATACCAAAACCTAGATTTATATAGTATTGCAAAGCCTAGATGTATATCACACACCAAAACCTAGATTTTTGTAGCATAGCAAAACTTAGACTTATCTCGTAAACGACAATCCAGATTTATACCGTATGCGAAAATCTACAGTATACCAATACCTAGATTTATATCGTTTACCAAAACCTAGATTTATATCGTATGCCAAAACCTCGATTTATATAGCATAGCAAAACCTAGATTTATACCTCATTCCAAAAGCTCGATTTATACCGCATACCAAAACCTAGATTTATACCGTATACCAATAACTAGATTTATATCGAATACCAAAACCTAGATTTATATCGTATACCAAAACCAAGATTTATACCACATACCAAAACCTTGATTTATACGCCATACGAAAACCTAGATTTACCCAGATTTATATCGTATTCCAAAACTAGGATTTATATCACATATCAAAACCTAGATTTATATTGTATACCAAAGCCTAGATTTATATCGCATACCAGAACCTAGATTTATACCGTATACCGAAACCTAGATTTATATCGTATACCAAAACCTTAAATTTATATAATTTACCAAAACTTTGATTCATATCGCTTACCAAAGCCTAGATTTATCTCGTATACCAAAACCTAGATTTATATGGTATACCAAACTTTGATTTATATCGTATACCAAAGCCTAGATTTATATAATATACCAATAGCTGGATTTATTACGTATATCAAAGCCTAGATTTATATCGGACACCAAAACCTAGATTTATGTAGCATAGGAAAACCTAGATTTATCTCGTAAACCACAACCTAGATTTATACCGTATTCCAAAACCTAGATTTATACCGCATACCAATAACTAGATTTATATCGCATACCAAAACGTAGATGTATATCGTAATTCAAAATATAGATTTATATCTTATACCAAAACCGAGATTTATTTCGTATACAAAACGTAGATTTATACCAAATACCAAAACCTATATTTATACTGTATACCGAAACCTAGATTTATATCGTATACCAAAACCTAGATTTACACCGTATATCGAAAGCTATATTTATACCGTATACCAAAACACAGATTGATATCGTATACCGAAAACTAGATTTGTACCTTATACCACAACCTAGATTTATCTCGCATACCAAAACTTAGATTTATATTGCATACCAAAACCTAGATTTATATCGTATATCAAAACCTAGATTTAAACACCATACCAAAACCTAGATTTATATCGTATACCAAAACCTAGATTTATATAGTATAGCAAAGCCTAGATTTATATCGCACACCAAAACCTAGATTTTTGTAACATAGCAAAACCTAGATTTATCTCGTAAACCACAACCCAGATTTATACCGTATACGAAAATCTACAGTATACCAATACCTAGATTTATATCGTTTACCAAAACCTAGATTTATATCGTATGCCCAAACCTAGATTTATATATTATATCAAAACTTTGATTTATATCGCATACCAAAACCTAGATTTATGTGGCATCGCAAAGCCTAGATATATCTCGTAAACCACAACCTAGATTTATACCGTATACCAAAACCTAGATTTATACCGCATAAGAAAACCTAGATTTATACCGTATACCAAAACCTAGATTTATATCGTCAACCAAAACCTAGATTTACACGTATTCCGAAACATATATTTATACCGTAAACCAAAACCTAGATTTATATAGCATAGCAAAACATGGATTTATCTCGTAAACCACAACCTAGATTTATACGTATACGAAAACCTAGATTTATTAAATATAACAATACCTAAATTTATATCGAATACCAAAACCTAGATTAATATCGCATACCAAAACCTAGATTTATATCGTATACCAAAACCTTGACTTATATAGTATACCAAACTTTGATTTATATCGTATGCAAAAGCCTAGATTTATATAATATACCAATACCTGGATTTATAACGTATATCAAAGCCTAGATTTATATCGCTCACCAAAACCTAGATTTATGTAGCATAGCAAAATATAGATTTATCTCGTAAACCACAACCTAGATTTACACCGTATACCAAAACCTAGATTTATATCGTATACCAAAACCTAGATTTACACCGTATATCAAAAGCTATATTTATACCGTATACCACAACCTAAATTTATCTCGCATACCAAAACCTAGATTTATATGGAATACCAAAATCTAGATTAATACGGTTTAGCAATAACTAGATTTATATCGCATAGCAAAACCTTGATTTATATCGTATATCAAAGCTTATATTTAGATCGCATAGCAAAACCTAGATTTATATAGTATGCCAAAACTTTGATTTATATCGTCTACCAAAACCTAGATTTATATCGTATACCAAAACCTAGATTTACACGTATTCCAAAACATATATTTATACCGTAAACCAAAACCTAGATTTATATAGCATAGCAAAACATGGATTTATCTCGTAAACCACAACCTAGATTTATACGTATACGAAAACCTAGATTTATTAAATATAACAATACCTAAATTTATATCGAATACCAAAACCTAGATTAATATCGCATACCAAAACGTAGATTTATATCGAATACCAAAACCTAGATTAATATCGCATACCAAAACCTAGATTTATATCGCATACCGAAACCTAGATTTATACCGTATACCACAACTAGATTTATCTCGCATACCAAAGCCTAGATTTATACTGCATACCAAAGCCTAGATTTATATCGCATACCAATACCTAGATTTATACCATTAGATTTATATCGCATACCAAAACCTAGATTTATATCGTATACCAAAACCAAGATTTATATCGTATACAAAAACCTAGATTTATATCGCATACCAAAACCTAGATTTAAACCGTATACCAAAACCTATATTTATACTGTATACCGAAACCTATATTTATATTGCATACCCAAACCTTGATTTATATCAAATACAAAAACCTAGATTTATATTGTTTGCCAAAACCTAGATTTATATAGAATACAAAAACCTAGAATTATACCGTATACCAAAACCTTTATTTATACCGTATATCGAAACCTACATTTATATAGTATACCAAAACCTAGCTTTATGTAGTAGAGCAAAATCTAGATTTATCTCGTAAACCACAACCTAGATTTATACCGTATATGAACACCTAGATTTATACAGTATACCAATACCTAGATTTATATCGTAAACCAAAACCTAGATTTATATAGCATAGCAAAACATGGATTTATCTCGGAAACCACAACCTAGATTTATACGTATACGAAAACCTAGATTTATTAAATATAACAATACCTAAATTTATATCGAATACCAAAACCTAGATTAATATCGCATACCAAAACGTAGATTTATATCGAATACCAAAACCTAGATTAATATCGCATACCAAAACCTAGATTTATATCGCATACCAAAACCTAGATTTATACCGTATACCAAAACCTAGATTGATATCGTATACCAAAACCTAGATTTATATAGTTTACCAAATCTTTGATTTGTATCGCATACCAAACCCTAGATTTATCTCGTATACCAAAACCTTGATTTATATAGTATACCAAACTTTGATTTATATCGTATACAAAAGCCTAGATTTATAAAATATACCAATACCTGGATTTATAACGTATATCAAAGCCTAGATTTATATCGCCCACCAAAACCTAGATTTATGTAGCATAGCAAAATATAGATTTATCTCGTAAACCACAACCTAGATTTATACCGTATACCAAAACCTAGATTTATATCGTATACCAAAACCTAGATTTACACCGTATATCAAAAGCTATATTTATACCGTATACCACAACCTAAATTTATCTCGCATACCAAAACCTAGATTTATATGGAATACCAAAATCTAGATTAATACGGTTTAGCAATAACTAGATTTATATCGCATAGCAAAACCTTGATTTATATCGTATATCAAAGCTTATATTTAGATCGCATAGCAAAACCTAGATTTATATAGTATGCCAAAACTTTGATTTATATCGTCTACCAAAACCTAGATTTATATCGTATACCAAAACCTAGATTTACACGTATTCCAAAACATATATTTATACCGTAAACCAAAACCTAGATTTATACGTATACGAAAACCTAGATTTATTAAATATAACAATACCTAAATTTATATCGAATACCAAAACCTAGATTAATATCGCATACCAAAACGTAGATTTATATCGAATACCAAAACCTAGATTAATATCGCATACCAAAACCTAGATTTATATCGCATACCAAAACCTAGATTTATACCGTATACCAAAACCTAGATTGATATCGTATAACAAAACCTAGATTTATATAGTTTACCAAATCTTTGATTTGTATCGCATACCAAACCCTAGATTTATCTCGTATACCAAAACCTTGATTTATATAGTATACCAAACTTTGATTTATATCGTATACAAAAGCCTAGATTTATATAATATACCAATACCTGGATTTATAACGTATATCAAAGCCTAGATTTATATCGCCCACCAAAACCTAGATTTATGTAGCATAGCAAAATATAGATTTATCTCGTAAACCACAACCTAGATTTATACCGTATACCAAAACCTAGATTTATATCGTATACCAAAACCTAGATTTACACCGTATATCAAAAGCTATATTTATACCGTATACCACAACCTAAATTTATCTCGCATACCAAGACCTAGATTTATATGGAATACCCAAATCTAGATTAATACGTTTAGCAATAACTAGATTTATATCGCATAGCAAAACCTTGATTTATATCGTATATCAAAGCTTATATTTAGATCGCATAGCAAAACCTAGATTTATATAGTATGCCAAAACTTTGATTTATGTCGTCTACCAAAACCTAGATTTATATCGTATACCAAAACCTAGATTTACACGTATTCCAAAACATATATTTATACCGTAAACCAAAACCTAGATTTATATAGCATAGCAAAACATGGATTTATCTCGTAAACCACAACCTAGATTTATACGTATACGAAAACCTAGATTTATTAAATATAACAATACCTAAATTTATATCGAATACCAAAACCTAGATTTATATCGCATACCAAAACCTAGATTTATATCGTATACAAAAACCTAGATTTATATCGCATACCAAAACCTAGATTTATATCGCATACCAAAACCTAGATTTATGTGGCATAGCAAAACCTAGATTTATATCGAATACCAAAACCTAGATTTATACCGCATACGAAAACCTAGATTTACACAGTATACCAGTACCTAGATTTATATCGCATGCGAAAACCTAGATTTAAACCGTATACCAAAACCTATATTTATACTGTATACCGAAACCTATATTTATATTGCATACCCAAACCTTGATTTATATCAAATACAAAAACCTAGATTTATATTGTTTGCCAAAACCTAGATTTATATAGAATACAAAAACCTAGAATTATACCGTATACCAAAACCTATATTTATACCGTATACCGAAACCTATATTTATCCCGTATTCCAAAACCTACATTTATATAGTATACCAAAACCTAGCTTTATGTAGTAGAGCAAAATCTAGATTTATCTCGTAAACCACAACCTAGATTTATACCGTATACGAACACCTAGATTTATACAGTATACCAATACCTAGATTTATATCGTATACCAAAACCTAGATTTATATCGTATATCAAAACGTAGATTTAAACACCATACCAAAACCTAGATTTATATCTTATACCAAAACATAGATTTATATCGTATACCAAAACCTAGATTTATATAGTATTGCAAAGCCTAGATGTATATCACACACCAAAACCTAGATTTATATCGCATAGCAAAACCTTGATTTATATCGTATATCAAAGCTTATATTTAGATCGCATAGCAAAACCTAGATTTATATAGTATGCCAAAACTTTGATTTATATCGTCTACCAAAACCTAGATTTATATCGTATACCAAAACCTAGATTTACACGTATTCCAAAACATATATTTATACCGTAAACCAAAACCTAGATTTATACGTATACGAAAACCTAGATTTATTAAATATAACAATACCTAAATTTATATCGAATACCAAAACCTAGATTAATATCGCATACCAAAACGTAGATTTATATCGAATACCAAAACCTAGATTAATATCGCATACCAAAACCTAGATTTATATCGCATACCAAAACCTAGATTTATACCGTATACCAAAACCTAGATTGATATCGTATAACAAAACCTAGATTTATATAGTTTACCAAATCTTTGATTTGTATCGCATACCAAACCCTAGATTTATCTCGTATACCAAAACCTTGATTTATATAGTATACCAAACTTTGATTTATATCGTATACAAAAGCCTAGATTTATATAATATACCAATACCTGGATTTATAACGTATATCAAAGCCTAGATTTATATCGCCCACCAAAACCTAGATTTATGTAGCATAGCAAAATATAGATTTATCTCGTAAACCACAACCTAGATTTATACCGTATACCAAAACCTAGATTTATATCGTATACCAAAACCTAGATTTACACCGTATATCAAAAGCTATATTTATACCGTATACCACAACCTAAATTTATCTCGCATACCAAGACCTAGATTTATATGGAATACCCAAATCTAGATTAATACGTTTAGCAATAACTAGATTTATATCGCATAGCAAAACCTTGATTTATATCGTATATCAAAGCTTATATTTAGATCGCATAGCAAAACCTAGATTTATATAGTATGCCAAAACTTTGATTTATGTCGTCTACCAAAACCTAGATTTATATCGTATACCAAAACCTAGATTTACACGTATTCCAAAACATATATTTATACCGTAAACCAAAACCTAGATTTATATAGCATAGCAAAACATGGATTTATCTCGTAAACCACAACCTAGATTTATACGTATACGAAAACCTAGATTTATTAAATATAACAATACCTAAATTTATATCGAATACCAAAACCTAGATTTATATCGCATACCAAAACCTAGATTTATATCGTATACAAAAACCTAGATTTATATCGCATACCAAAACCTAGATTTATATCGCATACCAAAACCTAGATTTATGTGGCATAGCAAAACCTAGATTTATATCGAATACCAAAACCTAGATTTATACCGCATACGAAAACCTAGATTTACACAGTATACCAGTACCTAGATTTATATCGCATGCGAAAACCTAGATTTAAACCGTATACCAAAACCTATATTTATACTGTATACCGAAACCTATATTTATATTGCATACCCAAACCTTGATTTATATCAAATACAAAAACCTAGATTTATATTGTTTGCCAAAACCTAGATTTATATAGAATACAAAAACCTAGAATTATACCGTATACCAAAACCTATATTTATACCGTATACCGAAACCTATATTTATCCCGTATTCCAAAACCTACATTTATATAGTATACCAAAACCTAGCTTTATGTAGTAGAGCAAAATCTAGATTTATCTCGTAAACCACAACCTAGATTTATACCGTATACGAACACCTAGATTTATACAGTATACCAATACCTAGATTTATATCGTATACCAAAACCTAGATTTATATCGTATATCAAAACGTAGATTTAAACACCATACCAAAACCTAGATTTATATCTTATACCAAAACATAGATTTATATCGTATACCAAAACCTAGATTTATATAGTATTGCAAAGCCTAGATGTATATCACACACCAAAACCTAGATTTTTGTAGCATAGCAAAACTTAGACTTATCTCGTAAACGACAATCCAGATTTATACCGTATGCGAAAATCTACAGTATACCAATACCTAGATTTATATCGTTTACCAAAACCTAGATTTATATCGTATACCAAAACCTAGATTTACACGTATTCCAAAACATATATTTATACCGTAAACCAAAACCTAGATTTATATAGCATAGCAAAACATGGATTTATCTCGTAAACCACAACCTAGATTTATACGTATACGAAAACCTAGATTTATTAAATATAACAATACCTAAATTTATATCGAATACCAAAACCTAGATTAATATCGCATACCAAAACGTAGATTTATATCGAATACCAAAACCTAGATTAATATCGCATACCAAATCCTAGATTTATATCGCATACCGAAACCTAGATTTATACCGTATACCACAACTAGATTTATCTCGCATACCAAAACCTAGATTTATACTGCATACCAAAGCCTAGATTTATATCGCATACCAATACCTAGATTTATACCATTAGATTTATATCGCATACCAAAACCTAGATTTATATCGTATACCAAAACCAAGATTTATATCGTATACAAAAACCTAGATTTATATCGCATACCAAAACCTAGATTTATATCGTATACAAAAACCTAGATTTATATCGCATACCAAAACCTAGATTTATATCGCATACCAAAACCTAGATTTATGTGGCATAGCAAAACCTAGATTTATATCGAATACCAAAACCTAGATTTATACCGCATACGAAAACCTAGATTTACACAGTATACCAGTACCTAGATTTATATCGCATGCGAAAACCTAGATTTAAACCGTATACCAAAACCTATATTTATACTGTATACCGAAACCTATATTTATATTGCATACCCAAACCTTGATTTATATCAAATACAAAAACCTAGATTTATATTGTTTGCCAAAACCTAGATTTATATAGAATACAAAAACCTAGAATTATACCGTATACCAAAACCTATATTTATACCGTATACCGAAACCTATATTTATCCCGTATTCCAAAACCTACATTTATATAGTATACCAAAACCTAGCTTTATGTAGTAGAGCAAAATCTAGATTTATCTCGTAAACCACAACCTAGATTTATACCGTATACGAACACCTAGATTTATACAGTATACCAATACCTAGATTTATATCGTATACCAAAACCTAGATTTATATCGTATATCAAAACGTAGATTTAAACACCATACCAAAACCTAGATTTATATCTTATACCAAAACATAGATTTATATCGTATACCAAAACCTAGATTTATATAGTATTGCAAAGCCTAGATGTATATCACACACCAAAACCTAGATTTTTGTAGCATAGCAAAACTTAGACTTATCTCGTAAACGACAATCCAGATTTATACCGTATGCGAAAATCTACAGTATACCAATACCTAGATTTATATCGTTTACCAAAACCTAGATTTATATCGTATGCCAAAACCTCGATTTATATAGTATAGCAAAACCTAGATTTATACCACATTCCAAAACCTCGATTTATACCGCATACCAAAACCTAGATTTATACCGTATACCAATAACTAGATTTATATCGTATACCAAAACCTAGATTTATATCGCATACCAAAACCAAGATTTATACCACATACCAAAACCTTGATTTATACGCCATACGAAAACCTAGATTTATATCGTATACCAAAACATAGATTTATATCGTATACCAAAACCTAGATTTATATAGTATTGCAAAGCCTAGATGTATATCACACACCAAAACCTAGATTTTTGTAGCATAGCAAAACTTAGACTTATCTCGTAAACGACAATCCAGATTTATACCGTATGCGAAAATCTACAGTATACCAATACCTAGATTTATATCGTTTACCAAAACCTAGATTTATATCGTATGCCAAAACCTCGATTTATATAGTATAGCAAAACCTAGATTTATACCACATTCCAAAACCTCGATTTATACCGCATACCAAAACCTAGATTTATACCGTATACCAATAACTAGATTTATATCGAATACCAAAACCTAGATTTATATCGTATACCAAAACCTAGATTTATATCGCATACCAAAACCAAGATTTATACCACATACCAAAACCTTGATTTATACGCCATACGAAAACCTAGATTTACCCAGATTTATATCGTATTCCAAAACTAGGATTTATATCACATATCAAAACCTAGATTTATATTGTATACCAAAGCCTAGATTTATATCGCATACCAAAACCTAGATTTATACCGTATACCAAAACCTAGATTTATATCGTATACCAAAACCTTAAATTTATATAATTTACCAAAACTTTGATTCATATCGCTTACCAAAGCCTAGATTTATCTCGTATACCAAAGCCTAGATTTATATGGTATACCAAACTGTGATTTATATCGTATACCAAAGCCTAGATTTATATAATATACCAATAGCTGGATTTATTACGTATATCAAAGCCTAGATTTATATCGCCCACCAAAACCTAGATTTATGTAGCATAGCAAAATATAGATTTATCTCGTAAACCACAACCTAGATTTATACCGTATACCAAAACCTAGATTTATATCGTATACCAAAACCTAGATTTACACCGTATATCAAAAGCTATATTTATACCGTATACCACAACCTAAATTTATCTCGTATACCAAAACCTAGATTTATATGGAATACCAAAATCTAGATTAATACGGTTTAGCAATAACTAGATTTATATCGCATAGCAAAACCTTGATTTATATCGTATATCAAAGCTTATATTTAGATCGCATAGCAAAACCTAGATTTATATAGTATGCCAAAACTTTGATTTATATCGTCTACCAAAACCTAGATTTATATCGTATACCAAAACCTAGATTTACACGTATTCCAAAACATATATTTATACCGTAAACCAAAACCTAGATTTATATAGCATAGCAAAACATGGATTTATCTCGTAAACCACAACCTAGATTTATACGTATACGAAAACCTAGATTTATTAAATATAACAATACCTAAATTTATATCGAATACCAAAACCTAGATTAATATCGCATACCAAAACGTAGATTTATATCGAATACCAAAACCTAGATTAATATCGCATACCAAAACCTAGATTTATATCGCATACCAAAACCTAGATTTATACCGTATACCAAAACCTAGATTGATATCGTATACCAAAACCTAGATTTATATAGTTTACCAAATCTTTGATTTGTATCGCATACCAAACCCTAGATTTATCTCGTATACCAAAACCTTGATTTATATAGTATACCAAACTTTGATTTATATCGTATACAAAAGCCTAGATTTATATAATATACCAATACCTGGATTTATAACGTATATCAAAGCCTAGATTTATATCGCCCACCAAAACCTAGATTTATGTAGCATAGCAAAATATAGATTTATCTCGTAAACCACAACCTAGATTTATACCGTATACCAAAACCTAGATTTATATCGTATACCAAAACCTAGATTTACACCGTATACCAAAACCTAAATTTATCTCGCATACCAAGACCTAGATTTATATGGAATACCCAAATCTAGATTAATACGTTTAGCAATAACTAGATTTATATCGCATAGCAAAACCTTGATTTATATCGTATATCAAAGCTTATATTTAGATCGCATAGCAAAACCTAGATTTATATAGTATGCCAAAACTTTGATTTATGTCGTCTACCAAAACCTAGATTTATATCGTATACCAAAACCTAGATTTACACGTATTCCAAAACATATATTTATACCGTAAACCAAAACCTAGATTTATATAGCATAGCAAAACATGGATTTATCTCGTAAACCACAACCTAGATTTATACGTATACGAAAACCTAGATTTATTAAATATAACAATACCTAAATTTATATCGAATACCAAAACCTAGATTAATATCGCATACCAAAACGTAGATTTATATCGAATACCAAAACCTAGATTAATATCGCATACCAAATCCTAGATTTATATCGCATACCGAAACCTAGATTTATACCGTATACCACAACTAGATTTATCTCGCATACCAAAACCTAGATTTATACTGCATACCAAAGCCTAGATTTATATCGCATACCAATACCTAGATTTATACCATTAGATTTATATCGCATACCAAAACCTAGATTTATATCGTATACCAAAACCAAGATTTATATCGTATACAAAAACCTAGATTTATATCGCATACCAAAACCTAGATTTATATCGTATACAAAAACCTAGATTTATATCGCATACCAAAACCTAGATTTATATCGCATACCAAAACCTAGATTTATGTGGCATAGCAAAACCTAGATTTATATCGAATACCAAAACCTAGATTTATACCGCATACGAAAACCTAGATTTACACAGTATACCAGTACCTAGATTTATATCGCATGCGAAAACCTAGATTTAAACCGTATACCAAAACCTATATTTATACTGTATACCGAAACCTATATTTATATTGCATACCCAAACCTTGATTTATATCAAATACAAAAACCTAGATTTATATTGTTTGCCAAAACCTAGATTTATATAGAATACAAAAACCTAGAATTATACCGTATACCAAAACCTATATTTATACCGTATACCGAAACCTATATTTATCCCGTATTCCAAAACCTACATTTATATAGTATACCAAAACCTAGCTTTATGTAGTAGAGCAAAATCTAGATTTATCTCGTAAACCACAACCTAGATTTATACCGTATACGAACACCTAGATTTATACAGTATACCAATACCTAGATTTATATCGTATACCAAAACCTAGATTTATATCGTATATCAAAACGTAGATTTAAACACCATACCAAAACCTAGATTTATATCTTATACCAAAACATAGATTTATATCGTATACCAAAACCTAGATTTATATAGTATTGCAAAGCCTAGATGTATATCACACACCAAAACCTAGATTTTTGTAGCATAGCAAAACTTAGACTTATCTCGTAAACGACAATCCAGATTTATACCGTATGCGAAAATCTACAGTATACCAATACCTAGATTTATATCGTTTACCAAAACCTAGATTTATATCGTATGCCAAAACCTCGATTTATATAGTATAGCAAAACCTAGATTTATACCACATTCCAAAACCTCGATTTATACCGCATACCAAAACCTAGATTTATACCGTATACCAATAACTAGATTTATATCGTATACCAAAACCTAGATTTATATCGCATACCAAAACCAAGATTTATACCACATACCAAAACCTTGATTTATACGCCATACGAAAACCTAGATTTATATCTTATACCAAAACATAGATTTATATCGTATACCAAAACCTAGATTTATATAGTATTGCAAAGCCTAGATGTATATCACACACCAAAACCTAGATTTTTGTAGCATAGCAAAACTTAGACTTATCTCGTAAACGACAATCCAGATTTATACCGTATGCGAAAATCTACAGTATACCAATACCTAGATTTATATCGTTTACCAAAACCTAGATTTATATCGTATGCCAAAACCTCGATTTATATAGTATAGCAAAACCTAGATTTATACCACATTCCAAAACCTCGATTTATACCGCATACCAAAACCTAGATTTATACCGTATACCAATAACTAGATTTATATCGAATACCAAAACCTAGATTTATATCGTATACCAAAACCTAGATTTATATCGCATACCAAAACCAAGATTTATACCACATACCAAAACCTTGATTTATACGCCATACGAAAACCTAGATTTACCCAGATTTATATCGTATTCCAAAACTAGGATTTATATCACATATCAAAACCTAGATTTATATTGTATACCAAAGCCTAGATTTATATCGCATACCAAAACCTAGATTTATACCGTATACCAAAACCTAGATTTATATCGTATACCAAAACCTTAAATTTATATAATTTACCAAAACTTTGATTCATATCGCTTACCAAAGCCTAGATTTATCTCGTATACCAAAGCCTAGATTTATATGGTATACCAAACTGTGATTTATATCGTATACCAAAGCCTAGATTTATATAATATACCAATAGCTGGATTTATTACGTATATCAAAGCCTAGATTTATATCGGACACCAAAACCTAGATTTATGTAGCATAGCAAAATATAGATTTATCTCGTAAACCACAACCTAGATTTATACCGTATTCCAAAACCTAGATTTATATCGCATACCAAAACGTAGATGTATATCGTAATTCAAAATATAGATTTATATCTTATACCAAAACCGAGATTTATTTCGTATACAAAACGTAGATTTATACCGTATACCAAAACCTATATTTATACTGTATACCGAAACCTAGATTTATATCGTATTCCAAAACCTAGATTTACACCGTATATCGAAAGCTATATTTATACCGTATACCAAAACATAGATTGATATCGTATACCGAAAACTAGATTTGTACCGTATACCACAACCTAGATTTATCTCGCATACCAAAACTTAGATTTATATTGCATACCAAAACCTAGATTTATATCGTATATCAAAACCTAGTTTTAAACACCATACCAAAACCTAGATTTATATCGTATACCAAAACCTAGATTTATATAGTATAGCAAAGCCTAGATTTATATCGCACACCAAAACCTAAATTTTTGTGACATAGCAAAACCTAGATTTATCTCGTAAACCACAACCCAGATTTATACCGTATACGAAAATCTACAGTATACCAATACCTAGATTTATATCGTTTACCAAAACCTAGATTTATATCGTATGCCCAAACCTAGATTTATATATTATATCAAAACTTTGATTTATATCGCATACCAAAACCTAGATTTATGTGGCATCGCAAAGCCTAGATATATCTCGTAAACCACAACCTAGATTTATACAGTATACCAAAACCTAGATTTATACCGCATAAGAAAACCTAGATTTATACCGTATACCAAAACTTAGATTTATATCGTATACCAAAACCTAGATTTACACGTATTCCGAAACATATATTTATACCGTAAACCAAAACCTAGATTTATATAGCATAGCAAAACATGGATTTATCTCGTAAACCACAACCTAGATTTATACGTATACGAAAACCTAGATTTATTAAATATAACAATGCCTAAATTTATATCGAATACCAAAACCTAGATTAATATCGCATACCAAAACGTAGATTTATATCGAATACCAAAACCTAGATTAATATCGCATACCAAAACCTAGATTTATATCGCATACCAAAACCTAGATTTATGTGGCATAGCAAAACCTAGATTTATATCGAATACCAAAACCTAGATTTATACCGCATACGAAAACCTAGATTTACACAGTATACCAGTACCTAGATTTATATCGCATGCGAAAACCTAGATTTAAACCGTATACCAAAACCTATATTTATACTGTATACCGAAACCTATATTTATATTGCATACCCAAACCTTGATTTATATCAAATACAAAAACCTAGATTTATATTGTTTGCCAAAACCTAGATTTATATAGAATACAAAAACCTAGAATTATACCGTATACCAAAACCTATATTTATACCGTATACCGAAACCTATATTTATCCCGTATTCCAAAACCTACATTTATATAGTATACCAAAACCTAGCTTTATGTAGTAGAGCAAAATCTAGATTTATCTCGTAAACCACAACCTAGATTTATACCGTATACGAACACCTAGATTTATACAGTATACCAATACCTAGATGTATATCGTATACCAAAACCTAGATTTATATCGTATATCAAAACGTAGATTTAAACACCATACCAAAACCTAGATTTATATCTTATACCAAAACATAGATTTATATCGTATACCAAAACCTAGATTTATATAGTATTGCAAAGCCTAGATGTATATCACACACCAAAACCTAGATTTTTGTAGCATAGCAAAACTTAGACTTATCTCGTAAACGACAATCCAGATTTATACCGTATGCGAAAATCTACAGTATACCAATACCTAGATTTATATCGTTTACCAAAACCTAGATTTATATCGTATGCCAAAACCTCGATTTATATAGTATAGCAAAACCTAGATTTATACCACATTCCAAAACCTCGATTTATACCGCATACCAAAACCTAGATTTATACCGTATACCAATAACTAGATTTATATCGTATACCAAAACCTAGATTTATATCGCATACCAAAACCAAGATTTATACCACATACCAAAACCTTGATTTATACGCCATACGAAAACCTAGATTTATATCTTATACCAAAACATAGATTTATATCGTATACCAAAACCTAGATTTATATAGTATTGCAAAGCCTAGATGTATATCACACACCAAAACCTAGATTTTTGTAGCATAGCAAAACTTAGACTTATCTCGTAAACGACAATCCAGATTTATACCGTATGCGAAAATCTACAGTATACCAATACCTAGATTTATATCGTTTACCAAAACCTAGATTTATATCGTATGCCAAAACCTCGATTTATATAATATAGCAAAACCTAGATTTATACCACATTCCAAAACCTAGATTTATACCGCATACCAAAACCTAGATTTATACCGTATACCAATAACTAGATTTATATCGAATACCAAAACCTAGATTTATATCGTATACCAAAACCTAGATTTATATCGCATACCAAAACCAAGATTTATACCACATACCAAAACCTTGATTTATACGCCATACGAAAACCTAGATTTACCCAGATTTATATCGTATTCCAAAACTAGGATTTATATCACATATCAAAACCTAGATTCATATTGTATACCAAAGCCTAGATTTATATCGCATACCAAAACCTAGATTTATACCGTATACCAAAACCTAGATTTATATCGTATACCAAAACCTTAAATTTATATAATTTACCAAAACTTTGATTCATATCGCTTACCAAAGCCTAGATTTATCTCGTATACCAAAGCCTAGATTTATATGGTATACCAAACTTTGATTTATATCGTATACCAAAGCCTAGATTTATATAATATACCAATAGCTGGATTTATTACGTATATCAAAGCCTAGATTTATATCGGACACCAAAACCTAGATTTATGTAGCATAGGAAAACCTAGATTTATCTCGTAAACCACAACCTAGATTTATACCGTATTCCAAAACCTAGATTTATACCGCATACCAATAACTAGATTTATATCGCATACCAAAACGTAGATGTATATCGTAATTCAAAATATAGATTTATATCTTATACCAAAACCGAGATTTATTTCGTATACAAAACGTAGATTTATACCGTATACCAAAACCTATATTTATACTGTATACCGAAACCTAGATTTATATCGTATTCCAAAACCTAGATTTACACCGTATATCGAAAGCTATATTTATACCGTATACCAAAACATAGATTGATATCGTATACCGAAAACTAGATTTGTACCGTATACCACAACCTAGATTTATCTCGCATACCAAAACTTAGATTTATATTGCATACCAAAACCTAGATTTATATCGCATATCAAAACCTAGATTTAAACACCATACCAAAACCTAGATTTATATCGTATACCAAAACCTAGATTTATATAGTATAGCAAAGCCTAGATTTATATCGCACACCAAAACCTAGATTTTTGTAACATAGCAAAACCTAGATTAATCTCGTAAACCACAACCCAGATTTATACCGTATACGAAAATCTACAGTATACCAATACCTAGATTTATATCGTTTACCAAAACCTAGATTTATATCGTATGCCCAAACCTCGATTTATATAGTATAGCAAAACCTAGATTTATACCACATTCCAAAACCTCGATTTATACCGCATACCAAAACCTAGATTTATACCGTATACCAATAACTAGATTTATATCGTATACCAAAACCTAGATTTATATCGCATACCAAAACCAAGATTTATACCACATACCAAAACCTTGATTTATACGCCATACGAAAACCTAGATTTATATCTTATACCAAAACATAGATTTATATCGTATACCAAAACCTAGATTTATATAGTATTGCAAAGCCTAGATGTATATCACACACCAAAACCTAGATTTTTGTAGCATAGCAAAACTTAGACTTATCTCGTAAACGACAATCCAGATTTATACCGTATGCGAAAATCTACAGTATACCAATACCTAGATTTATATCGTTTACCAAAACCTAGATTTATATCGTATGCCAAAACCTCGATTTATATAGTATAGCAAAACCTAGATTTATACCACATTCCAAAACCTAGATTTATACCGCATACCAAAACCTAGATTTATACCGTATACCAATAACTAGATTTATATCGAATACCAAAACCTAGATTTATATCGTATACCAAAACCTAGATTTATATCGCATACCAAAACCAAGATTTATACCACATACCAAAACCTTGATTTATACGCCATACGAAAACCTAGATTTACCCAGATTTATATCGTATTCCAAAACTAGGATTTATATCACATATCAAAACCTAGATTTATATTGTATACCAAAGCCTAGATTTATATCGCATACCAAAACCTAGATTTATACCGTATACCAAAACCTAGATTTATATCGTATACCAAAACCTTAAATTTATATAATTTACCAAAACTTTGATTCATATCGCTTACCAAAGCCTAGATTTATCTCGTATACCAAAGCCTAGATTTATATGGTATACCAAACTTTGATTTATATCGTATACCAAAGCCTAGATTTATATAATATACCAATAGCTGGATTTATTACATATATCAAAGCCTAGATTTATATCGGACACCAAAACCTAGATTTATGTAGCATAGGAAAACCTAGATTTATCTCGTAAACCACAACCTAGATTTATACCGTATTCCAAAACCTAGATTTATACCGCATACCAATAACTAGATTTATATCGCATACCAAAACGTAGATGTATATCGTAATTCAAAATATAGATTTATATCTTATACCAAAACCGAGATTTATTTCGTATACAAAACGTAGATTTATACCGTATACCAAAACCTATATTTATACTGTATACCGAAACCTAGATTTATATCGTATTCCAAAACCTAGATTTACACCGTATATCGAAAGCTATATTTATACCGTATACCAAAACATAGATTGATATCGTATACCGAAAACTAGATTTGTACCGTATACCACAACCTAGATTTATCTCGCATACCAAAACTTAGATTTATATTGCATACCAAAACCTAGATTTATATCGCATATCAAAACCTAGATTTAAACACCATACCAAAACCTAGATTTATATCGTATACCAAAACCTAGATTTATATAGTATAGCAAAGCCTAGATTTATATCGCACACCAAAACCTAGATTTTTGTAACATAGCAAAACCTAGATTTATCTCGTAAACCACAACCCAGATTTATACCGTATACGAAAATCTACAGTATACCAATACCTAGATTTATATCGTTTACCAAAACCTAGATTTATATCGTATGCCCAAACCTAGATTTATATATTATATCAAAACTTTGATTTATATCGCATACCAAAACCTAGATTTATGTGGCATCGCAAAGCCTAGATATATCTCGTAAACCACAACCTAGATTTATACAGTATACCAAAACCTAGATTTATACCGCATAAGAAAACCTAGATTTATACCGTATACCAAAACTTAGATTTATATCGTATACCAAAACCTAGATTTACACGTATTCCGAAACATATATTTATACCGTAAACCAAAACCTAGATTTATATAGCATAGCAAAACATGGATTTATCTCGTAAACCACAACCTAGATTTATACGTATACGAAAACCTAGATTTATTAAATATAACAATGCCTAAATTTATATCGAATACCAAAACCTAGATTAATATCGCATACCAAAACGTAGATTTATATCGAATACCAAAACCTAGATTAATATCGCATACCAAAACCTAGATTTATATCGCATACCAAAACCTAGATTTATACCGTATACCAAAACCTATATTTATATAGTTTACCAAATCTTTGATTTGTATCGCATACCAAACCCTAGATTTATCTCGTATACCAAAACCTTGATTTATATAGTATACCAAACTTTGATTTATATCGTATACAAAAGCCTAGATTTATATAATATACCAATACCTGGATTTATAACGTATATCAAAGCCTAGATTTATATCGCCCACCAAAACCTAGATTTATGTAGCATAGCAAAATATAGATTGATCTCGTAAACCACAACCTAGATTTATACCGTATACCAATAACTAGATTTATATCGCATACCAAAACCTAGATTTATACCGCATACCAAAACCTAGATTTATACCGTATACCAATAACTAGATTTATATCGCATACCAAAACCTCGATTTATACCGCATACCAAAACCTAGATTTATACCGTATACCAATAACTAGATTTATATCGCATACCAAAACGTAGATTTATATCGTATAACAAAGCCAATATTTATACTGTATACCAAAACCTAGATTTATATCGTATACCAAAACCTAGATTTACACCGTATATCAAAAGCTATATTTATACCGTATACCACAACCTAAATTTATCTCGCATACCAAAACCTAGATTTATATGGAATACCAAAATCTAGATTAATACGGTTTAGCAATAACTAGATTTATATCGCATAGCAAAACCTTGATTTATATCGTATATCAAAGCTTATATTTAGATCGCATAGCAAAACCTAGATTTATATAGTATGCCAAAACTTTGATTTATATCGTCTACCAAAACCTAGATTTATATCGTATACCAAAACCTAGATTTACACGTATTCCAAAACATATATTTATACCGTAAACCAAAACCTAGATTTATATAGCATAGCAAAACATGGATTTATCTCGTAAACCACAACCTAGATTTATACGTATACGAAAACCTAGATTTATTAAATATAACAATACCTAAATTTATATCGAATACCAAAACCTAGATTTATATCGTATGCCCAAACCTAGATTTATATATTATATCAAAACTTTGATTTATATCGCATACCAAAACCTAGATTTATGTGGCATCGCAAAGCCTAGATATATCTCGTAAACCACAACCTAGATGTATACCGTATACCAAAACCTAGATTTATACCGCATAAGAAAACCTAGATTAATATCGCATACCAAAACGTAGATTTATATCGAATACCAAAACCTAGATTAATATGGCATACCAAAACCTAGATTTATATCGTATACCGAAACCTAGATTTATACCGTATACCACAACTAGATTTATCTCGCATACCAAAACCTAGATTTATACTGCATACCAAAACCTAGATTTATATCGCATACCAATACCTAGATTTATACCATTAGATTTATATCGCATACCAAAACCTAGATTTATATCGTATACCAAAACCAAGATTTATATCGTATATAAAAACCTAGATTTATATCGCATACCAAAACCTAGATTTATATCGTATACAAAAACCTAGATTTATATCGCATACCAAAACCTAGATTTATATCGCATACCAAAACCTAGATTTATGTGGCATAGCAAAACCTAGATTTATATCGAATACCAAAACCTAGATTTATACCGCATACGAAAACCTAGATTTACACAGTATAGCAGTACCTAGATTTATATCGCATGCGAAAACCTAGATTTAAACCGAATACCAAAACCTATATTTATACTGTATACCGAAACCTATATTTATATTGTATACCAAAACCTTGATTTATATCAAATACAAAAACCTAGATTTATATTGTTTGCCAAAACCTAGATTTATATAGAATACAAAAACCTAGAATTATACCGTATACCAAAACCTATATTTATACCGTATACCGAAACCTATATTTATCCCGTATTCCAAAACCTACATTTATATAGTATACCAAAACCTAGCTTTATGTAGTAGAGCAAATCTAGATTTATCTCGTAAACCACAACCTAGATTTATACCGTATACGAACACCTAGATTTATACAGTATACCAATACCTAGATTTATATCGTATACCAAAACCTAGATTTATATCGTATATCAAAACGTAGATTTAAACACCATACGAAAACCTAGATTTATATCTTATACCAAAACATAGATTGATATCGTATACCAAAACCTAGATTTATATAGTATTGCAAAGCCTAGATGTATATCACACACCAAAACCTAGATTTTTGTAGCATAGCAAAACTTAGACTTATCTCGTAAACGACAATCCAGATTTATACGTATGCGAAAATCTACAGTATACCAATACCTAGATTTATATCGTTTACCAAAACCTAGATTTATATCGTATGCCAAAACCTCGATTTATATAGTATAGCAAAACCTAGATTTATACCACATTCCAAAACCTCGATTTATACCGTCTACCAAAACCTAGATTTATATCGTATACCAAAACCTAGATTTACACGTATTCCGAAACATATATTTATACCGTAAACCAAAACCTAGATTTATATAGCATAGCAAAACATGGATTTATCTCGTAAACCACAACCTAGATTTATACGTATGCGAAAACCTAGATTTATTAAATATAACAATACCTAAATTTATATCGAATACCAAAACCTAGATTAATATCGCATACCAAAACGTAGATTTATATCGAATACCAAAACCTAGATTAATATCGCATACCAAAACCTAGACTTATATCGCATACCAAAACCTAGATTTATACCGTATACCAAAACCTAGATTGATATCGTATACCAAAACCTAGATTTATATAGTTTACCAAATCTTTGATTTGTATCGCATACCAAACCCTAGATTTATCTCGTATACCAAAACCTTGATTTATATAGTATACCAAACTTTGATTTATATCGTATACAAAAGCCTAGATTTATATAATATACCAATACCTGGATTTATAACGAATATCAAAGCCTAGATTTATATCGCCCACCAAAACCTAGATTTATGTAGCATAGCAAAATATAGATTTATCTCGTAAACCACAACCTAGATTTATACCGTATACCAAAACCTAGATTTATATCGTATACCAAAACCTCTATTTACACCGTATATCAAAAAGCTATATTTATACCGTATACCACAACCTAAATTTATCTCGCATACCAAAACCTAGATTTATATGGAATACCAAAATCTAGATTAATACGGTTTAGCAATAACTAGATTTATATCGCATAGCAAAACCTTGATTTATATCGTATATCAAAGCTTATATTTAGATCGCATAGCAAAACCTAGATTTATATAGTATGCCAAAACTTTGATTTATATCGTCTACCAAAACCTAGATTTATATCGTATACCAAAACCTAGATTTACACGTATTCCAAAACATATATTTATACCGTAAACCAAAACCTAGATTTATATAGCATAGCAAAACATGGATTTATCTCGTAAACCACAACCTAGATTTATACGTATACGAAAACCTAGATTTATTAAATATAACAATACCTAAATTTATATCGAATACCAAAACCTAGATTAATATCGCATACCAAAACGTAGATTTATATCGAATACCAAAACCTAGATTAATATCGCATACCAAAACCTAGATTTATATCGCATACCGAAACCTAGATTTATACCGTATACCACAACTAGATTTATCTCGCATACCAAAACCTAGATTTATACTGCATACCAAAGCCTAGATTTATATCGCATACCAATACCTAGATTTATACCATTTGATTTATATCGCATACCAAAACCTAGATTTATATCGTATACCAAAACCAAGATTTATATCGTATACAAAAACCTAGATTTATATCGCATACCAAAACCTAGATTTATATCGTATACAAAAACCTAGATTTATATCGCATACCAAAACCTAGATTTATATCGCATACCAAAACCTAGATTTATGTGGCATAGCAAAACCTAGATTTATATCGAATACCAAAACCTAGATTTATACCGCATACGAAAACCTAGATTTACATAGTATACCAGTACCTAGATTTATATCGCATGCGAAAACCTAGATTTAAACCGTATACCAAAACCTAGATTTATATCTTATACCAAAACATAGATTTATATCGTATACCAAAACCTAGATTTAGATAGTATTGCAAAGCCTAGATGTATATCACACACCAAAACCTAGATTTTTGTAGCATAGCAAAACTTAGACTTATCTCGTAAACGACAATCCAGATTTATACCGTATGCGAAAATCTACAGTATACCAATACCTAGATTTATATCGTTTACCAAAACCTAGATTTATATCGTATGCCAAAACCTCGATTTATATAGTATAGCAAAACCTAGATTTATACCACATTCCAAAACCTCGATTTATACCGCATACCAAAACCTTGATTTATACCGTATACCAATAACTAGATTTATATCGTATACCAAAACCTAGATTTATATCGCATACCAAAACCAAGATTTATACCACATACCAAAACCTTGATTTATACGCCATACGAAAACCTAGATTTATATCTTATACCAAAACATAGATTTATATCGTATACCAAAACCTAGATTTATATAGTATTGCAAGCCTAGATGTATATCACACACCAAAACCTAGATTTTTGTAGCATAGCAAAACTTAGACTTATCTCGTAAACGACAATCCAGATTTATACCGTATGCGAAAATCTACAGTATACCAATACCTAGATTTATATCGTTTACCAAAACCTAGATTTATATCGTATGCCAAAACCTCGATTTATATAGTATAGCAAAACCTAGATTTATACCACATTCCAAAACCTCGATTTATACCGCATACCAAAACCTAGATTTATACCGTATACCAATAACTAGATTTATATCGAATACCAAAACCTAGATTTATATCGTATACCAAAACCTAGATTTATATCGCATACCAAAACCAAGATTTATACCACATACCAAAACCTTGATTTATACGCCATACGAAAACCTAGATTTACCCAGATTTATATCGTATTCCAAAACTAGGATTTATATCACATATCAAAACCTAGATTTATATTGTATACCAAAGCCTAGATTTATATCGCATACCAAAACCTAGATTTATACCGTATACCGAAACCTAGATTTATATCGTATACCAAAACCTTAAATTTATATAATTTACCAAAACTTTGATTCATATCGCTTACCAAAGCCTAGATTTATCTCGTATACCAAAACCTAGATTTATATGGTATACCAAACTTTGATTTATATCGTATACCAAAGCCTAGATTTATATAATATACCAATAGCTGGATTTATTACGTATATCATAGCCTAGATTTATATCGGACACCAAAACCTAGATTTATGTAGCATAGGAAAACCTAGATTTATCTCGTAAACCACAACCTAGATTTATACCGTATTCCAAAACCTAGATTTATACCGCATACCAATAACTAGATTTATATCGCATACCAAAACGTAGATGTATATCGTAATTCAAAATATAGATTTATATCTTATACCAAAACCGAGATTTATTTCGTATACAAAACGTAGATTTATACCGTATACCAAAACCTATATTTATACTGTATACCGAAACCTAGATTTATATCGTATACCAAAACCTAGATTTACACCGTATATCGAAAGCTATATTTATACCGTATACCAAAACATAGATTGATATCGTATACCGAAAACTAGATTTGTACCGTATACATCAACCTAGATTTATCTCGCATACCAAAACTTAGATTTATATTGCATACCAAAACCTAGATTTATATCGTATATCAAAACCTAGATTTAAACACCATACCAAAACCTAGATTTATATCGTATACCAAAACCTAGATTTATATAGTATAGCAAAGCCTAGATTTATATCGCACACCAAAACCTAGATTTTTGTAACATAACAAAACCTAGATTTATCTCGTAAACCACAACCCAGATTTATACCGTATACGAAAATCTACAGTATACCAATACCTAGATTTATATCGTTTACCAAAACCTAGATTTATATCGTATGCCCAAACCTAGATTTATATATTATATCAAAACTTTGATTTATATCGCATACCAAAACCTAGATTTATGTGGCATCGCAAAGCCTAGATATATCTCGTAAACCACAACCTAGATTTATACCGTATACCAAAACCTAGATTTATACCGCATAAGAAAACCTAGATTTATACCGTATACCAAAACCTAGATTTATATCGTATACCAAAACCTAGATTTACACGTATTCCGAAACATTTATTTATACCGTAAACCAAAACCTAGATTTATATAGCATAGCAAAACATGGATTTATCTCGTAAACCACAACCTAGATTTATACGTATGCGAAAACCTAGATTTATTAAATATAACAATACCTAAATTTATATCGAATACCAAAACCTAGATTAATATCGCATACCAAAACGTAGATTTATATCGAATACCAAAACCTAGATTAATATCACATACCAAAACCTAGATTTATATCGCATACCAAAACCTAGATTTATACCGTATACCAAAACCTAGATTTATACCGTATACCAAAACCTAGATTTATATAGTTTACCAAATCTTTGATTTGTATCGCATACCAAACCCTAGATTTATCTCGTATACCAAACTTTGATTTATATCGTATACAAAAGCCTAGATTTATATAATATACCAATACCTGGATTTATAACGTATATCAAAGCCTAGATTTATATCGCCCACCAAAACCTAGATTTATGTAGCATAGCAAAATATAGATTTATCTCGTAAACCACAACCTAGATTTATACCGTATACCAATAACTAGATTTATATCGCATACCAAAACCTCTATTTATACCGCATACCAAAACCTAGATTTATACCGTATACCAATAACTAGATTTATATCGCATACCAAAACCTCGATTTATACCGCATACCAAAACCTAGATTTATACCGTATACCAATAACTAGATTTATATCGCATACCAAAACGTAGATTTATATCGTATAACAAAGCCAATATTTATACTGTATACCAAAACCTAGATTTATATCGCATACCAAAACCTAGATTTACACCGTATATCAAAAGCTATATTTATACCGTATACCACAACCTAAATTTATCTCGCATACCAAAACCTAGATTTATATGGAATACCAAAATCTAGATTAATACGGTTTAGCAATAACTAGATTTATATCGCATAGCAAAACCTTGATTTATATCGTATACCAAAACCAAGATTTATATCGTATACAAAAATCTAGATTTATATCGCATACCAAAACCTAGATTTATATCGTATACAAAAACCTAGATTTATATCGCATACCAAAACCTAGATTTATATCGCATACCAAAACCTAGATTTATGTGGCATAGCAAAACCTAGATTTATATCGAATACCAAAACCTAGATTTATACCGCATACGAAAACCTAGATTTACATAGTATACCAGTACCTAGATTTATATCGCATGCGAAAACCTAGATTTAAACCGTATACCAAAACCTAGATTTATATCTTATACCAAAACATAGATTTATATCGTATACCAAAACCTAGATTTAGATAGTATTGCAAAGCCTAGATGTATATCACACACCAAAACCTAGATTTTTGTAGCATAGCAAAACTTAGACTTATCTCGTAAACGACAATCCAGATTTATACCGTATGCGAAAATCTACAGTATACCAATACCTAGATTTATATCGTTTACCAAAACCTAGATTTATATCGTATGCCAAAACCTCGATTTATATAGTATAGCAAAACCTAGATTTATACCACATTCCAAAACCTCGATTTATACCGCATACCAAAACCTTGATTTATACCGTATACCAATAACTAGATTTATATCGTATACCAAAACCTAGATTTATATCGCATACCAAAACCAAGATTTATACCACATACCAAAACCTTGATTTATACGCCATACGAAAACCTAGATTTATATCTTATACCAAAACATAGATTTATATCGTATACCAAAACCTAGATTTATATAGTATTGCAAGCCTAGATGTATATCACACACCAAAACCTAGATTTTTGTAGCATAGCAAAACTTAGACTTATCTCGTAAACGACAATTCAGATTTATACCGTATGCGAAAATCTACAGTATACCAATACCTAGATTTATATCGTTTACCAAAACCTAGATTTATATCGTATGCCAAAACCTCGATTTATATAGTATAGCAAAACCTAGATTTATACCACATTCCAAAACCTCGATTTATACCGCATACCAAAACCTAGATTTATACCGTATACCAATAACTAGATTTATATCGAATACCAAAACCTAGATTTATATCGTATACCAAAACCTAGATTTATATCGCATACCAAAACCAAGATTTATACCACATACCAAAACCTTGATTTATACGCCATACGAAAACCTAGATTTACCCAGATTTATATCGTATTCCAAAACTAGGATTTATATCACATATCAAAACCTAGATTTATATTGTATACCAAAGCCTAGATTTATATCGCATACCAAAACCTAGATTTATACCGTATACCGAAACCTAGATTTATATCGTATACCAAAACCTTAAATTTATATAATTTACCAAAACTTTGATTCATATCGCTTACCAAAGCCTAGATTTATCTCGTATACCAAAACCTAGATTTATATGGTATACCAAACTTTGATTTATATCGTATACCAAAGCCTAGATTTATATAATATACCAATAGCTGGATTTATTACGTATATCAAAGCCTAGATTTATATCGGACACCAAAACCTAGATTTATGTAGCATAGGAAAACCTAGATTTATCTCGTAAACCACAACCTAGATTTATACCGTATTCCAAAACCTAGATTTATACCGCATACCAATAACTAGATTTATATCGCATACCAAAACGTAGATGTATATCGTAATTCAAAATATAGATTTATATCTTATACCAAAACGAGATTTATTTCGTATACAAAACGTAGATTTATACCGTATACCAAAACCTATATTTATACTGTATACCGAAACCTAGATTTATATCGTATACCAAAACCTAGATTTACACCGTATATCGAAAGCTATATTTATACCGTATACCAAAACATAGATTGATATCGTATACCGAAAACTAGATTTGTACCGTATACATCAACCTAGATTTATCTCGCATACCAAAACTTAGATTTATATTGCATACCAAAACCTAGATTTATATCGTATATCAAAACCTAGATTTAAACACCATACCAAAACCTAGATTTATATCGTATACCAAAACCTAGATTTATATAGTATAGCAAAGCCTAGATTTATATCGCACACCAAAACCTAGATTTTTGTAACATAACAAAACCTAGATTTATCTCATAAACCACAACCCAGATTTATACCGTATACGAAAATCTACAGTATACCAATACCTAGATTTATATCGTTTACCAAAACCTAGATTTATATCGTATGCCCAAACCTAGATTTATATATTATATCAAAACTTTGATTTATATCGCATACCAAAACCTAGATTTATGTGGCATCGCAAAGCCTAGATATATCTCGTAAACCACAACCTAGATTTATACCGTATACCAAAACCTAGATTTATACCGCATAAGAAAACCTAGATTTATACCGTATACCAAAACCTAGATTTATATCGTATACCAAAACCTAGATTTACACGTATTCCGAAACATATATTTATACCGTAAACCAAAACCTAGATTTATATAGCATAGCAAAACATGGATTTATCTCGTAAACCACAACCTAGATTTATACGTATGCGAAAACCTAGATTTATTAAATATAACAATACCTAAATTTATATCGAATACCAAAACCTAGATTAATATCGCATACCAAAACGTAGATTTATATCGAATACCAAAACCTAGATTAATATCACATACCAAAACCTAGATTTATATCGCATACCAAAACCTAGATTTATACCGTATACCAAAACCTAGATTTATACCGTATACCAAAACCTAGATTTATATAGTTTACCAAATCTTTGATTTGTATCGCATACCAAACCCTAGATTTATCTCGTATACCAAACTTTGATTTATATCGTATACAAAAGCCTAGATTTATATAATATACCAATACCTGGATTTATAACGTATATCAAAGCCTAGATTTATATCGCCCACCAAAACCTAGATTTATGTAGCATAGCAAAATATAGATTTATCTCGTAAACCACAACCTAGATTTATACCGTATACCAATAACTAGATTTATATCGCATACCAAAACCTCTATTTATACCGCATACCAAAACCTAGATTTATACCGTATACCAATAACTAGATTTATATCGCATACCAAAACCTCGATTTATACCGCATACCAAAACCTAGATTTATACCGTATACCAATAACTAGATTTATATCGCATACCAAAACGTAGATTTATATCGTATAACAAAGCCAATATTTATACTGTATACCAAAACCTAGATTTATATCGTATACCAAAACCTAGATTTACACCGTATATCAAAAGCTATATTTATACCGTATACCACAACCTAAATTTATCTCGCATACCAAAACCTAGATTTATATGGAATACCAAAATCTAGATTAATACGGTTTAGCAATAACTAGATTTATATCGCATAGCAAAACCTTGATTTATATCGTATATCAAAGCTTATATTTAGATCGCATAGCAAAACCTAGATTTATATAGTATGCCAAAACTTTGATTTATATCGTCTACCAAAACCTAGATTTATATCGTATACCAAAACCTAGATTTACACGTATTCCAAAACATATATTTATACCGTAAACCAAAACTTAGATTTATATAGCATAGCAAAACATGGATTTATCTCGTAAACCACAACCTAGATTTATACGTATACGAAAACCTAGATTTATTAAATATAACAATACCTAAATTTATATCGAATACCAAAACCTAGATTTATATCGTATGCCCAAACCTAGATTTATATATTATATCAAAACTTTGATTTATATCGCATACCAAAACCTAGATGTATGTGGCATCGCAAAGCCTAGATATATCTCGTAAACCACAACCTAGATTTATACCGTATACCAAAACCTAGATTTATACCGCATAAGAAAACCTAGATTTATACCGTCTACCAAAACCTAGATTTATATCGTATACCAAAACCTAGATTTACACGTATTCCGAAACATATATTTATACCGTAAACCAAAACCTAGATTTATATAGCATAGCAAAACATGGATTTATCTCGTAAACCACAACCTAGATTTATACGTATACGAAAACCTAGATTTATTAAATATAACAATACCTAAATTTATATCGAATACCAAAACCTAGATTAATATCGCATACCAAAACGTAGATTTATATCGAATACCAAAACCTAGATTAATATCGCATACCAAAACCTAGATTTATATCGCATACCAAAACCTAGATTTATACCGTATACCAAAACCTAGATTTATATAGTTTACCAAATCTTTGATTTGTATCGCATACCAAACCCTAGATTTATCTCGTATACCAAAACCTTGATTTATATAGTATACCAAACTTTGATTTATATCGTATACAAAAGCCTAGATTTATATAATATACCAATACCTGGATTTATAACGTATATCAAAGCCTAGATTTATATCGCCCACCAAAACCTAGATTTATGTAGCATAGCAAAATATAGATTTATCTCGTAAACCACAACCTAGATTTATACCGTATACCAATAACTAGATTTATATCGCATACCAAAACCTCTATTTATACCGCATACCAAAACCTAGATTTATACCGTATACCAATAACTAGATTTATATCGCATACCAAAACGTAGATTTATATCGTATAACAAAGCCAATATTTATACTGTATACCAAAACCTAGATTTATATCGTATACCAAAACCTAGATTTACACCGTATATCAAAAGCTATATTTATACCGTATACCACAACCTAAATTTATCTCGCATACCAAAACCTAGATTTATATGGAATACCAAAATCTAGATTAATACGGTTTAGCAATAACTAGATTTATATCGCATAGCAAAACCTTGATTTATATCGTATACCAAAACCTAGATTTACACGTATTCCAAAACATATATTTATACCGTAAACCAAAACCTAGATTTATATAGCATAGCAAAACATGGATTTATCTCGTAAACCACAACCTAGATTTATACGTATACGAAAACCTAGATTTATTAAATATAACAATACCTAAATTTATATCGAATACCAAAACCTAGATTTATATCGTATGCCCAAACCTAGATTTATATATTATATCAAAACTTTGATTTATATCGCATACCAAAACCTAGATGTATGTGGCATCGCAAAGCCTAGATATATCTCGTAAACCACAACCTAGATTTATACCGTATACCAAAACCTAGATTTATACCGCATAAGAAAACCTAGATTTATACCGTATACCAAAACCTAGATTTACATCGTATACCAAAACCTAGATTTACACGTATTCCGAAACAAATATTTATACCGTAAACCAAAACCTAGATTTATATAGCATAGCAAAACATGGATTTATCTCGTAAACCACAACCTAGATTTATACGTATACGAAAACCTAGATTTATTAAATATAACAATACCTAAATTTATATCGAATACCAAAACCTAGATTGATATCGCATACCAAAACGTAGATTTATATCGAATACCAAAACCTAGATTAATATCGCATACCAAAACCTAGATTTATATCGCATACCAAAACCTAGATTTATACCGTATACCAAAACCTAGATTTATATAGTTTACCAAATCTTTGATTTGTATCGCATACCAAACCCTAGATTTATCTCGTATACCAAAACCTTGATTTATATAGTATACCAAACTTTGATTTATATCGTATACAAAAGCCTAGATTTATATAATATACCAATACCTGGATTTATAACGTATATCAAAGCCTAGATTTATATCGCCCACCAAAACCTAGATTTATGTAGCATAGCAAAATATAGATTTATCTCGTAAACCACAACCTAGATTTATACCGTATACCAATAACTAGATTTATATCGCATACCAAAACCTCTATTTATACCGCATACCAAAACCTAGATTTATACCGTATACCAATAACTAGATTTATATCGCATACCAAAACCTCGATTTATACCGCATACCAAAACCTAGATTTATACCGTATACCAATAACTAGATTTATATCGCATACCAAAACGTAGATTTATATCGTATAACAAAGCCAATATTTATACTGTATACCAAAACCTAGATTTATATCGTATACCAAAACCTAGATTTACACCGTATATCAAAAGCTATATTTATACCGTATACCACAACCTAAATTTATCTCGCATACCAAAACCTAGATTTATATGGAATACCAAAATCTAGATTAATACGGTTTAGCAATAACTAGATTTATATCGCATAGCAAAACCTTGATTTATATCGTATATCAAAGCTTATATTTAGATCGCATAGCAAAACCTAGATTTATACCGTATACCAATAACTAGATTTATATCGTCTACCAAAACCTAGATTTATATCGCATACCAAAACCAAGATTTATACCACATACCAAAACCTTGATTTATACGCCATACGAAAACCTAGATTTATATCTTATACCAAAACATAGATTTATATCGTATACCAAAACATAGATTTATATAGTATTGCAAAGCCTAGATGTATATCACACACCAAAACCTAGATTTTTGTAGCATAGCAAAACTTAGACTTATCTCGTAAACGACAATCCAGATTTATACCGTATGCGAAAATCTACAGTATACCAATACCTAGATTTATATCGTATGCCAAAACCTCGATTTATATAGTATAGCAAAACCTAGATTTATACCACATTCCAAAACCTCGATTTATACCGCATACCAAAACCTAGATTTATACCGTATACCAATAACTAGATTTATATCGAATACCAAAACCTAGATTTATATCGTATACCAAAACCTAGATTTATATCGCATACCAAAACCAAGATTTATACCACATACCAAAACCTTGATTTATACGCCATACGAAAACCTAGATTTACCCAGATTTATATCGTATTCCAAAACTAGGATTTATATCACATATCAAAACCTAGATTTATATTGTATACCAAAGCCTAGATTTATATCGCATACCAGAACCTAGATTTATACCGTATACCGAAACCTAGATTTATATCGTATACCAAAACCTTAAATTTATATAATTTACCAAAACTTTGATTCATATCGCTTACCAAAGCCTAGATTTATCTCGTATACCAAAACCTAGATTTATATGGTATACCAAACTTTGATTTATATCGTATACCAAAGCCTAGATTTATATAATATACCAATAGCTGGATTTATTACGTATATCAAAGCCTAGATTTATATCGGACACCAAAACCTAGATTTATGTAGCATAGGAAAACCTAGATTTATCTCGTAAACCACAACCTAGATTTATACCGTATTCCAAAACCTAGATTTATACCGCATACCAATAACTAGATTTATATCGCATACCAAAACGTAGATGTATATCGTAATTCAAAATATAGATTTATATCTTATACCAAAACCGAGATTTATTTCGTATACAAAACGTAGATTTATACCGTATACCAAAACCTATATTTATACTGTATACCGAAATCTAGATTTATATCGTATACCAAAACCTAGATTTACACCGTATATCGAAAGCTATATTTATACCGTATACCAAAACATAGATTGATATCGTATACCGAAAACTAGATTTGTACCGTATACCACAACCTAGATTTATCTCGCATACCAAAACTTAGATTTATATTGCATACCAAAACCTAGATTTATATCGTATATCAAAACCTAGATTTAAACACCATACCAAAACCTAGATTTATATCGTATACCAAAACCTAGATTTATATAGTATAGCAAAGGCTAGATTTATATCGCACACCAAAACCTAGATTTTTGTAACATAGCAAAACCTAGATTTATCTCGTAAACCACAACCCAGATTTATACCGTATACGAAAATCTACAGTATACCAATACCTAGATTTATATCGTTTACCAAAACCTAGATTTATATCGTATGCCCAAACCTAGATTTATATATTATATCAAAACTTTGATTTATATCGCATACCAAAACCTAGATTTATGTGGCATCGCAAAGCCTAGATATATCTCGTAAACCACAACCTAGATTTATACCGTATACCAAAACCTAGATTTATACCGCATAAGAAAACCTAGATTTATACCGTATACCAAAACCTAGATTTATATCGTATACCAAAACCTAGATTTACACGTATTCCGAAACATATATTGATACCGTAAACCAAAACCTAGATTTATATAGCATAGCAAAACATGGATTTATCTCGTAAACCACAACCTAGATTTATACGTATACGAAAACCTAGATTTATTAAATATAACAATACCTAAATTTATATCGAATACCAAAACCTAGATTAATATCGCATACCAAAACGTAGATTTATATCGAATACCAAAACCTAGATTAATATCGCATACCAAAACCTAGATTTATATCGCATACCAAAACCTAGATTTATACCGTATACCAAAACCTAGATTTATATAGTTTACCAAATCTTTGATTTGTATCGCATACCAAACCCTAGATTTATCTCGTATACCAAAACCTTGATTTATATAGTATACCAAACTTTGATTTATATCGTATACAAAAGCCTAGATTTATATAATATACCAATACCTGGATTTATAACGTATATCAAAGCCTAGATTTATATCGCCCACCAAAACCTAGATTTATGTAGCATAGCAAAATATAGATTTATCTCGTAAACCACAACCTAGATTTATACCGTATACCAATAAGTAGATTTATATCGCATACCAAAACCTCGATTTATACAGCATACCAAAACCTAGATTTATACCGTATACCAATAACTAGATTTATATCGCATACCAAAACCTCGATTTATACCGCATACCAAAACCTAGATTTATACCGTATACCAATAACTAGATTTATATCGCATACCAAAACGTAGATTTATATCGTATAACAAAGCCAATATTTATACTGTATACCAAAACCTAGATTTATATCGTATACCAAAACCTAGATTTACACCGTATATCAAAAGCTATATTTATACCGTATACCACAACCTAAATTTATCTCGCATACCAAAACCTAGATTTATATGGAATACCAAAATCTAGATTAATACGGTTTAGCAATAACTAGATTTATATCGCATAGCAAAACCTTGATTTATATCGTATATCAAAGCTTATATTTAGATCGCATAGCAAAACCTAGATTTATATAGTATGCCAAAACTTTGATTTATATCGTCTACCAAAACCTAGATTTATATCGTATACCAAAACCTAGATTTACACGTATTCCAAAACATATATTTATACCGTAAACCAAAACCTAGATTTATATAGCATAGCAAAACATGGATTTATCTCGTAAACCACAACCTAGATTTATACGTATACGAAAACCTAGATTTATTAAATATAACAATACCTAAATTTATATCGAATACCAAAACCTAGATTAATATCGCATACCAAAACGTAGATTTATACCGAATACCAAAACCTAGATTAATATCGCATACCAAAACCTAGATTTATATCGTATACCGAAACCTAGATTTATACCGTATACCACAACTAGATTTATCTCGCATACCAAAACCTAGATTTATACTGCATACCAAAACCTAGATTTATATCGCATACCAATACCTAGATTTATACCATTAGATTTATATCGCATACCAAAACCTAGATTTATATCGTATACTAAAACCAAGATTTATATCGTATACAAAAACCTAGATTTATATCGCATACCAAAACCTAGATTTATATCGTATACAAAAACCTAGATTTATATCGCATACCAAAACCTAGATTTATATCGCATACCAAAACCTAGATTTATGTGGCATAGCAAAACCTAGATTTATATCGAATACCAAAACCTAGATTTATACCGCATACGAAAACCTAGATTTACACAGTATACCAGTACCTAGATTTATATCGCATGCGAAAACCTAGATTTAAACCGTATACCAAAACCTATATTTATACTGTATACCGAAACCTATATTTATATTGCATACCAAAACCTTGATTTATATCAAATACAAAAACCTAGATTTATATTGTTTGCCAAAACCTAGATTTATATAGAATACAAAAACCTAGAATTATACCGTATACCAAAACCTATATTTATACCGTATACCGAAACCTATATTTATCCCGTATTCCAAAACCTACATTTATATAGTATACCAAAACCTAGCTTTATGTAGTAGAGCAAAATCTAGATTTATCTCGTAAACCACAACCTAGATTTATACCGTATACGAACACCTAGATTTATACAGTATACCAATACCTAGATTTATATCGTATACCAAAACCTAGATTTATATCGTATATCAAAACGTAGATTTAAACACCATACCAAAACCTAGATTTATATCGTATACCAAAACCTAGATTTATATAGTATTGCAAAGCCTAGATGTATATCACACACCAAAACCTAGATTTTTGTAGCATAGCAAAACTTAGACTTATCTCGTAAACGACAATCCAGATTTATACCGTATGCGAAAATCTACAGTATACCAATACCTAGATTTATATCGTTTACCAAAACCTAGATTTATATCGTATGCCAAAACCTCGATTTATATAGTATACCAAAACCTATATTTATACCACATTCCAAAACCTCGATTTATACCGCATACCAAAACCTAGATTTATACCGTATACCAATAACTAGATTTATATCGTATACCAAAACCTAGATTTATATCGCATACCAAAACCAAGATTTATACCACATACCAAAACCTTGATTTATACGCCATACGAAAACCTAGATTTATATCTTATACCAAAACATAGATTTATATCGTATACCAAAACCTAGATTTATATAGTATTGCAAAGCCTAGATGTATATCACACACCAAAACCTAGATTTTTGTAGCATAGCAAAACTTAGACTTATCTCGTAAACGACAATCCAGATTTATACCGTATGCGAAAATCTACAGTATACCAATACCTAGATTTATATCGTATGCCAAAACCTCGATTTATATAGTATAGCAAAACCTAGATTTATACCACATTCCAAAACCTCGATTTATACCGCATACCAAAACCTAGATTTATACCGTATACCAATAACTAGATTTATATCGAATACCAAAACCTAGATTTATATCGTATACCAAAACCTAGATTTATATCGTATACCAAAACCAAGATTTATACCACATACCAAAACCTTGATTTATACGCCATACGAAAACCTAGATTTACCCAGATTTATATCGTATTCCAAAACTAGGATTTATATCACATATCAAAACCTAGATTTATATTGTATACCAAAGCCTAGATTTATATCGCATACCAAAACCTAGATTTATACCGTATACCGAAACCTAGATTTATATCGTATACCAAAACCTTAAATTTATATAATTTACCAAAACTTTGATTCATATCGCTTACCAAAGCCTAGATTTATCTCGTATACCAAAACCTAGATTTATATGGTATACCAAACTTTGATTTATATCGTATACCAAAGCCTAGATTTATATAATATACCAATAGCTGGATTTATTACGTATATCAAAGCCTAGATTTATATCGGACACCAAAACCTAGATTTATGTAGCATAGGAAAACCTAGATTTATCTCGTAAACCACAACCTAGATTTATACCGTATTCCAAAACCTAGATTTATACCGCATACCAATAACTAGATTTATATCGCATACCAAAACGTAGATGTATATCGTAATTCAAAATATAGATTTATATCTTATACCAAAACCGAGATTTATTTCGTATACAAAACGTAGATTTATACCGTATACCAAAACCTATATTTATACTGTATACCGAAACCTAGATTTATATCGTATACCAAAACCTAGATTTACACCGTATATCGAAAGCTATATTTATACCGTATACCAAAACATAGATTGATATCGTATACCGAAAACTAGATTTGTACCGTATACCACAACCTAGATTTATCTCGCATACCAAAACTTAGATTTATATTGCATACCAAAACCTAGATTTATATCGTATATCAAAACCTAGATTTAAACACCATACCAAAACCTAGCTTTATATCGTATACCAAAACCTAGATTTATATAGTATAGCAAAGCCTAGATTTATATCGCACACCAAAACCTAGATTTTTGTAACATAACAAAACCTAGATTTATCTCGTAAACCACAACCCAGATTTATACCGTATACGAAAATCTACAGTATACCAATACCTAGATTTATATCGTTTACCAAAACCTAGATTTATATCGTATGCCCAAACCTAGATTTATATATTATATCAAAACTTTGATTTATATCGCATACCAAAACCTAGATTTATGTGGCATCGCAAAGCCTAGATATATCTCGTAAACCACAACCTAGATTTATACCGTATACCAAAACCTAGATTTATACCGCATAAGAAAACCTAGATTTATACCGTATACCAAAACCTAGATTTATATCGTATACCAAAACCTAGATTTACACGTATTCCGAAACATATATTTATACCGTAAACCAAAACCTAGATTTATATAGCATAGCAAAACATGGATTTATCTCGTAAACCACAACCTAGATTTATACGTATACGAAAACCTAGATTTATTAAATATAACAATACCTAAATTTATATCGAATACCAAAACCTAGATTAATATCGCATACCAAAACGTAGATTTATATCGAATACCAAAACCTAGATTAATATCGCATACCAAAACCTAGATTTATATCGCATACCAAAACCTAGATTTATACCGTATACCAAAACCTAGATTTATATAGTTTACCAAATCTTTGATTTGTATCGCATACCAAAGCCTAGATTTATCTCGTATACCAAAACCTAGATTTATATGGTATACCAAACTTTGATTTATATCGTATACCAAAGCCTAGATTTATATAATATACCAATAGCTGGATTTATTACGTATATCAAAGCCTAGATTTATATCGGACACCAAAACCTAGATTTATGTAGCATAGGAAAACCTAGATTTATCTCGTAAACCACAACCTAGATTTATACCGTATTCCAAAACCTAGATTTATACCGCATACCAATAACTAGATTTATATCGCATACCAAAACGTAGATGTATATCGTAATTCAAAATATAGATTTATATCTTATACCAAAACCGAGATTTATTTCGTATACAAAACGTAGATTTATACCGTATACCAAAACCTATATTTATACTGTATACCGAAACCTAGATTTATATCGTATACCAAAACCTAGATTTACACCGTATATCGAAAGCTATATTTATACCGTATACCAAAACATAGATTGATATCGTATACCGAAAACTAGATTTGTACCGTATACCACAACCTAGATTTATCTCGCATACCAAAACTTAGATTTATATTGCATACCAAAACCTAGATTTATATCGTATATCAAAACCTAGATTTAAACACCATACCAAAACCTAGATTTATATCGTATACCAAAACCTAGATTTATATAGTATAGCAAAGCCTAGATTTATATCGCACACCAAAACCTAGATTTTTGTAACATAACAAAACCTAGATTTATCTCGTAAACCACAACCCAGATTTATACCGTATACGAAAATCTACAGTATACCAATACCTAGATTTATATCGTTTACCAAAACCTAGATTTATATCGTATGCCCAAACCTAGATTTATATATTATATCAAAACTTTGATTTATATCGCATACCAAAACCTAGATTTATGTGGCATCGCAAAGCCTAGATATATCTCGTAAACCACAACCTAGATTTATACCGTATACCAAAACCTAGATTTATACCGCATAAGAAAACCTAGATTTATACCGTATACCAAAACCTAGATTTATATCGTATACCAAAACCTAGATTTACACGTATTCCGAAACATATATTTATACCGTAAACCAAAACCTAGATTTATATAGCATAGCAAAACATGGATTTATCTCGTAAACCACAACCTAGATTTATACGTATACGAAAACCTAGATTTATTAAATATAACAATACCTAAATTTATATCGAATACCAAAACCTAGATTAATATCCCATACCAAAACGTAGATTTATATCGAATACCAAAACCTAGATTAATATCGCATACCAAAACCTAGATTTATATCGCATACCAAAACCTAGATTTATACCGTATACCAAAACCTAGATTTATATAGTTTACCAAATCTTTGATTTGTATCGCATACCAAACCCTAGATTTATCTCGTATACCAAAACCTTGATTTATATAGTATACCAAACTTTGATTTATATCGTATACAAAAGCCTAGATTTATATAATATACCAATACCTGGATTTATAACGTATATCAAAGTCTAGATTTATATCGCCCACCAAAACCTAGATTTATGTAGCATAGCAAAATATAGATTTATCTCGTAAACCACAACCTAGATTTATACCGTATACCAATAACTAGATTTATATCGCATACCAAAACCTCTATTTATACCGCATACCAAAACCTAGATGTATACCGTATACCAATAACTAGATTTATATCGCATACCAAAACCTCGATTTATACCGCATACCAAAACCTAGATTTATACCGTATACCAATAACTAGATTTATATCGCATACCAAAACGTAGATTTATACCGTATACCGAAACCTAGATTTATATCGTATACCAAAACCTTAAATTTATATAATTTACCAAAACTTTGATTCATATCGCTTACCAAAGCCTAGATTTATCTCGTATACCAAAACCTAGATTTATATGGTATACCAAACTTTGATTTATATCGTATACCAAAGCCTAGATTTATATAATATACCAATAGCTGGATTTATTACGTATATCAAAGCCTAGATTTATATCGGACACCAAAACCTAGATTTATGTAGCATAGGAAAACCTAGATTTATCTCGTAAACCACAACCTAGATTTATACCGTATTCCAAAACCTAGATTTATACCGCATACCAATAACTAGATTTATATCGCATACCAAAACGTAGATGTATATCGTAATTCAAAATATAGATTTATATCTTATACCAAAACCGAGATTTATTTCGTATACAAAACGTAGATTTATACCGTATACCAAAACCTATATTTATACTGTATACCGAAACCTAGATTTATATCGTATACCAAAACCTAGATTTACACCGTATATCGAAAGCTATATTTATACCGTATACCAAAACATAGATTGATATCGTATACCGAAAACTAGATTTGTACCGTATACCACAACCTAGATTTATCTCGCATACCAAAACTTAGATTTATATTGCATACCAAAACCTAGATTTATATCGTATATCAAAACCTAGATTTAAACACCATACCAAAACCTAGATTTATATCGTATACCAAAACCTAGATTTATATAGTATAGCAAAGCCTAGATTTATATCGCACACCAAAACCTAGATTTTTGTAACATAACAAAACCTAGATTTATCTCGTAAACCACAACCCAGATTTATACCGTATACGAAAATCTACAGTATACCAATACCTAGATTTATATCGTTTACCAAAACCTAGATTTATATCGTATGCCCAAACCTAGATTTATATATTATATCAAAACTTTGATTTATATCGCATACCAAAACCTAGATTTATGTGGCATCGCAAAGCCTAGATATATCTCGTAAACCACAACCTAGATTTATACCGTATACCAAAACCTAGATTTATACCGCATAAGAAAACCTAGATTTATACCGTATACCAAAACCTAGATTTATATCGTATACCAAAACCTAGATTTACACGTATTCCGAAACATATATTTATACCGTAAACCAAAACCTAGATTTATATAGCATAGCAAAACATGGATTTATCTCGTAAACCACAACCTAGATTTATACGTATACGAAAACCTAGATTTATTAAATATAACAATACCTAAATTTATATCGAATACCAAAACCTAGATTAATATCGCATACCAAAACGTAGATTTATATCGAATACCAAAACCTAGATTAATATCGCATACCAAAACCTAGATTTATATCGCATACCAAAACCTAGATTTATACCGTATACCAAAACCTAGATTTATATAGTTTACCAAATCTTTGATTTGTATCGCATACCAAAGCCTAGATTTATCTCGTATACCAAAACCTAGATTTATATGGTATACCAAACTTTGATTTATATCGTATACCAAAGCCTAGATTTATATAATATACCAATAGCTGGATTTATTACGTATATCAAAGCCTAGATTTATATCGGACACCAAAACCTAGATTTATGTAGCATAGGAAAACCTAGATTTATCTCGTAAACCACAACCTAGATTTATACCGTATTCCAAAACCTAGATTTATACCGCATACCAATAACTAGATTTATATCGCATACCAAAACGTAGATGTATATCGTAATTCAAAATATAGATTTATATCTTATACCAAAACCGAGATTTATTTCGTATACAAAACGTAGATTTATACCGTATACCAAAACCTATATTTATACTGTATACCGAAACCTAGTTTTATATCGTATACCAAAACCTAGATTTACACCGTATATCGAAAGCTATATTTATACCGTATACCAAAACATAGATTGATATCGTATACCGAAAACTAGATTTGTACCGTATACCACAACCTAGATTTATCTCGCATACCAAAACTTAGATTTATATTGCATACCAAAACCTAGATTTATATCGTATATCAAAACCTAGATTTAAACACCATACCAAAACCTAGATTTATATCGTATACCAAAACCTAGATTTATATAGTATAGCAAAGCCTAGATTTATATCGCACACCAAAACCTAGATTTTTGTAACATAACAAAACCTAGATTTATCTCGTAAACCACAACCCAGATTTATACCGTATACGAAAATCTACAGTATACCAATACCTAGATTTATATCGTTTACCAAAACCTAGATTTATATCGTATGCCCAAACCTAGATTTATATATTATATCAAAACTTTGATTTATATCGCATACCAAAACCTAGATTTATGTGGCATCGCAAAGCCTAGATATATCTCGTAAACCACAACCTAGATTTATACCGTATACCAAAACCTAGATTTATACCGCATAAGAAAACCTAGATTTATACCGTATACCAAAACCTAGATTTATATCGTATACCAAAACCTAGATTTACACGTATTCCGAAACATATATTTATACCGTAAACCAAAACCTAGATTTATATAGCATAGCAAAACATGGATTTATCTCGTAAACCACAACCTAGATTTATACGTATACGAAAACCTAGATTTATTAAATATAACAATACCTAAATTTATATCGAATACCAAAACCTAGATTAATATCCCATACCAAAACGTAGATTTATATCGAATACCAAAACCTAGATTAATATCGCATACCAAAACCTAGATTTATATCGCATACCAAAACCTAGATTTATACCGTATACCAAAACCTAGATTTATATAGTTTACCAAATCTTTGATTTGTATCGCATACCAAACCCTAGATTTATCTCGTATACCAAAACCTTGATTTATATAGTATACCAAACTTTGATTTATATCGTATACAAAAGCCTAGATTTATATAATATACCAATACCTGGATTTATAACGTATATCAAAGTCTAGATTTATATCGCCCACCAAAACCTAGATTTATGTAGCATAGCAAAATATAGATTTATCTCGTAAACCACAACCTAGATTTATACCGTATACCAATAACTAGATTTATATCGCATACCAAAACCTCTATTTATACCGCATACCAAAACCTAGATGTATACCGTATACCAATAACTAGATTTATATCGCATACCAAAACCTCGATTTATACCGCATACCAAAACCTAGATTTATACCGTATACCAATAACTAGATTTATATCGCATACCAAAACGTAGATTTATATCGTATAACAAAGCCAATATTTATACTGTATACCAAAACCTAGATTTATATCGTATACCAAAACCTAGATTTACACCGTATATCAAAAGCTATATTTATACCGTATACCACAACCTAAATTTATCTCGCATACCAAAACCTAGATTTATATGGAATACCAAAATCTAGATTAATACGGTTTAGCAATAACTAGATTTATATCGCATAGCAAAACCTTGATTTATATCGTATATCAAAGCTTATATTTAGATCGCATAGCAAAACCTAGATTTATATAGTATGCCAAAACTTTGATTTATATCGTCTACCAAAACCTAGATTTATATCGTATACCAAAACCTAGATTTACACGTATTCCAAAACATATATTTATACCGTAAACCAAAACCTAGATTTATATAGCATAGCAAAACATGGATTTATCTCGTAAACCACAACCTAGATTTATACGTATGCGAAAACCTAGATTTATTAAATATAACAATACCTAAATTTATATCGAATACCAAAACCTAGATTTATATCGTATGCCCAAACCTAGATTTATATATTATATCAAAACTTTGATTTATATCGCATACCAAAACCTAGATTTATGTGGCATCGCAAAGCCTAGATATATCTCGTAAACCACAACCTAGATTTATACCGTATACCAAAACCTAGATTTATACCGCATAAGAAAACCTAGATTTATACCGTATACCAAAACCTAGATTTATATCGTATACCAAAACCTAGATTTACACGTATTCCGAAACATATATTTATACCGTAAACCAAAACCTAGATTTATATAGCATAGCAAAACATGGATTTATCTCGTAAACCACAACCTAGATTTATACGCATACGAAAACCTAGATTTATTAAATATAACAATATCTAAATTTATATCGAATACCAAAACCTAGATTAATATCGCATACCAAAACGTAGATTTATATCGAATACCAAAACCTAGATTAATATCGCATACCAAAACCTAGATTTATATCGCTTACCAAAACCTAGATTTATACCGTATACCAAAACCTAGATTTATATAGTTTACCAAATCTTTGATTTGTATCGCATACCAAACCCTAGATTTATCTCGTATACCAAAACCTTGATTTATATAGTATACCAAACTTTGATTTATATCGTATACAAAAGCCTAGATTTATATAATATACCAATACCTGGATTTATAACGTATATCAAAGCCTAGATTTATATCGCCCACCAAAACCTAGATTTATGTAGCATAGCAAAATATAGATTTATCTCGTAAACCACAACCTAGATTTATACCGTATACCAATAACTAGATTTATATCGCATACCAAAACCTCTATTTATACCGCATACCAAAACCTAGATTTATACCGTATACCAATAACTAGATTTATATCGCATACCAAAACCTCGATTTATACCGCATACCAAAACCTAGATTTATACCGTATACCAATAACTAGATTTATATCGCATACCAAAACGTAGATTTATATCGTATAACAAAGCCAATATTTATACTGTATACCAAAACCTAGATTTATATCGTATACCAAAACCTAGATTTACACCGTATATCAAAAGCTATATTTATACCGTATACCACAACCTAAATTTATCTCGCATACCAAAACCTAGATTTATATGGAATACCAAAATCTAGATTAATACGGTTTAGCAATAACTAGATTTATATCGCATAGCAAAACCTTGATTTATATCGTATATCAAAGCTTATATTTAGATCGCATAGCAAAACCTAGATTTATATAGTATGCCAAAACTTTGATTTATATCGTCTACCAAAACCTAGATTTATATCGTATACCAAAACCTAGATTTACACGTATTCCAAAACATATATTTATACCGTAAACCAAAACCTAGATTTATATAGCATAGCAAAACATGGATTTATCTCGTAAACCACAACCTAGATTTATACGTATACGAAAACCTAGATTTATTAAATATAACAATACCTAAATTTATATCGAATACCAAAACCTAGATTAATATCGCATACCAAAACGTAGATTTATATCGAATACCAAAACCTAGATTAATATCGCATACCAAAACCTAGATTTATATCGTATACCGAAACCTAGATTTATACCGTATACCACAACTAGATTTATCTCGCATACCAAAACCTAGATTTATACTGCATACCAAACCCTAGATTTATATCGCATACCAATACCTAGATTTATACCATTAGATTTATATCGCATACCAAAACCTAGATTTATATCGTATACCAAAACCAAGATTTATATCGTATACAAAAACCTAGATTTATATCGCATACCAAAACCTAGATTTATATCGTATACAAAAACCTAGATTTATATCGCATACCAAAACCTAGATTTATATCGCATACCAAAACCTAGATTTATGTGGCATAGCAAAACCTAGATTTATATCGAATACCAAAACCTAGATTTATACCGCATACGAAAACCTAGATTTACACAGTATACCAGTACCTAGATTTATATCGCATGCGAAAACCTAGATTTAAACCGTATACCAAAACCTATATTTATACTGTATACCGAAACCTATATTTATATTGCATACCAAAACCTTGATTTATATCAAATACAAAAACCTAGATTTATATTGTTTGCCAAAACCTAGATTTATATAGAATACAAAAACCTAGAATTATACCGTATACCAAAACCTATATTTATACCGTATACCGAAACCTATATTTATCCCGTATTCCAAAACCTACATTTATATAGTATACCAAAACCTAGCTTTATGTAGTAGAGCAAAATCTAGATTTATCTCGTAAACCACAACCTAGATTTATACCGTATACGAACACCTAGATTTATACAGTATACCAATACCTAGATTTATATCGTATACCAAAACCTAGATTTATATCGTATATCAAAACGTAGATTTAAACACCATACCAAAACCTAGATTTATATCGTATACCAAAACCTAGATTTATATAGTATTGCAAAGCCTAGATGTATATCACACACCAAAACCTAGATTTTTGTAGCATAGCAAAACTTAGACTTATCTCGTAAACGACAATCCAGATTTATACCGTATGCGAAAATCTACAGTATACCAATACCTAGATTTATATCGTTTACCAAAACCTAGATTTATATCGTATGCCAAAACCTCGATTTATATAGTATACCAAAACCTAGATTTATACCACATTCCAAAACCTCGATTTATACCGCATACCAAAACCTAGATTTATACCGTATACCAATAACTAGATTTATATCGTATACCAAAACCTAGATTTATATCGCATACCAAAACCAAGATTTATACCACATACCAAAACCTTGATTTATACGCCATACGAAAACCTAGATTTATATCTTATACCAAAACATAGATTTATATCGTATACCAAAACCTAGATTTATATAGTATTGCAAAGCCTAGATGTATATCACACACCAAAACCTAGATTTTTGTAGCATAGCAAAACTTAGACTTATCTCGTAAACGACAATCCAGATTTATACCGTATGCGAAAATCTACAGTATACCAATACCTAGATTTATATCGTATGCCAAAACCTCGATTTATATAGTATAGCAAAACCTAGATTTATACCACATTCCAAAACCTCGATTTATACCGCATACCAAAACCTAGATTTATACCGTATACCAATAACTAGATTTATATCGAATACCAAAACCTAGATTTATATCGTATACCAAAACCTAGATTTATATCGTATACCAAAACCAAGATTTATACCACATACCAAAACCTTGATTTATACGCCATACGAAAACCTAGATTTACCCAGATTTATATCGTATTCCAAAACTAGGATTTATATCACATATCAAAACCTAGATTTATATTGTATACCAAAGCCTAGATTTATATCGCATACCAAAACCTAGATTTATACCGTATACCGAAACCTAGATTTATATCGTATACCAAAACCTTAAATTTATATAATTTACCAAAACTTTGATTCATATCGCTTACCAAAGCCTAGATTTATCTCGTATACCAAAACCTAGATTTATATGGTATACCAAACTTTGATTTATATCGTATACCAAAGCCTAGATTTATATAATATACCAATAGCTGGATTTATTACGTATATCAAAGCCTAGATTTATATCGGACACCAAAACCTAGATTTATGTAGCATAGGAAAACCTAGATTTATCTCGTAAACCACAACCTAGATTTATACCGTATTCCAAAACCTAGATTTATACCGCATACCAATAACTAGATTTATATCGCATACCAAAACGTAGATGTATATCGTAATTCAAAATATAGATTTATATCTTATACCAAAACCGAGATTTATTTCGTATACAAAACGTAGATTTATACCGTATACCAAAACCTAGATTTATATAGTATAGCAAAGCCTAGATTTATATCGCACACCAAAACCTAGATTTTTGTAACATAACAAAACCTAGATTTATCTCGTAAACCACAACCCAGATTTATACCGTATACGAAAATCTACAGTATACCAATACCTAGATTTATATCGTTTACCAAAACCTAGATTTATATCGTATGCCCAAACCTAGATTTATATATTATATCAAAACTTTGATTTATATCGCATACCAAAACCTAGATTTATGTGGCATCGCAAAGCCTAGATATATCTCGTAAACCACAACCTAGATTTATACCGTATACCAAAACCTAGATTTATACCGCATAAGAAAACCTAGATTTATACCGTATACCAAAACCTAGATTTATATCGTATACCAAAACCTAGATTTACACGTATTCCGAAACATATATTTATACCGTAAACCAAAACCTAGATTTATATAGCATAGCAAAACATGGATTTATCTCGTAAACCACAACCTAGATTTATACGTATACGAAAACCTAGATTTATTAAATATAACAATACCTAAATTTATATCGAATACCAAAACCTAGATTAATATCGCATACCAAAACGTAGATTTATATCGAATACCAAAACCTAGATTAATATCGCATACCAAAACCTAGATTTATATCGCATACCAAAACCTAGATTTATACCGTATACCAAAACCTAGATTTATATAGTTTACCAAATCTTTGATTTGTATCGCATACCAAAGCCTAGATTTATCTCGTATACCAAAACCTAGATTTATATGGTATACCAAACTTTGATTTATATCGTATACCAAAGCCTAGATTTATATAATATACCAATAGCTGGATTTATTACGTATATCAAAGCCTAGATTTATATCGGACACCAAAACCTAGATTTATGTAGCATAGGAAAACCTAGATTTATCTCGTAAACCACAACCTAGATTTATACCGTATTCCAAAACCTAGATTTATACCGCATACCAATAACTAGATTTATATCGCATACCAAAACGTAGATGTATATCGTAATTCAAAATATAGATTTATATCTTATACCAAAACCGAGATTTATTTCGTATACAAAACGTAGATTTATACCGTATACCAAAACCTATATTTATACTGTATACCGAAACCTAGTTTTATATCGTATACCAAAACCTAGATTTACACCGTATATCGAAAGCTATATTTATACCGTATACCAAAACATAGATTGATATCGTATACCGAAAACTAGATTTGTACCGTATACCACAACCTAGATTTATCTCGCATACCAAAACTTAGATTTATATTGCATACCAAAACCTAGATTTATATCGTATATCAAAACCTAGATTTAAACACCATACCAAAACCTAGATTTATATCGTATACCAAAACCTAGATTTATATAGTATAGCAAAGCCTAGATTTATATCGCACACCAAAACCTAGATTTTTGTAACATAACAAAACCTAGATTTATCTCGTAAACCACAACCCAGATTTATACCGTATACGAAAATCTACAGTATACCAATACCTAGATTTATATCGTTTACCAAAACCTAGATTTATATCGTATGCCCAAACCTAGATTTATATATTATATCAAAACTTTGATTTATATCGCATACCAAAACCTAGATTTATGTGGCATCGCAAAGCCTAGATATATCTCGTAAACCACAACCTAGATTTATACCGTATACCAAAACCTAGATTTATACCGCATAAGAAAACCTAGATTTATACCGTATACCAAAACCTAGATTTATATCGTATACCAAAACCTAGATTTACACGTATTCGAAACATATATTTATACCGTAAACCAAAACCTAGATTTATATAGCATAGCAAAACATGGATTTATCTCGTAAACCACAACCTAGATTTATACGTATACGAAAACCTAGATTTATTAAATATAACAATACCTAAATTTATATCGAATACCAAAACCTAGATTAATATCGCATACCAAAACGTAGATTTATATCGAATACCAAAACCTAGATTAATATCGCATACCAAAACCTAGATTTATATCGCATACCAAAACCTAGATTTATACCGTATACCAAAACCTAGATTTATATAGTTTACCAAATCTTTGATTTGTATCGCATACCAAACCCTAGATTTATCTCGTATACCAAAACCTTGATTTATATAGTATACCAAACTTTGATTTATATCGTATACAAAAGCCTAGATTTATATAATATACCAATACCTGGATTTATAACGTATATCAAAGCCTAGATTTATATCGCCCACCAAAACCTAGATTTATGTAGCATAGCAAAATATAGATTTATCTCGTAAACCACAACCTAGATTTATACCGTATACCAATAACTAGATTTATATCGCATACCAAAACCTCTATTTATACCGCATACCAAAACCTAGATGTATACCGTATACCAATAACTAGATTTATATCGCATACCAAAACCTCGATTTATACCGCATACCAAAACCTAGATTTATACCGTATACCAATAACTAGATTTATATCGCATACCAAAACGTAGATTTATATCGTATAACAAAGCCAATATTTATACTGTATACCAAAACCTAGATTTATATCGTATACCAAAACCTAGATTTACACCGTATATCAAAAGCTATATTTATACCGTATACCACAACCTAAATTTATCTCGCATACCAAAACCTAGATTTATATGGAATACCAAAATCTAGATTAATACGGTTTAGCAATAACTAGATTTATATCGCATAGCAAAACCTTGATTTATATCGTATATCAAAGCTTATATTTAGATCGCATAGCAAAACCTAGATTTATATAGTATGCCAAAACTTTGATTTATATCGTCTACCAAAACCTAGATTTATATCGTATACCAAAACCTAGATTTACACGTATTCCAAAACATATATTTATACCGTAAATCAAAACCTAGATTTATATAGCATAGCAAAACATGGATTTATCTCGTAAACCACAACCTAGATTTATACGTATACGAAAACCTAGATTTATTAAATATAACAATACCTAAATTTATATCGAATACCAAAACCTAGATTTATATCGTATGCCCAAACCTAGATTTATATATTATATCAAAACTTTGATTTATATCGCATACCAAAACCTAGATTTATGTGGCATCGCAAAGCCTAGATATATCTCGTAAACCACAACCTAGATTTATACCGTATACCAAAACCTAGATTTATACCGCATAAGAAAACCTAGATTTATACCGTATACCAAAACCTAGATTTATATCGTATACCAAAACCTAGATTTACACGTATTCCGAAACATATATTTATACCGTAAACCAAAACCTAGATTTATATAGCATAGCAAAACATGGATTTATCTCGTAAACCACAACCTAGATTTATACGCATACGAAAACCTAGATTTATTAAATATAACAATATCTAAATTTATATCGAATACCAAAACCTAGATTAATATCGCATACCAAAACGTAGATTTATATCGAATACCAAAACCTAGATTAATATCGCATACCAAAACCTAGATTTATATCGCATACCAAAACCTAGATTTATACCGTATACCAAAACCTAGATTTATATAGTTTACCAAATCTTTGATTTGTATCGCATACCAAACCCTAGATTTATCTCGTATACCAAAACCTTGATTTATATAGTATACCAAACTTTGATTTATATCGTATACAAAAGCCTAGATTTATATAATATACCAATACCTGGATTTATAACGTATATCAAAGCCTAGATTTATATCGCCCACCAAAACCTAGATTTATGTAGCATAGCAAAATATAGATTTATCTCGTAAACCACAACCTAGATTTATACCGTATACCAATAACTAGATTTATATCGCATACCAAAACCTCTATTTATACCGCATACCAAAACCTAGATTTATACCGTATACCAATAACTAGATTTATATCGCATACCAAAACCTCGATTTATACCGCATACCAAAACCTAGATTTATACCGTATACCAATAACTAGATTTATATCGCATACCAAAACGTAGATTTATATCGTATAACAAAGCCAATATTTATACTGTATACCAAAACCTAGATTTATATCGTATATCAAAAGCTATATTTATACCGTATACCACAACCTAAATTTATCTCGCATACCAAAACCTAGATTTATATGGAATACCAAAATCTAGATTAATACGGTTTAGCAATAACTAGATTTATATCGCATAGCAAAACCTTGATTTATATCGTATATCAAAGCTTATATTTAGATCGCATAGCAAAACCTAGATTTATATAGTATGCCAAAACTTTGATTTATATCGTCTACCAAAACCTAGATTTATATCGTATACCAAAACCTAGATTTACACGTATTCCAAAACATATATTTATACCGTAAACCAAAACCTAGATTTATATAGCATAGCAAAACATGGATTTATCTCGTAAACCACAACCTAGATTTAGACGTATACGAAAACCTAGATTTATTAAATATAACAATACCTAAATTTATATCGAATACCAAAACCTAGATTAATATCGCATACCAAAACGTAGATTTATATCGTATACCAAAACCTAGATTTATACCGTATACCAATAACTAGATTTATATCGAATACCAAAACCTAGATTTATATCGTATACCAAAACCTAGATTTATATCGTATACCAAAACCAAGATTTATACCACATACCAAAACCTTGATTTATACGCCATACGAAAACCTAGATTTACCCAGATTTATATCGTATTCCAAAACTAGGATTTATATCACATATCAAAACCTAGATTTATATTGTATACCAAAGCCTAGATTTATATCGCATACCAAAACCTAGATTTATACCGTATACCGAAACCTAGATTTATATCGTATACCAAAACCTTAAATTTATATAATTTACCAAAACTTTGATTCATATCGCTTACCAAAGCCTAGATTTATCTCGTATACCAAAACCTAGATTTATATGGTATACCAAACTTTGATTTATATCGTATACCAAAGCCTAGATTTATATAATATACCAATAGCTGGATTTATTACGTATATCAAAGCCTAGATTTATATCGGACACCAAAACCTAGATTTATGTAGCATAGGAAAACCTAGATTTATCTCGTAAACCACAACCTAGATTTATACCGTATTCCAAAACCTAGATTTATACCGCATACCAATAACTAGATTTATATCGCATACCAAAACGTAGATGTATATCATAATTCAAAATATAGATTTATATCTTATACCAAAACCGAGATTTATTTCGTATACAAAACGTAGATTTATACCGTATACCAAAACCTATATTTATACTGTATACCGAAACCTAGATTTATATCGTATACCAAAACCTAGATTTACACCGTATATCGAAAGCTATATTTATACCGTATACCAAAACATAGATTGATATCGTATACCGAAAACTAGATTTGTACCGTATACCACAACCTAGATTTATCTCGCATACCAAAACTTAGATTTATATTGCATACCAAAACCTAGATTTATATCGTATATCAAAACCTAGATTTAAACACCATACCAAAACCTAGATTTATATCGTATACCAAAACCTAGATTTATATAGTATAGCAAAGCCTAGATTTATATCGCACACCAAAACCTAGATTTTTGTAACATAACAAAACCTAGATTTATCTCGTAAACCACAACCCAGATTTATACCGTATACGAAAATCTACAGTATACCAATACCTAGATTTATATCGTTTACCAAAACCTAGATTTATATCGTATGCCCAAACCTAGATTTATATATTATATCAAAACTTTGATTTATATCGCATACCAAAACCTAGATTTATGTGGCATCGCAAAGCCTAGATATATCTCGTAAACCACAACCTAGATTTATACCGTATACCAAAACCTAGATTTATACCGCATAAGAAAACCTAGATTTATACCGTATACCAAAACCTAGATTTATATCGTATACCAAAACCTAGATTTACACGTATTCCGAAACATATATTTATACCGTAAACCAAAACCTAGATTTATATAGCATAGCAAAACATGGATTTATCTCGTAAACCACAACCTAGATTTATACGTATACGAAAACCTAGATTTATTAAATATAACAATACCTAAATTTATATCGAATACCAAAACCTAGATTAATATCGCATACCAAAACGTAGATTTATATCGAATACCAAAACCTAGATTAATATCGCATACCAAAACCTAGATTTATATCGCATACCAAAACCTAGATTTATACCGTATACCAAAACCTAGATTTATATAGTTTACCAAATCTTTGATTTGTATCGCATACCAAACCCTAGATTTATCTCGTATACCAAAACCTTGATTTATATAATATACCAAACTTTGATTTATATCGTATACAAAAGCCTAGATTTATATCGCCCACCAAAACCTAGATTTATGTAGCATAGCAAAATATAGATTTATCTCGTAAACCACAACCTAGATTTATACCGTATACCAAAAACTAGATTTATATCGCATACCAAAACCTCTATTTATACCGCATACCAAAACCTAGATGTATACCGTATACCAATAACTAGATTTATATCGCATACCAAAACCTCGATTTATACCGCATACCAAAACCTAGATTTATACCGTATACCAATAACTAGATTTATATCGCATACCAAAACGTAGATTTATATCGTATAACAAAGCCAATATTTATACTGTATACCAAAACCTAGATTTATATCGTATACCAAAACCTAGATTTACACCGTATATCAAAAGCTATATTTATACCGTATACCACAACCTAAATTTATCTCGCATACCAAAACCTAGATTTATATGGAATACCAAAATCTAGATTAATACGGTTTAGCAATAACTAGATTTATATCGCATAGCAAAACCTTGATTTATATCGTATATCAAAGCTTATATTTAGATCGCATAGCAAAACCTAGATTTATATAGTATGCCAAAACTTTGATTTATATCGTCTACCAAAACCTAGATTTATATCGTATACCAAAACCTAGATTTACACGTATTCCAAAACATATATTTATACCGTAAACCAAAACCTAGATTTATATAGCATAGCAAAACATGGATTTATCTCGTAAACCACAACCTAGATTTATACGTATACGAAAACCTAGATTTATTAAATATAACAATACCTAAATTTATATCGAATACCAAAACCTAGATTTATATCGTATGCCCAAACCTAGATTTATATATTATATCAAAACTTTGATTTATATCGCATACCAAAACCTAGATTTATGTGACATCGCAAAGCCTAGATATATCTCGTAAACCACAACCTAGATTTATACCGTATACCAAAACCTAGATTTATACCGCATACCAAAACCTAGATTTATATCGTATACCGAAACCTAGATTTATACCGTATACCACAACTAGATTTATCTCGCATACCAAAACCTAGATTTATACTGCATACCAAACCCTAGATTTATATCGCATACCAATACCTATATTTATACCATTAGATTTATATCGCATACCAAAACCTAGATTTATATCGTATACCAAAACCAAGATTTATATCGTATACAAAAACCTAGATTTATATAGCATAGCAAAACATGGATTTATCTCGTAAACCACAACCTAGATTTATACGTATACGAAAACCTAGATTTATTAAATATAACAATACCTAAATTTATATCGAATACCAAAACCTAGATTAATATCGCATACCAAAACCTAGATTTATATCACATACCAAAACCTAGATTTATACCGTATACCAAAACCTAGATTGATATCGTATACCAAAACCTAGATTTATATAGTTTACCAAATCTTTGATTTGTATCGCATACCAAACCCTAGATTTATCTCGTATACCAAAACCTTGATTTATATAATATACCAAACTTTGATTTATATCGTATACAAAAGCCTAGATTTATATCGCCCACCAAAACCTAGATTTATGTAGCATAGCAAAATATAGATTTATCTCGTAAACCACAACCTAGATTTATACCGTATACCAAAAACTAGATTTATATCGCATACCAAAACCTCTATTTATACCGCATACCAAAACCTAGATGTATACCGTATACCAATAACTAGATTTATATCGCATACCAAAACCTCGATTTATACCGCATACCAAAACCTAGATTTATACCGTATACCAATAACTAGATTTATATCGCATACCAAAACGTAGATTTATATCGTATAACAAAGCCAATATTTATACTGTATACCAAAACCTAGATTTATATCGTATACCAAAACCTAGATTTACACCGTATATCAAAAGCTATATTTATACCGTATACCACAACCTAAATTTATCTCGCATACCAAAACCTAGATTTATATGGAATACCAAAATCTAGATTAATACGGTTTAGCAATAACTAGATTTATATCGCATAGCAAAACCTTGATTTATATCGTATATCAAAGCTTATATTTAGATCGCATAGCAAAACCTAGATTTATATAGTATGCCAAAACTTTGATTTATATCGTCTACCAAAACCTAGATTTATATCGTATACCAAAACCTAGATTTACACGTATTCCAAAACATATATTTATACCGTAAACCAAAACCTAGATTTATATAGCATAGCAAAACATGGATTTATCTCGTAAACCACAACCTAGATTTATACGTATACGAAAACCTAGATTTATTAAATATAACAATACCTAAATTTATATCGAATACCAAAACCTAGATTTATATCGTATGCCCAAACCTAGATTTATATATTATATCAAAACTTTGATTTATATCGCATACCAAAACCTAGATTTATGTGACATCGCAAAGCCTAGATATATCTCGTAAACCACAACCTAGATTTATACCGTATACCAAAACCTAGATTTATACCGCATACCAAAACCTAGATTTATATCGTATACCGAAACCTAGATTTATACCGTATACCACAACTAGATTTATCTCGCATACCAAAACCTAGATTTATACTGCATACCAAACCCTAGATTTATATCGCATACCAATACCTATATTTATACCATTAGATTTATATCGCATACCAAAACCTAGATTTATATCGTATACCAAAACCAAGATTTATATCGTATACAAAAACCTAGATTTATATCGCATACCAAAACCTAGATTTATATCGTATACAAAAACCTAGATTTATATCGCATACCAAAACCTAGATTTATATCGCATACCAAAACCTAGATTTATGTGGCATAGCAAAACCTAGATTTATATCGAATACCAAAACCTAGATTTATACCGCATACGAAAACCTAGATTTACACAGTATACCAGTACCTAGATTTATATCGCATGCGAAAACCTAGATTTAAACCGTATACCAAAACCTATATTTATACTGTATACCGAAACCTATATTTATATTGCATACCAAAACCTTGATTTATATCAAATACAAAAACCTAGATTTATATTGTTTGCCAAAACCTAGATTTATATAGAATACAAAAACCTAGAATTATACCGTATACCAAAACCTATATTTATACCGTATACCGAAACCTATATTTATCCCGTATTCCAAAACCTACATTTATATAGTATACCAAAACCTAGCTTTATGTAGTAGAGCAAAATCTAGATTTATCTCGTAAACCACAACCTAGATTTATACCGTATACGAACACCTAGATTTATACAGTATACCAATACCTAGATTTATATCGTATACCAAAACCTAGATTTATATCGTATATCAAAACGTAGATTTAAACACCATACCAAAACCTAGATTTATATCGTATACCAAAACCTAGATTTATATAGTATTGCAAAGCCTAGATGTATATCACACACCAAAACCTAGATTTTTGTAGCATAGCAAAACTTAGACTTATCTCGTAAACGACAATCCAGATTTATACCGTATGCGAAAATCTACAGTATACCAATACCTAGATTTATATCGTTTACCAAAACCTAGATTTATATCGTATGCCAAAACCTCGATTTATATAGTATACCAAAACCTAGATTTATACCACATTCCAAAACCTCGATTTATACCGCATACCAAAACCTAGATTTATACCGTATACCAATAACTAGATTTATATCGTATACCAAAACCTAGATTTATATCGCATACCAAAACCAAGATTTATACCACATACCAAAACCTTGATTTATACGCCATACGAAAACCTAGATTTATATCTTATACCAAAACATAGATTTATATCGTATACCAAAACCTAGATTTATATAGTATTGCAAAGCCTAGATGTATATCACACACCAAAACCTAGATTTTTGTAGCATAGCAAAACTTAGACTTATCTCGTAAACGACAATCCAGATTTATACCGTATGCGAAAATCTACAGTATACCAATACCTAGATTTATATCGTATGCCAAAACCTCGATTTATATAGTATAGCAAAACCTAGATTTATACCACATTCCAAAACCTCGATTTATACCGCATACCAAAACCTAGATTTATACCGTATACCAATAACTAGATTTATATCGAATACCAAAACCTAGATTTATATCGTATACCAAAACCTAGATTTATATCGTATGCCAAAACCAAGATTTATACCACATACCAAAACCTTGATTTATACGCCATACGAAAACCTAGATTTACCCAGATTTATATCGTATTCCAAAACTAGGATTTATATCACATATCAAAACCTAGATTTATATTGTATACCAAAGCCTAGATTTATATCGCATACCAAAACCTAGATTGATACCGTATACCGAAACCTAGATTTATATCGTATACCAAAACCTTAAATTTATATAATTTACCAAAACTTTGATTCATATCGCTTACCAAAGCCTAGATTTATCTCGTATACCAAAACCTAGATTTATATGGTATACCAAACTTTGATTTATATCGTATACCAAAGCCTAGATTTATATAATATACCAATAGCTGGATTTATTACGTATATCAAAGCCTAGATTTATATCGGACACCAAAACCTAGATTTATGTAGCATAGGAAAACCTAGATTTATCTCGTAAACCACAACCTAGATTTATACCGTATTCCAAAACCTAGATTTATACCGCATACCAATAACTAGATTTATATCGCATACCAAAACGTAGATGTATATCATAATTCAAAATATAGATTTATATCTTATACCAAAACCGAGATTTATTTCGTATACAAAACGTAGATTTATACCGTATACCAAAACCTATATTTATACTGTATACCGAAACCTAGATTTATATCGTATACCAAAACCTAGATTTACACCGTATATCGAAAGCTATATTTATACGTATACCAAAACATAGATTGATATCGTATACCGAAAACTAGAATTATACCGTATACCACAACCTAGATTTATCTCGCATACCAAAACTTAGATTTATATTGCATACCAAAACCTAGATTTATATCGTATATCAAAACCTAGATTTAAACACCATACCAAAACCTAGATTTATATCGTATACCAAAACCTAGATTTATATAGTATAGCAAAGCCTAGATTTATATCGCACACCAAAACCTAGATTTTTGTAACATAACAAAACCTAGATTTATCTCGTAAACCACAACCCAGATTTATACCGTATACGAAAATCTACAGTATACCAATACCTAGATTTATATCGTTTACCAAAACCTAGATTTATATCGTATGCCCAAACCTAGATTTATATATTATATCAAAACTTTGATTTATATCGCATACCAAAACCTAGATTTATGTGGCATCGCAAAGCCTAGATATATCTCGTAAACCACTACCTAGATTTATACCGTATACCAAAACCTAGATTTATACCGCATAAGAAAACCTAGATTTATACCGTATACCAAAACCTAGATTTATATCGTATACCAAAACCTAGATTTACACGTATTCCGAAACATATATTTATACCGTAAACCAAAACCTAGATTTATATAGCATAGCAAAACATGGATTTATCTCGTAAACCACAACCTAGATTTATACGTATACGAAAACCTAGATTTATTAAATATAACAATACCTAAATTTATATCGAATACCAAAACCTAGATTAATATCGCATACCAAAACGTAGATTTATATCGAATACCAAAACCTAGATTAATATCGCATACCAAAACCTAGATTTATATCGCATACCAAAACCTAGATTTATACCGTATACCAAAACCTAGATTTATATAGTTTACCAAATCTTTGATTTGTATCGCATACCAAACCCTAGATTTATCTCGTATACCAAAACCTTGATTTATATAGTATACCAAACTTTGATTTATATCGTATACAAAAGCCTAGATTTATATAATATACCAATACCTGGATTTATAACGTATATCAAAGCCTAGATTTATATCGCCCACCAAAACCTAGATTTATGTAGCATAGCAAAATATAGATTTATCTCGTAAACCACAACCTAGATTTATACCGTATACCAATAACTAGATTTATATCGCATACCAAAACCTCTATTTATACCGCATACCAAAACCTAGATTTATACCGTATACCAATAACTAGATTTATATCGCATACCAAAACCTCGATTTATACCGCATACCAAAACCTAGATTTATACCGTATACCAATAACTAGATTTATATCGCATACCAAAACGTAGATTTATATCGTATAACAAAGCCAATATTTATACTGTATACCAAAACCTAGATTTATATCGTATACCAAAACCTAGATTTACACCGTATATCAAAAGCTATATTTATACCGTATACCACAACCTAAATTTATCTCGCATACCCAAACCTAGATTTATATGGAATACCAAAATCTAGATTAATACGGTTTAGCAATAACTAGATTTATATCGCATAGCAAAACCTTGATTTATATCGTATATCAAAGCTTATATTTAGATCGCATAGCAAAACCTAGATTTATATAGTATGCCAAAACTTTGATTTATATCGTCTACCAAAACCTAGATTTATATCGTATACCAAAACCTAGATTTACACGTATTCCAAAACATATATTTATACCGTAAACCAAAACCTAGATTTATATAGCATAGCAAAACATGGATTTATCTCGTAAACCACAACCTAGATTTAGACGTATACGAAAACCTAGATTTATTAAATATAACAATACCTAAATTTATATCGAATACCAAAACCTAGATTTATATCGTATGCCCAAACCTAGATTTATATATTATATCAAAACTTTGATTTATATCGCATACCAAAACCTAGATTTATGTGGCATCGCAAAGCCTAGATATATCTCGTATACCACAACCTAGATTTATACCGTATACCAAAACCTAGATTTATACCGCATAAGAAAACCTAGATTTATACCGTATACCAAAACCTAGATTTATATCGTATACCAAAACCTAGATTTACACGTATTCCGAAACATATATTTATACCGTAAACCAAAACCTAGATTTATATAGCATAGCAAAACATGGATTTATCTCGTAAACCACAACCTAGATTTATACGTATACGAAAACCTAGATTTATTAAATATAACAATACCTAAATTTATATCGAATACCAAAACCTAGATTAATATCGCATACCAAAACGTAGATTTATATCGAATACCAAAACCTAGATTAATATCGCATACCAAAACCTAGATTTATATCGCATACCAAAACCTAGATTTATACCGTATACCAAAACCTAGATTTATATAGTTTACCAAATCTTTGATTTGTATCGCATACCAAACCCTAGATTTATCTCGTATACCAAAACCTTGATTTATATAGTATGCCAAACTTTGATTTATATCGTATACAAAAGCCTAGATTTATATAATATACCAATACCTGGATTTATAACGTATATCAAAGCCTAGATTTATATCGCCCACCAAAACCTAGATTTATGTAGCATAGCAAAATATAGATTTATCTCGTAAACCACAACCTAGATTTATACCGTATACCAATAACTAGATTTATATCGCATACCAAAACCTCTATTTATACCGCATACCAAAACCTAGATTTATACCGTATACCAATAACTAGATTTATATCGCATACCAAAACCTCGATTTATACCGCATACCAAAACCTAGATTTATACCGTATACCAATAACTAGATTTATATCGCATACCAAAACGTAGATTTATATCGTATAACAAAGCCAATATTTATACTGTATACCAAAACCTAGATTTATATCGTATACCAAAACCTAGATTTACACCGTATATCAAAAGCTATATTTATACCGTATACCACAACCTAAATTTATCTCGCATACCAAAACCTAGATTTATATGGAATACCAAAATCTAGATTAATACGGTTTAGCAATAACTAGATTTATATCGCATAGCAAAACCTTGATTTATATCGTATATCAAAGCTTATATTTAGATCGCATAGCAAAACCTAGATTTATATAGTATGCCAAAACTTTGATTTATATCGTCTACCAAAACCTAGATTTATATCGTATACCAAAACCTAGATTTACACGTATTCCAAAACATATATTTATACCGTAAACCAAAACCTAGATTTATATAGCATAGCAAAACATGGATTTATCTCGTAAACCACAACCTAGATTTATACGTATACGAAAACCTAGATTTATTAAATATAACAATACCTAAATTTATATCGAATACCAAAACCTAGATTTATATCGTATGCCCAAACCTAGATTTATATATTATATCAAAACTTTGATTTATATCGCATACCAAAACCTAGATGTATGTGGCATCGCAAAGCCTAGATATATCTCGTAAACCACAACCTAGATTTATACCGTATACCAAAACCTAGATTTATACCGCATAAGAAAACCTAGATTTATACCGTATACCAAAACCTAGATTTATATCGTATACCAAAACCTAGATTTACACGTATTCCGAAACATATATTTATACCGTAAACCAAAACCTAGATTTATATAGCATAGCAAAACATGGATTTATCTCGTAAACCACAACCTAGATTTATACGTATACGAAAACCTAGATTTATTAAATATAACAATACCTAAATTTATATCGAATACCAAAACCTAGATTAATATCGCATACCAAAACGTAGATTTATATCGAATACCAAAACCTAGATTAATATCGCATACCAAAACCTAGATTTATATCGCATACCAAAACCTAGATTTATACCGTATACCAAAACCTAGATTTATATAGTTTACCAAATCTTTGATTTGTATCGCATACCAAACCCTAGATTTATCTCGTATACCAAAACCTTGATTTATATAGTATACCAAACTTTGATTTATATCGTATACAAAAGCCTAGATTTATATAATATACCAATACCTGGATTTATAACGTATATCAAAGCCTAGATTTATATCGCCCACCAAAACCTAGATTTATGTAGCATAGCAAAATATAGATTTATCTCGTAAACCACAACCTAGATTTATACCGTATACCAATAACTAGATTTATATCGCATACCAAAACCTCTATTTATACCGCATACCAAAACCTAGATTTATACCGTATACCAATAACTAGATTTATATCGCATACCAAAACCTCGATTTATACCGCATACCAAAACCTAGATTTATACCGTATACCAATAACTAGATTTATATCGCATACCAAAACGTAGATTTATATCGTATAACAAAGCCAATATTTATACTGTATACCAAAACCTAGATTTATATCGTATACCAAAACCTAGATTTACACCGTATATCAAAAGCTATATTTATACCGTATACCACAACCTAAATTTATCTCGCATACCAAAACCTAGATTTATATGGAATACCAAAATCTAGATTAATACGGTTTAGCAATAACTAGATTTATATCGCATAGCAAAACCTTGATTTATATCGTATATCAAAGCTTATATTTAGATCGCATAGCAAAACCTAGATTTATATAGTATGCCAAAACTTTGATTTATATCGTCTACCAAAACCTAGATTTATATCGTATACCAAAACCTAGATTTACACGTATTCCAAAACATATATTTATACCGTAAACCAAAACCTAGATTTATATAGCATAGCAAAACATGGATTTATCTCGTAAACCACAACCTAGATTTATACGTATACGAAAACCTAGATTTATTAAATATAACAATACCTAAATTTATATCGAATACCAAAACCTAGATTAATATCGCATACCAAAACGTAGATTTATATCGAATACCAAAACCTAGATTAATATCGCATACCAAAACCTAGATTTATATCGTATACCGAAACCTAGATTTATACCGTATACCACAACTAGATTTATCTCGCATACCAAAACCTAGATTTATACTGCATACCAAAACCTAGATTTATATCGCATACCAATACCTAGATTTATACCATTAGATTTATATCGCATACCAAAACCTAGATTTATATCGTATACCAAAACCAAGATTTATATCGTATACAAAAACCTAGATTTATATCGCATACCAAAACCTAGATTTATATCGTATACAAAAACCTAGATTTATATCGCATACCAAAACCTAGATTTATATCGCATACCAAAACCTAGATTTATGTGGCATAGCAAAACCTAGATTTATATCGAATACCAAAACCTAAATTTATACCGCATACGAAAACCTAGATTTACACAGTATACCAGTACCTAGATTTATATCGCATGCGAAAACCTAGATTTAAACCGTATACCAAAACCTATATTTATACTGTATACCGAAACCTATATTTATATTGCATACCAAAACCTTGATTTATATCAAATACAAAAACCTAGATTTATATTGTTTGCCAAAACCTAGATTTATATAGAATACAAAAACCTAGAATTATACGTATACCAAAACCTATATTTATACCGTATACCGAAACCTATATTTATCCCGTATTCCAAAACCTACATTTATATAGTATACCAAAACCTAGCTTTATGTAGTAGAGCAAAATCTAGATTTATCTCGTAAACCACAACCTAGATTTATACCGTATACGAACACCTAGATTTATACAGTATACCAATACCTAGATTTATATCGTATACCAAAACCTAGATTTATATCGTATATCAAAACGTAGATTTAAACACCATACCAAAACCTAGATTTATATCGTATACCAAAACCTAGATTTATATAGTATTGCAAAGCCTAGATGTATATCACACACCAAAACCTAGATTTTTGTAGCATAGCAAAACTTAGACTTATCTCGTAAACGACAATCCAGATTTATACCGTATGCGAAAATCTACAGTATACCAATACCTAGATTTATATCGTTTACCAAAACCTAGATTTATATCGTATGCCAAAACCTCGATTTATATAGTATACCAAAACCTAGATTTATACCACATTCCAAAACCTCGATTTATACCGCATACCAAAACCTAGATTTATACCGTATACCAATAACTAGATTTATATCGTATACCAAAACCTAGATTTATATCGCATACCAAAACCAAGATTTATACCACATACCAAAACCTTGATTTATACGCCATACGAAAACCTAGATTTATATCTTATACCAAAACATAGATTTATATCGTATACCAAAACCTAGATTTATATAGTATTGCAAAGCCTAGATGTATATCACACACCAAAACCTAGATTTTTGTAGCATAGCAAAACTTAGACTTATCTCGTAAACGACAATCCAGATTTATACCGTATGCGAAAATCTACAGTATACCAATACCTAGATTTATGTCGTATGCCAAAACCTCGATTTATATAGTATAGCAAAACCTAGATTTATACCACATTCCAAAACCTCGATTTATACCGCATACCAAAACCTAGATTTATACCGTATACCAATAACTAGATTTGTATCGAATACCAAAACCTAGATTTATATCGCATACCAAAACCAAGATTTATACCACATACCAAAACCTTGATTTATACGCCATACGAAAACCTAGATTTACCCAGATTTATATCGTATTCCAAAACTAGGATTTATATCACATATCAAAACCTAGATTTATATTGTATACCAAAGCCTAGATTTATATCGCATACCAAAACCTAGATGTATACCGTATACCGAAACCTAGATTTATATCGTATACCAAAACCTAGATTTATATGGTATACCAAACTTTGATTTATATCGTATACCAAAGCCTAGATTTATATAATATACCAATAGCTGGATTTATTACGTATATCAAAGCCTAGATTTATATCGGACACCAAAACCTAGCTTTATGTAGCATAGGAAAACCTAGATTTATCTCGTAAACCACAACCTAGATTTATACCGTATTCCAAAACCTAGATTTATACCGCATACCAATAACTAGATTTATATCGCATACCAAAACGTAGATGTATATCGTAATTCAAAATATAGATTTATATCTTATACCAAAACCGAGATTTATTTCGTATACAAAACGTAGATTTATACCGTATACCAAAACCTATATTTATACTGTATACCGAAACCTAGATTTATATCGTATACCAAAACCTAGATTTACACCGTATATCGAAAGCTATATTTATACCGTATACCAAAACATAGATTGATATCGTATACCGAAAACTAGATTTGTACCGTATACCACAACATAGATTTATCTCGCATACGAAAACTTAGATTTATATTGCATACCAAAACCTAGATTTATATCGTATATCAAAACCTAGATTTAAACACCATACCAAAACCTAGATTTATATCGTATACCAAAACCTAGATTTATATAGTATAGCAAAGCCTAGATTTATATCGCACACCAAAACCTAGATTTTTGTAACATAGCAAAACCTAGATTTATCTCGTAAACCACAACCCAGATTTATACCGTATACGAAAATCTACAGTATACCAATACCTAGATTTATATCGTTTACCAAAACCTAGATTTATATCGTATGCCCAAACCTAGATTTATATATTATATCAAAACTTTGATTTATATCGCATACCAAAACCTAGATTTATGTGGCATCGCAAAGCCTAGATATATCTCGTAAGCCACAACCTAGATTTATACCGTATACCAAAACCTAGATTTATACCGCATAAGAAAACCTAGATTTATACCGTATACCAAAACCTAGATTTATATCGTATACCAAAACCTAGATTTACACGTATTCCGAAACATATATTTATACCGTAAACCAAAACCTAGATTTATATAGCATAGCAAAACATGGATTTATCTCGTAAACCACAACCTAGATTTATACGTACACGAAAACCTAGATTTATTAAATATAACAATACCTAAATTTATATCGAATACCAAAACCTAGATTAATATCGCATACCAAAACGTAGATTTATATCGAATACCAAAACCTAGATTAATATCGCATACCAAAACCTAGATTTATATGGTATGCCGAAACCTAGATTTATACCGTATACCACAACTAGATTTATATCGCATACCAAAACCTAGATTTATACCGTATACCAAAACCTAGATTGATATCGTATACCAAAACCTAGATTTATATAGTTTACCAAATCTTTGATTTGTATCGCATACCAAACCCTAGATTTATCTCGTATACCAAAACCTTGATTTATATAGTATACCAAACTTTGATTTATATCGTATACAAAAGCCTAGATTTATATAATATACCAATACCGGGATTTATAACGTATATCAAAGCCTAGATTTATATCGCCCACCAAAACCTAGATTTATGTAGCATAGCAAAATATAGATTTATCTCGTAAACCACAACCTAGATTTATACCGTATACCAAAACCTAGATTTATACCGTATACCAATAACTAGATTTATATCGCATACCAAAACCTCGATTTATACCGCATACCAAAACCTAGATTTATACCGTATACCAATAACTAGATTTATATCGCATACCAAAACGTAGATTTATATCGTATAACAAAGCCAATATTTATACTGTATACCAAAACCTAGATTTATATCGTATACCAAAACCTAGATTTACACCGTATATCAAAAGCTATATTTATACCGTATACGACAACCTAAATTTATCTCGCATACCAAAACCTAGATTTATATGGAATACCAAAATCTAGATTAATACGGTTTAGCAATAACTAGATTTATATCGCATAGCAAAACCTTGATTTATATCGTATATCAAAGCTTATATTTAGATCGCATAGCAAAACCTAGATTTATATAGTATGCCAAAACTTTGATTTATATCGTCTACCAAAACCTAGATTTATATCGTATACCAAAACCTAGATTTACAAGTATTCCAAAACATATATTTATACCGTAAACCAAAACCTAGATTTATATAGCATAGCAAAACATGGATTTATCTCGTAAACCACAACCTAGATTTATACGTATACGAAAACCTAGATTTATTAAATATAACAATACCTAAATTTATATCGAATACCAAAACCTAGATTAATATCGCATACCAAAACGTAGATTTATATCGAATACCAAAACCTAGATTAATATCGCATACCAAAACCTAGATTTATATCGTATACCGAAACCTAGATTTATACCGTATACCACAACTAGATTTATCTCGCATACCAAAACCTAGATTTATACTGCATACCAAAACCTAGATTTATATCGCATACCAATACCTAGACTTATACCATTAGATTTATATCGCATACCAAAACCTAGATTTATATCGTATACCAAAACCAAGATTTATATCGTATACAAAAACCTAGATTTATATCGCATACCAAAACCTAGATTTATATCGTATACAAAAACCTAGATTTATATCGCATACCAAAACCTAGATTTATATCGCATACCAAAACCTAGATTTATGTGGCATAGCAAAACCTAGATTTATATCGAATACCAAAACCTAGATTTATACCGCATACGAAAACCTAGATTTACACAGTATACCAGTACCTAGATTTATATCGCATGCGAAAACCTAGATTTAAACCGTATACCAAAACCTATATTTATACTGTATACCGAAACCTATATTTATATTGCATACCAAAACCTTGATTTATATCAAATACAAAAACCTAGATTTATATTGTTTGCCAAAACCTAGATTTATATAGAATACAAAAACCTAGAATTATACCGTATACCAAAACCTATATTTATACCGTATACCAAAACCTATATTTATACCGTATACCGAAACCTATATTTATCCCGTATTCCAAAACCTACATTTATATAGTATACCAAAACCTAGCTTTATGTAGTAGAGCAAAATCTAGATTTATCTCGTAAACCACAACCTAGATTTATACCGTATACGAACACCTAGATTTATACAGTATACCAATACCTAGATTTATATCGTATACCAAAACCTAGATTTATATCGTATATCAAAACGTAGATTTAAACACCATACCAAAACCTAGATTTATATCTTATACCAAAACATAGATTTATATCGTATACCAAACCCTAGATTTATATAGTATTGCAAAGCCTAGATGTATATCACACACTTCTCTGAAACCACTTGGATAATCGAAACCAAGCTGCCCAGGAATGATCATTAGAAGGTCCTCTACAAGGTGTATGTTTTTTATGCCGATCGGAAATCCAAGATGGCCGCCACCGCAATACATAGATTAACATTGGACCTAATGGGAAAATGTTCAAATGCCTTCTTCTCAGAAACTACAAATATTATTAAAGCCAAACTGCACATGAATGTTCATTGGATGGTCCTCTATAAAATATACGTTTTTTGTTCCGATATGAAATTCAAAATGGCGGCTACGGCAGGACTTAGTTTAACATTGGACCCAATGGGAAAAATGTTTCAAAACGCTTCTTCTCTGAAACCACTTGGATAATTGAAACCAAACTGCCCAGGAATGATCATTGGACGGTCCTCTACAAGGTGTGTGTTTTTTATGCCGATCGGAAATCCAAGATGGCCACCACCGCAGGACATAGATTAACATTGGACCCTTTGGGAAAATGTTCAAATGCCTTCTTCTCAGAAACTACAAATATGAATAAAGCCAAACTGTACATGAATGTTCATTGGATGGTCCTCTATAAACTGTACGTTTTTTGTTCCGATATGAAATTCAAAATGGCGGCTACGGCAGGACTTAGTTTAACATTGGACCCGATGGGAAAAATGTTTCAAAACGCTTCTTCTCTGAAACCACTTGGATAATAGAAACCAAACTGCCCAGGAATGATCATTGGAAGGTCCTCTACAAGGTGTGGTTTTTTTTATGCCGATCGGAAATCCAAGATGGCCACCACCGCAGGACATAGATTAACATTGAACCCTATGGGAAAATGTTCAAATGCCTTCTTCTCAGAAACTACAAATATTATTAAACCCAAACTGTACATGAATGTTCATTGGATGGTTCTCTACAAACTGTGCGTTTTTTGTTCCGATATGAAATTCAAAATGGCGGCTACGGCAGGACTTAATTTAACATTGGACCCGATGGGAAAAATGTTTCAAAACGCTTCTTCTCTAAAACCACTTGGATAATTGAAACCAAGCTGCCCAGGAATGATCATTAGAAGAGAAGGTCTTCTACAAGGTGTATGTTTTTTATGCCGATCGGAAATCCAAGATGGCCGCCACCGCAATACATAGATTAACATTGGACCTAATGGGAAAATGTTCAAATGCCTTCTTCTCAGAAACTACAAATATTATTAAAGCCAAACTGTACATGAATGTTCATTGGATGGTCCTCTATAACATATACGTTTTTTGTTCCGATATGAAATTCAAAATGGCGGCTCGGCAGGACTTAGTTTAACATTGGACCCGATGGGAAAAATGTTTCAAAACGCATCTTCTCTAAAGCCACTTGGATAATTGAAACCAAGCTGCCCAGGAATGATCATTAGAAGGTCCTCTACAAGGTGTATGTTTTTTATGCCGATCGGAAATCCAAGATGGCCGCCACCGCAATACATAGATTAACATTGGACCTTATGGGAAAATGTTCAAATGCCTTCTTCTCAGAAACTACAAATATTATTAAAGCCAAACTGTACATGAATGTTCATTGGATGGTCCTGTATAAAATATACGTTTTTTGTTCCGATATGAAATTCAAAATGGCGGCTACGGCAGGACTTAGTTTAACATTGGACCCTATGGGAAAAATGTTTCAAAACGCTTCTTCTCTGAAACCACTTGGATAATTGAAACCAAACTGCCCAGGAATGATCATTGGAAGTTCCTCTACAAGGTGTGTGTTTTCTATGCCGATCGAAAATCCAAGATGGCCACCAACGCAGGACATAGATTAACATTGGACACTACGGGAAAATGTTCAAATGCCTTCTTCTCAGAAACTACAAATATTATTAAAGCCAAACTGTACATGAATGTTCATTGGAAGGTCCTCTATAAAATTTACGTTTTTTGTTCCGATATGAAATTCAAAATGGCGGCTACGGCAGGACTTAGTTTAACATTGGACCCTAAGGGGAAAATGTTTCAAAACGTTTCTTCTCTGAAACCACTTGGATAATTGAAACCAAACTGCCCAGGAATGATCATTGGAAGTTCCTCTACAAGGTGTGTGTTTTTTATG